>VZSF01007519.1:1367086-1423280 GCA_013398295.1 Chionis minor | reverse complement strand
GCCTGCTCGGCGCAAGCCGCCGGCAGCCGCCCCCAGGTGCGGCGGGGCTGAGCCTGTGCCGGCCCCGCTGCCCCTCGCCCCCGCTGCCGGCACCTGCCGTCGGCGCCGCAGGCTCCTCTCGCCCCCCGCCTCTGCACCGGGAGCCCCCGCCGGCGGCTCCCTTACCGTAACCGGGGCGGGCGGACGGCGCGGCGGTCCCCGCCGTGAGGGAAAACCCTGCCTTACAGGTCTCGTCGCGGAACAAACAGCCGGACGGAGAGCGATGCTGTTCCCGCCTGTGCGAAACCTGTCATCCTCGGGCTTTCCCTGCCGGTACTTCCCGCTTTTAGGAAGAGGTAGAAAACTCTGTGCCCTAAGAAATAAAAAAAGGGAAGTGAGCCGTTCTTCGCAGGTAATTAATAAACGACCTCGTTTGGGCTTAATAAACACATTCAATATATTAAAAAATGAAAACAATACTATCAAACACTCATACTATTTTTTTACTCTTGTTTTTCACTTCAAGCAATAAACTAATTCAGTAAGTTTCCGTTTATTTCTAGGCTTTCTTATTTCCTTTTTTTTTTTTTTTTCCTTATCCTGGGTTGATTCTGTAGAATTTACAGTTCTGTGCTTTTGGGGAATTCTTCTATCCAAACAAATTAAATTTCAGTGAAATCATTTCTGTTACTGGGATACTTTTAATAAGTAGTTGATACGCTACTGAATTTGAGGCCTTTAGCTATTCTGCATCGTCTCCACGTGCTATGTGTTCACATGCTGTAACAGATCACCTTGTCTCATGGAAGCAGTGTAATGTGTCTCTAGAAAATTAACTATTGAAAGTATCTTGTACCTGAAGATTCCCCAGAAGTCGGTAGAATCAGAAATGCTTAAAAAAGAGGTATAAGGCTAAAATGGATGCCGAGTTAGGTAAAGACCTAGAGGGATTTTTTTCAAAATTATTTGTACTCTCAGAAAGGTATGTGAGTCATGCGTTTGGGTACTCACATGAAAACCGTTGTTGCCCTTCTTTACAGGTACAAGTCATTTGTGTAGTAGCTCTCAAAAACTGGTAAATTTAGGTGTAGTGTTTTTGCATATGTATCTTTACCCAGTGGGAACTGGCTGCTGGCTTCAAGAACTTAATGAGGATCTCCCGGAGCGTTGTTAAAGAAGGGTAAGAAATCAAACAGAACAAAGTGTTTGATGGACTAATATAAGCCATTTACAAGCATTAGCTGTGGCATTAGCTGCGAGTACTGAACCCCAAATACAAGGGTAGCTAAGAACCATGACGTGAAACCAGCTACAAGATAAAACTGAAACTTGTCAGCAAAATTTTCAGTGAGTGAATTACAAAGTTTAAGACAGAATCTCATTTTTGTCCTCTAATGGTGAAACATCCTTGCTTCTCAAGTTTTTTTTACAGTACCTTTTACAGAAGACACCCATAGCTGTAAAACTGCTTGCATAGAAAGGCTTGAGGTGTTTTGGAATGCTTGGATTTTTTTATCATTCCATGGAGTACTTTAACCAAAATATCACGTGCAGATTTTTATGCTAAGTTTTCGGTTCCTTAAAATTTGTCATGTTTTAGAAGGTAGTTGCAAAAAGAATAAGGTTATCTGTAAGTATATTTGTAGATTTGTAACAAAACTCCCTTACATGCCCACACAGAATTCCAGGCCTCTCTTTAAGTGACTTAGTAGTAGCTTATTTTCCTTGAGTTTTGTCACTTTTCAACTCCGGATAAGAATTCTTGTCTCTTCATTTTGAGCAATTTACGTTTCCTAACGCAATGAGGAGAGAAAAACAGTCTCCTGGTGTTTGTTACTGCTGTTTTTCGAATAGTCATAGTGTCTGTTTGAGCATTGGTCTCTTGAGATTCCCAAGCAGCTAAGGAGAAACCGGTGACAACTCTTGCTGCCCGTTAGTTTCTGAAGAGCAGAACTGAAACTGGCAGGAGCATTGCTAGCTTTACACTGCTATAGTTTTGATAAATGAGAAGAGAAAACCAAAGCAATCTTTGTATGTGTTGTCTCTGATGCTAAGGACGTCTAGAAACTAAAAAAGCAGAGGGTAGTACTTTGCATCAAGTTACTGATTACCCCACTGACTATTCATTGTGGAAAGTATCTCATTCACAGCTTGCAAATAGATACGTGGATGGGTTGGTTTTTGGTTTTTTAAACTGATATATTTGACCCAAGCAACTGGGCACTTGACATCTTTGTATACAAAGTTCCTATTATTTACTGTGCTAAAAAGCATCACAGTTAAGAATGCAAAGTGTTATGACCTAATACATTCTTCTAATCCTGGATGCAAATTCACTAGTTAACATTCTTGCTATCCTATTGTAGTGTTCTGCAATATATGACCACATTGTATATGTAATTTAAACTGGTTTGTGCTGCAAGAATGAAAAATCCTGTTTTTCTTTATGGTGCACAGCTTTCAGTCTGGCTTTTCAGTCGATGCAGGAATTAATTAATGTACTAATTTGCAAAATCTTGGCAAAGCAGTGTATTTTCTGCATCCTCCTAAATGTGGCAGGCTTGAGAATATGTTTCTTTAAAGGAGGAATTCTAAGACAGCCATCATCCATAACAATTAGTTTGTCTCTAGTGACATAATTTGTGTGGGAATTTAGGCAACCTAAATAGTCATAATGTAGTTGAAATATCAGAATGCATAGCTTCACCTTTTTTGAAATTTATTTTCATTGTCTGAAGGCAGGAAGTAAAATACTTCAGTAGTCACGCTGGAGTATGGGTGCTCAAAAACCAGCTAATGATTATTACAGACAGTTCTTGCTGTTTTAAAAATAGTCATGCATGTTGTGTTATGGTTTATGATCATGAAACCATAAATCATGTTATGGTTTATGAGTACGTATTATTAAATAAAAGCATTCAGTGCTGTGTTTGTATGCCTACTCCTTACTCATGTTTATGAAATGAAGTTTCACATCCTATCTTGAGTATTCTAGATTTAGTGGTGTTCATTTAGTTGAATGAATTTAGAATTACAGTGGAAAATGACTCAGTGAATTGTTTCTTGTTTCATTTCTGGTTTGTGGAGATTCTTTTTTCTTTGTTTTTCTGATTTCCATTAGTGAAACTTTATTTTCACTTCCATGTATTTTTTTGGAATGTCAGTTCCTAAAATTTACTTTTCAACTGATGATTTTTTTTTTTCTTTTTTGGAAATATGCTTTTGCTCCTCTATAAAAATTGTAGTTGAAAGATTTACTAGGAGAACAATGACCCAGAAATAT
Organism: Chionis minor; assembly: GCA_013398295.1. Lineage (NCBI taxonomy): Eukaryota > Metazoa > Chordata > Aves > Charadriiformes > Chionidae > Chionis > Chionis minor. Next base: position 1,420,018 of record VZSF01007519.1, on the reverse strand, counting down.
GCAGCTTGACTGCAGCTAGCTGAGGAACTAATCTTAACTAAAATGTGGATTTTAGAGATATCAACATAAGGTTTTAGTGCCCTTCCAGATGGTCTTTCAATTTCTGTTTTTGCTTCCAAGTGAATCTAATAAGTTTTGAAGGTGTACCCTGGGATGTTGTACAGTCTCAAAAATGGTAAAGCCACTTGAAATTTCACATTCGCTTAGAGCGGGGTTTGTAAATATTTGTCAAGAGAAATTACCCTTTTTCCACTTTGCTCAGCTTATAATTTTTTTTTTCTTTCTGTTTCTGTACTTTACCATTAGTTTATTAGTTCAAGCTTTAAAGCTTGACGCTATGATTCCTAATAAATTGTCAAGTCTCGGATGATTTGAGAAGGCTGTACGTGCTTGAAGGATTTAAGTACAAGGATGTGAAGTGCCATAAAGCGTCGATGTGTACGTAGCTATAATGACCTGCACATACGCAATTGACTTTTCAAAAATCTTCCTTGTTAAGAAGAAGTGTTTGTGAAGATCACAAAGGCCTTCAAAACCATTTTGTTTCTCTTGCTCTTCTTTTGCCCTACTTGTTGCATATTGTTTTTCCCTTGAAAGCAATTAACCTGTGCTGATACCTATGTCAGGTTCGTATGCTGTGTAAAATAAATGTACAAAAAACATAACCACGACCTACAATTCCATTCTTATGCTAATTCTAACTTTAGATGTGTTTCAGAGCCTTCACACAAGCAAAAAATAATTTTAGAAAAGGAAAAAATTTGAAAAGGTCGTTCCACATTCTTTATCCAAAAGGCAAATCTTGCGTGTTCAAAATCGAATTGGAATGCAAATTTGGGTACAAGCGTTGGATTGTGAACAGTTGTGATTCTTTTATTTGTTTTCAAAGTACCTGGAACTTCAGTTGAGAATGTTTACTTCGATACTTTATTTTCTACTGCGAGATGCAGTAGCAAAATACTGTATGAAAATATTATTTTTGTTTTAAATTACATCTGAACTTGTGACTGATCAAATTACAGTTGTAGCGCAGTTAGATCCCCAGTTTTATTAGTAGCACATTTTCCATTCATCTTTGTTTATGATGACTCTGCATAAGTGTCCTTATCCATTATAGTATCTAATTAAACACTAATGTCTTGTGAATATTTTCCCATATGGTTCATGTTTGTTTCTTTCTGTAACCTACACTCTGTTTCTGATTTAGTTCTACTCCCCAGCCCTCTTGCTGTTTGCTGTCTCACAGTTTTGTGCGATTGCTCATTTGGCCTCATTTGGAGTTATTCTCTTTGTTATGCTATCTGTACAGCTGGCTCACTCAGCTCTTTAAATCCCAACTTAAAATTGATTTCTTAATTATTTCATTACGTATTCTTCTCATTTATATTTGGGGGTTTTAATTGCCGGAGCACATTCTAATGTCAGATGTTATTCATTTGTTATCTGTCTTTTGGGTTTTGGGGTTTTTTTTCCTCACTATAAAGTGCATAATACTTCTGCAGGAAATATTTCTTAATACATAAAGGAAAGCTGTTGTTTTGGAGCTCCTATGGTTTTGGAGCTTGCAGTGTGTATTCTGAATATGCAGAATTAAATTAAACAAAAAAAAAAAAAGAGAGTCTACCAAAACAAACAAATGAATACCATTAAAAGTCTAATTTTGCTTAAGAGGCTTCAACAAATCATCAGTCAACGCCGTAACGAGAAACACAGATGGAGTGATGGTTATTTTCTGAAATGTGAACTGAAGCTTTGGTGTATGCAGCGCAGTTGGTTCGATTCTCCTGTATGGTAGATACAAACATATGGTATTAAAATGGACAATAGTATGTTTGAAACTCAGATGCACAGACCAAATTTGTTAGCACTGCAGAGCCACGTAAAATCTAGTGTAATTATATCTGAGTTCAGTTTACTGGAGCAGGGAACAGCAGTTCAGTGCAAGAATGATCATGTGCTGATAAAGAATTGGAAAGGGATTATGATTCTCATGTCAGGCTATGCATGTCAGGAATTTTTGGTTGTAAGATCAAACAAGGAAGCCTAGTTTGGATCCATCCAAACAATAAACTTTCCTTTTTTCCCTTGTGGAAGTAAAAGCCTAAGAAGATTTTATGGGGGATCAAATAGAAAATGTCTTTCTTACCCAAGTATTAAAAGCTTGGATTAGAGCAATTGTTACAAGCAGAGCAGGTGGTCCAGGGGTTTCCATGAACCAAATTATTTGAAAATTCCCTTTGTCAGGTTCCTTCTTCTTACTGGGGAGTTTTGAACAGGGATGTCTATGGTGGGTAGTACCCTAAATCCCTGGGCTTTCTGAAGAACTCATTTTCTCATATTGATGCTGACTAATTGTGCAAGGACTGGAAGAAGGACAAGAGCTGCTGTGTCATCTTAAGAAAAGTGCTTTGAAATACTCTCTACTCCTCTCACCACTTACATAAATGTTCTGGCTGTTAGGTTATAATCTTTAGTTCAATTGCTATTTTAAGTATTTTATAGAAATAAAAAACATTCATCAGTACAGATAAAAACCTGAATTGTTGTCTTTAGGAAGGTGAATTGGCATCATCGGTAAATGGTGATGATTCAGATTTCTTTGAGGAGAGGATAGAATCAAATCTTGGTTTTTAATATCCTGGAGGAGCTCAGCGACTACTGGGATTTCATATTAAAGATGGATTACACCCAACATATCATGTACACGGGGCATGTTCTGAATGGCCCAATTCAGTTGCTGCGGAGCAGCCAGGTAGAGAAAAGCCGAGCTTGAAGAGCTGCAGGTGGCTAGGTAGAGTGAAGAGCTACGCGGCTGTAGGGATGACCAGAAGCTGATTTTCATGTGTGTAGGGAATTTAACTGAAAAATCCCAAGTAACTAAGAACAGCTAGAAGCTGAAAGCAGTAATGGAAAGCTTTGGTCGCATTTAGAAGCCTGCAGGATCTGTTTTGCAAATACAAAAGCTGTCTGGAGTAATAAAATTAAAACCTGATGTGGTTTAGGTAATTTTATTCCTATTTAAAAGATTCATTACCTGTTTCAGTAGCTGTTGGTAGGCATTCATTGAAGCAATTGATTTCTTGCCGGCAATGAGTGACTTGTGTTTGGTAACCGTAGTGGGTGATCACGTGTGGGACTTAGCTGCCTTACGTAGTGTTCTACGTCTGGGCTAGTCCCTCCAGCCTGCCTTTAGTTAGTGGGGTCTAGTCAGCAGAGCCTGGTATACCACACAGGTTTCTAAAGTTGAGTGGGACAAATCCCACCCCATCTCTTCCTCTTGGCATCAGTCCAGTCGGTGGGATATGTCTTCTTGTCATGAGGTCGTTGGGGTTTATGGACGTGACTTCATCTCTCGCTCTAAATTTTTCCTCCCAGTTTTGTAGGGTGAGAAGTCCTAGGATTTGTTGGCTGACCTGCAACTGGTGTCTTTTTTGCCAACTATCTTTAGACACCGTTCCCTGATAAGGCCGTGCCTTAAGCTCTGTGGATTTTCACATCATGTACTATATATCACACAACATCAAAGGCAACAAAAACATTTGATATGGCAGGAGTGCGTGGGGGTTTTTTTGTTTGGGTTTTTTTTTTTTTTTTAAGTATTTGTAATCCAGCCAAATGTTTCTAAAACATTTGTCCTATTAGCACAAAGAGGACAACTGTGAAAACTTTATTCTGCAAAGATGTATCATTCAAAAGCTCAAAGTTTGTTTCTGCAGCCAGGTGTCCTTGTGTTTGGATTCATCATTGCAGCTCCTTGAGGAAGAGGACAGAAGAAATGTCCTTAGTTGTTATTAATAATAGCACTTTGATGCCATGCCATTTATTCCAAATAATGTAAAGAACTTCATGGGATTCATGAAGCTGCTAATTTTAGGTGTAAGCTTAATTTGCAAAATGGAAAATCTCCTCACTGCAATAGCATTCATCACCATGAATCCAAGACTATACTTACTTGCATGCTTCACCTTAGCAGACACCTGCTTTGTCTTTAGTTGGCGATTGCTTCATAAACACTGCTCTGCTCCTCAACAGCATTTATAGGTTCTGTGATGTTTTTATCTTAACATTGTTGCTTGCTTCAATGTTTATTCCAGAAAGTCTGAAAAATTATGTTTGGAACTACTGTCAATTTCCCCGATGAAAGGTAGCTTATGAACAACTATTTTTCAGAGTCTGTTTCAAGCCATTTTAACTACACTCTAGTTTTAATCTGAGTCAGACTAAATCACAGTTATATTTTCTCTTGAATAGTAATGCGCCACATTAGTTTTGCGACCTCTGAAGCTGCATTTTAAGGACATATGTATGGCTTGGGTCTCCATTCTCCTCAAAGTGATGCATACTGATACGAATACTAAGCAAACGGGCTTGGTGCTCTTTTCCCAGCCTGTTTTTCCCGTGGTTTAGCGATGGATAAGCCTTTCTGTTGACTTGGGCAAGACTGAAGAAAAAAAGCAAACAGACTGACCTGTCTATCCATTGCTGTCACCACCTAGACTGAAATGCCAGGCTCAGCAAACATGCACAGAAGAAAGTGCTAGACCGAGTATCCAGCCAGCCAGGGATCAGCAAACGTACCAGAGCAAAACCCATGGCTAAACTGAAATGGAAGCATTTTATGTAAATTCGCCTGTGTGTTCTTTTTCTAGCTTGCTACTCGATGATGTCTCTCATGTCCTACTGCACAAGAGCTCAGGGTGCCTTTCTTCACTAGCTTTTCTTACCTTTCAGAATATTAAAAAATAAGCAGAATAATTTTAGACAACATTTATGATGTCTATCTGTTACTACATTGCATCTGTTGTATACACACACACGCATAAAGCTATTTTTAAAGATTAGGAAGGTCACAAAGTCATGGGCTTGGCCTAGATTTGTGATCCCTTGGTTATACCCACATCTGCCTGCGCCATCCCTCCCCAAGAGATTAGTGCCACCACAGCCCAGGCTGCCGTTCCCGTGTACACAAATCCCTGTGTATTAGCAAACTGAAAACAGCGGTAGTTCAAATTAAAAGGACTATGCTGGACCAGCAGCTGCAGATGTAGTCTTTCTCCTATTTATTTGAAGAGGTTACCATTTCCAGTTGTATAATCAATGTTGTTTTCACCTGCTCCAGCTATATCCAGCATGGATGGCTACATTACAGAATGGAAATATTAATGCTTCCCTTTTCAGTCATAGAGTTTTAATTTTTATCCCATATTATGTTAGCTACATTACCCCATCTCTTCCTGTGCCTTGAGAAGATTTGCTACTTGGCAATGTATTAATATATATTTCTTCCGTGTTCAAAATAGTTCCCAGATCCTAATTGTGCAGGTTATGCAAACCCCACTCTGAAGACAATCTTGAATATCCATGGAAGACTGTTCTATGCAGATGGTTATGTTTGATTTTTACTTATATGACATGAAATAGATGGGAGGTCATACATCATGTCAGACATGTTTCGTCATCGGAGTTGGTTTGTCAGATGCTTTGAGAAGCTAGCCAAAATCACAACATGGAAAATTCCTTAACCAAGAACAGTGTTTGAGGATTCATTCGGACTTTCTTGTTCTAACAGCATTTACTATAATGAAAACTACCAGCTGGGGGTAGACATCTCTGCATCTCTGTGGGGCAGTAGCATGGGGGAGTAGGTAACAGAAAAAGCTCCGAGTGCTTTTTATTCCACATTCCTGCTGGGAAAAAATACAGATTTCTCCAAACCTTTTGCTCTTCCCCATTAGAATCTCAACAAACTCATCAGGAAGCTCTTTGTCCCTCAATTAAAAGAGTTTCAAAACCACTTAATTTCCCTTTTGCAGTCCTACTTGGATCTAAATATGCATTTGACATTTCATGCTACGCCCAGTCCCAACAGATGTAGGCTCCGTGGCCTTACAATTAGGTACTATGTTAAGTGATATCTAATTTTAGGAGATGCCATATGGCTTTCCCTGTGTTTTCCTAGATAGTTTATGAAAGGTAAGCAAGCATGCTGTTTCATTACAGAGATCCATCATTTCCTGAAGTCATGGGAAGGCTCATGCTTTCTCCAGACTATGTAGAGCCCTTTCGACCTCCTAGTTACAGATATGATGTCAAAAATAAAACATAGGGATTACTTAATACCAGGACGTTGATCCGGAGCCTGAGAATACAAGTTTCAGGATGATGATGATGTAACAGTCATTTTTTTGTCTTTCCCATTAGAAGATGCCATTTGAATTTAGGGACTAGTATTCTCCGATTTTTAAGGTAACTATTTGTTTCAGTGTAAGAGATCTCTCTTCTGTTATCTGACCATGTGGGATCCTTTCATAAGAAAAACATCATTCCAGTATTAGAAACAATACTTCAGCTTGCCATATTTAATGGGAACATATTGAAGCAAGATGCAAAGCAGTATCAGATGAAAGCTAAACTCCTCCATTAGATGCTAGGTGAGTATAACCTTCCTGTCTAAAAGGGAGTCAAAGAGTTTAAGAAATTAATTGCTGAGTGTTATAAAGAACATAATGAGAAATCATTTAATAATAATAATGACATAATAAAACACAAAGGATTAAGATACACTGATGATGATATATGTTAAGACATCTTAGGGGTTGAGATATATGTTGAGGAGTGTCAGGTTTGTCTCTGTGCCTCTCCCATTAGGGACTAGATCACATTCCACAAGGGTAAAGGTAATCTCCTTGTTACCATTTTCCATTATGAAAATTCTGGTGCTGCTCTGTCAAGCTCTAACCGCATGTTTTCTAAACAGAGCCCATCTGATCAGTTGTCAGATGCTCTGCTTGCTGGTGGCGCATCCATCTCTCGGAGCCTGTTCCCTCCTCACCTGGCAGCGCTGCTTGTCCAACCGTTCCCTGAGTGGGAATGTACAGAAGGCACTTAAAGAAGAGACAGAGGAGGCTGTTTCCCGGGAAGCAGCGCTCTTTGAGATGAACACAAGGAGGTTTTTGCTGGTGCGTCACCATGTTCTGCTGAGTCAAGTCAGCATTAAGGGAATACAAATTCTCCCTTGGGAGTCCTGATTACAGTTGAGGATCTCAGGAAGTTATGGAAGGAAACAAGAGGGCTGGAGTGCTTTCGTAGCCTCTTCTTTTGAATATTTAGGAAAAATACAATGAGGGACTCGGGACCCACAGCACTTGAGAACTGCAATTGCAGGCCATACCCAGCTTCACCCCTAATGATTTCATCCGCAGGACTCCTATTGGAAAAGGATTTTGGGGATGACCGATTAATGTGCAGCAGGTCCTTACAGAGCTGTCTGTAGCGAGCGTTACTGTAGGATTTGCCAGCATCAGTGTTGTATCTGTTGTACACACAGTTGGTGGTGCTTGGTGTCCATTTTTCCTTGCTTAAATTGATGTACATAGGATCTGATTATTTTTAGTGTATTTACTATTTTGTAACAATTTGTAATGTTATGAGAGTGTTTCAATGCAACTTGTTCAGAGTAATCACCCTGTAGTAAGGGCAGGAAAAGGTAAAAAGCAGTCACTTTCTTGGAGTGACACAGCTGAAATAACTTCATTGCCCAAAACTTAATGGTAGCCAGCGTTGTCTGGAATGGGCCGTGCAGGTGGATGGGTGGAAGTGGGTGTCACTGGCATACAGCCTGCAAAGCTGCTCATGAAAAGGCAGAGAGAAGCAACAAGAGGAGAAGTAAAAGGTGCATGAGGGAGAAAGTCCAGCAAAAGGACTTTTTTGGCAAAGTGCTGGCTAAAAACAGTCTTGAAATGGCAAGCAAAGAAACTGCCTTCTGGTGTTTACTTCCTGCTTGCTTAGAGGAGCCATAAACCAGAGGTTTCTGAAATAGTTTCTGAAAACTTTTGATTTGCATTTGGCAGCCAACAGCTTCAAGAGCGGCTCAGGGCACGGAGGGGTTTAGGTCAGCCCTTGCCTGGTGCCGGCCCTGGGACCCCCCCTGTGCCACCATGCAGCCTTCGGAAAGCACCCATCAGCAGAAGCAAGCTCAGGTTGGAAGACCTCCTAAAGCATCAGCTGGCAATTAAGGATCGTCAATTAGGGAGAGCCTTGGGGCAGGATCAGGACCTATGTCTGGGATTAAAAGCTTGGGCTTTAAGTCAGTGTCAGCAGCTTGAGAACTTTTGGGTTGGGTTTGGTTTGGGTCTGTTTTTTTGGATTTTGGAGGGTTTTTTTGTTTTGGTTTTGGTGGGTTTTTTTGTTTTGGTTTGGTTTTGTCTCAGTGTGTTTTGTTTTGTTTTCTCCCTCATTTTAGATATGCTTACTTTATATTCCAAAGTGGTTTAGAATGAAGTGCTGCAAAATGGTGAAGCACAGATAAAGAACAAGAGAATTTGTGAATATTTGAACTAGTAATCATCCCCAGTAATTTGAATAGGAATTTTTGATACACAGTGTTACAAAAAAAATAACAAAGCTACCTGTAGTGGGACATCAGGGAGACCTCCCAGAAAATTCTCTGAAAATGAGCAACGTCTTGAATCTATCAAAGTGAAGGTCCAATTGAGTATGATCTACATTTTCTGGCACACGCTGCCTTGCTTTCAGCCACTTTTTACACTTCATTTTTGTCCAGCCACTCTCAGATGTAACTAATCTCCCCTGGGTGGTGATTCCAGTATTGCTGCAGAAAACGTCCCACTGCACATTCCATCATAAAAACCACGCCACAACAGGTTATATTTAACAAAGAAAAGAGGAATAGAAAGTGGTACATCTGCACAATGAATATAATATACCATTGACTTGGAATTTCCTGACTTCAGCAGTCCCTCCAAAATAATAATACATTAATAGAATTACACTTCGCTTTCTGCTTTTAAGAGGAAAATATTTGAAAGCAAAAGTCTTTTAATCTTCCAAGTTCTTCTGGCTCTGTGTATGAGATAGTGGAAATAACACAGGACTGTGTAACCACAGCAAACAAGTGGGGTGGGAATTCTGTAGCTGCTTGGCTGGCCTGAAGCAGAGTGGTAGTGAAGGAACAGCCTGGATTTTGGATTTAATAAGTGGAATTTTTTCCCCCTAAACTCCATTCATTTCTATGGATGAAAATAAAATTACTCTGTTGCAGGCAGAACTGGTGGTGAACTGTAATTAAGGATGTCTGACATTTCCATTATAAGAGGCAGGTTTAAGTTGGCTATTATTTCAGCTGTTGGTTGGTTTAAATTTTAACTGATTAGGCAGGAGTTTCCTTTTCTGGATATCTCCTGCAATATGACTTTTTTTTGAGAGGGATGCAATAGAGAAAGAGTGAGAAGTTCAGCAAATTGTTCATCAGTATCTATAAAGCAATTAAGCAAACATAAATTCCTTTGACCGTATAGAGAAACTGCAAACATCTTGCTTAAAATTTGGCAAAGATGTCACGCTCTGGTTGGAATGTCTTTTCTGCTTTCTGTGGAAAATTTCAGCTGATACATAGGCAGTAGAAATTTGTTCAAATTTAGCACATGGATGTGCAAAAAAAACACTATATCCATCTAGTGCGAGCATGCTCCAAAGCAGGGACAGAATTAGCTCACTGAGGAACACTTGATTGATCCACCAGTAAAAATGCTGAAAGGCAGCAGAAATGTGTACATATTTAACCTCCCAGCAATTTTAACTTTAGTGGGGCTTAGCTGGTGGAATGTATAAAGTTATTTTGCTTTCCTGTTTTACCAAAAAAAGTTTCCTAATATAGACAAAACTTCAGAAGTGTAGATTTTATTCTCTTTCTTACAAATGAATTTTGTCTTTAGCATCGCTGTAAAACCAAAACCATGACCCTCTGACTCTCTGACTTCTTCCTAGGTGTTTTTCTAGAAGGCATTACCAAATACTCTTTGGGTACCAACATTTTTAACCATATCAATAAAAGTATCTATGATGCGTAAAGATGACATAATTTTGGGATCTCAGTAAGTGAAGATCAATCGACGTTGTCTTTATGTAGCTCTGTGTCTTAGCTCCATTCTCCATTAAATCTGGTTTTAATATCCAGCCCCTTGCTACCAAACAGGGATATTATTGATGTGCCGTAATCAGAGGCTTTGGTTCTGAAGCTTCCTCAGTGCTCTACTGAAGCAAAAATCCGTGCTGCTCTTCATTGTTCATGTATCCTCCCCCATTAGTTTTTTTTCTGTCACCACTAAAATCCTCTAAGAAATAAAAAGGCATAGAACCTGCATTACTACTGGTAAAAAAAGGGCCTTACTATTGTTTACAGAAGCGGTGCCAATCTTTTGTTTTCATGACAAGAGAGCAAATGTGTTTGTTTTCCTTTGCAGGTTACTCCTTATGTCAATAATTTAAGATACTGGGTTTTGACACTTTCCTGTTTTCCTGTGGGAGTATTTGGAGATAAGTTCACACACCAACAGGTTTTAAATGAGACATACTGCTCCCGGTTTGGAAACGGCTTTTAGAGCTGGGTGTGTGGCACACCGAGCGCTAAGGGGCCTGGCTGATGGGCTAATGCCATCATTGCCAAGACTCCTTGAGATGCTGGTGGGTATTGCGTCAGGCCCTAGAGGTTATCTGTCTTCTTCCATTTAACTGCAGGCTTAGAGCGAGCCTGAGCAGCTTTTCCAGCGGTGAGCTTAAGCGTGGGATCAGTGCAAACACATATGTTCTTGTGGCTTCGTTGGACCTAGGAAACCCGGTGGGAGTACGTGTGCAGCTCAGTCGAGATAGCTGCAAGCTGTGAGCATGACCAGGGACATCGCAGAGCTTCAAAGCCTTGTTGAAGCCTATGTTAAAGTTAATGACATTGGATATGCGACTGATTTACAGCGTGCTGAAAGCACCCCCTCCTATGTAAGATACAGAAGAGTAAACAGTGTGAAGGGGGACTTTTTTGATGTGCAAGTTTAAGGCGTTGCTGCATCCTAAAACAACTTAGGAAGTTTTGTTTGCTTTTTTCCCAGACTGAAGACATGATACTGGTTTTCATTAATTAAAAATCACAATGTGTATGATGTTTACAATTTCTAGAAGCTAAATCTTTCTGGTGGTTTTGTCTACCACTTGCATGGTATCTACCTACTGCATGTCCTATTATTTAGCTTAAGGGGAAAAAGTGTGCTGGCATTTATTTTTTTCCATCTGTTCCATAACCTATGATATTGAGCTACTGAAGAGCTCAAAGCAGACTAAGCAGGTCACAATCAAAACAGTAAGGTTGCTTTTCATTCATTCTTGAAATCAGATGTTTTAATTACAGTTTTTCAGTTTGTTTTCTAATTAGAAAGCAGGTCCACAATGTGGTATCTGTCTTCTTCCATTTGAATCAATAAACAGAGAAGTCATGAGAAAGGGACCTCTTCCCTTCAGGGAGTCTTTTCTTGTTAATGTTGACTCAGGTTGTTAGTGCTTGTTCTTGTGTTCTTTCCTCTTCTGCCTACTTCCCAGTCTTTTCTCTTTCAGTTCCTCCTCTTGTTTCCCAATGTGAGATCTGTTGCCTCGCACACAGCGTGTGTGCATTTGCCCTTCATATTTACCTGCTGTGTCATGAGTGTGCTGTATTTTTCGCTCTGCATACTGAAAGGAAGCTCTTTCACCAGGGTTAATGATGCTTTTTAAGCCTATAAAATTTTCAAACATGAGTTTCATTGAAAGTGAAACAAGAGAAAAACTTCATCTATAAATAATGGATATGCACTTTTAAATAACTTGTGAGACCTGTTTGGAATTATCCTGAAGGTTTGCCTCCCACCTGAAAATCACAGCCCTGGTGAATAAATGAGTACTTCATGTGCTTGCAGCTTGATTAAATTGAGATAAGATACTAAATGGTCTCACTTTTTCGGTTTGCTCTGTGCTTTGGATGGCATATTCAGATTTTATAACTTCTCTTTTATGGTTACCCGAGTCCGATTCCTGCAAGGACTTTACATGTATATTTAATTTTATTTTGGTTAACTGTGTAAAGACTTTTTAGATTTGGGACCCTGATTAGTTTCTTCCTTGCTGAAAAGACCGCTGTAAATTTCAATAGGGAAACAGAAAAGTCCCTTAACAATTTTTAAGGAAGCTTTTAAAACAATCGTTTGAGGATGTACTATTTAAAGTGAATTGCATCAGATACCAGGTTACTCTGAAATAAAAAATGTCCGAATAACAGTGACCTGCTTTTTGTATGTACCGGCTTGCTACTGCTCACTAGGAAATTCAGAAACTGTTTGTAAAGGATTGAAAAATCATAAATTCAAGTGTAACTGGATGCTGAGGGGTCCGAGGGCGGCAGTTCCCAACTCGTTTAACGGCGAGTGCAGGACATCAGGTCCCTGCAGACTCCGGACACACCTTGCTTGGACTCGGCATTGCTCCTGGGTGTCAGCTCTGACGGGCTTCTCCTGTGAGCTACAAAGAAAGGTCGGTTAAAACAAATACCATAAAAGGACATGGTAGAATTTTTCAAATTTTAGAGACATTATATCTGTCTTCAGATCCCCTCACCATACCTGCATTAAAATAATGATCGCGACCCAAATATAGAACGTTTGAACTGCCCTTCTCCAGGCCAGATGTGCGATGTTATGCAATGCCATTTTAGGGTGATTGCTGGAGCTTGGAGTAAAAGGAAAACAAACGTATTGTAGATATTGTTCCAAAGACCAATTGTCACAAAAAAATGTTATAAAACTCAAGGCCTTGAGCAAAAAATTCTAGCAAACACGAGTTCCACTTGGAGCCTGGCCTACATACAGGCTGAAATCTCCAGCGAGATGCAATCCAGCCACAGGCCACAGAGGTTACGATGAAGCGCCAGCCCAAATACACATCCCTACCCCAGCACGCTTTACCCAGATACAAAAGCACTGGAACTCCTAAAAGCTTCTTCCTCCAGGCACAGAACATTTCTAAGTTAAATGCACCACAGCAGAAATTTTCTCCATATGCTTTTCAAAACCCTATTAAATAAAAACCATCCAAGCAAGTAGTTGTTGATACGTATGTGCAACAGGCTTCCCAGAAATTCTTCGTAAATAGAGCATCAATGTTTTCCACCGTTCGCAGGGAGGAAATCTGCTGAGTTCAGACCGCTGTAATCAAATCCACATTGCGAAGTCGCAAATAGAGACACAAAGGACAATCACTGTCCATTTTTTTGCACTGCAGATGCATTAATCAGACTCCATTTTCTTCTCTGCTTTGGGCTGTGTTCTGAGGGTGACGTGCCAGCCTCCTGCCTCTGTCGGTTACGTAGCCGTCCCCTCCGTCACTGCAGCCGGAGCTGGGACGGCACAATTGCCATGAAGCATTTCATGGTTGTGATCCCAAGCAGACGACCAACGTCTACACGGCGCATTAGCGAGGCAGATATAGCAGGAGGAAGGCTTGGAGCATCTACGTTAAGTGTCCAAACACGTACAGGGAACATACCACGAGAGTGACTGAGCTCAGTTGATTCAGGGACCGTTTGTCCTCTCTCAAATCTCTTTTCACTGTGAAGAAAATTTTCTTCCTTTTCAGGCGTTCTGTAGCAAGAGCAAAAATAGGAACCCGGTTACGCCTGGCCTCTCTGCAGGGAGGTGAGAGCGGGTGAGGACAGAGGGTGCTGCGCTGCGGTTCTGCCTAGGGCACAACCTGCACAGGAACTCGCTGTCCCCCACCAGAAACGTGGCCTTTCGCCACTCATCTGTTCTCGGAGGGGATGGCGGAGCAGCTACGCGCGGCAAGAGCGGCAGGGGAGGCGGTATGGGAGCTCTGCTCCCCGGAGGGCTAAGCCTTGGGTTGTTTGTATTTTAGGCACCCTTTACCTCCGCCTCACAGGCTCATGGTGTGAGAAGGGATATACAGTCTTTGCCAGGGATGTTTAAGAGAAACCTGCTTCCTGCTGGGAGAGAGACTCAGCAGCAAATGTGCAGCACTCGTAGACTTTGTTAAAGTATCACCATGGCTTCAAACTCATTGTAAGATGGACTGAGGGGCAGGAATAGGCAGAAATGGGTGGGTAGGTCTGGCACAGCAGATGTCGGTCATCTGCCAGCTCTTCTTGCCATACCTCTGCCTCCGGACCCAGCTAACTGTGCCAGGCTGTGGCCGCTCAGGCATCCCTGACTTGGCTCTGGGAAGGCTGGTGAGCCTGCACAGCCCTCCAGCACGCTTCAGAAAAGCCAGCGTGGGTTTTCAAACCCATTTAGTTCTGCAAATGTGTTGCTACAGTATTTCTAGTTCTGTGCCCTTTTTTTCCTTCATCATCAATAATATTAGAGCCATAGAATCATAGAACAGTTTGAGTTGGGAGGGAATTAAGACAGCAATCATATCTCCTCTCCGGCTTTATTTAGCATGTTTTTTAGTCTCATAAGGTAGTTTACTCATAAAATAATCTGCTTAACCTTGTAACCTTCCTCTGCACCTATCCCAACTTGACTTTGTCTCTTCTGAATGTGAGCAATGCAGTTATTCAAAAGGTTGCAGGAGAGGTATCGTCACCAATGCCTTGGACAACAGCTTGAATTCTCCTTATGCTCTGCCAACACTTCTGTTATCCTAGGATCATGTTTTGCATCCTATGATCATGCTTGTCATTCCTCAGGACAGCACTGACTGGTAGGCTATGGTAATCCTGTGATCAACCAGCATATTCATATTCATCTCCCTGTGTTGTTTCTGTTTCACTCGTGTTGTTAGTTGAAGCTCATGGTCTCACACTTTCTGCTTTTAAGTTCCAGCTCATTTCTATTACCTCACTCCCGCTTTCTGACTCTTTCTGAAAAAAAAAGTAAAAATACTATATTGCTGATGCCACTTTATCCTCATTATTATCTATTCATTTTCTTCAAGGCACTGGTATTTAATACAAAATAATAATGTAAAACTTTAAGTAGGGCAATCAGGAGGCCTTGCTTTTTTTTGATTTGCATCAGTTCAAATAATCTTAGGCACCATGTGCCGACACTGTGTGCCTGCCTGCTGCACCGGGGCTGGCAGCTCCTGGAAAGCAAGTGTTGCAGTAGCTGGCAATACACATGGAGTCTGCAGCTCACAGGGAACCACTGTAGGGTTTCTGTGCAATTGATTAAAGGATATTGTGCACAATCATCAAAAATGCAGTGTCACAATATGTGTAACGATGTGCTTTGTTCTAATCTTTGCCTGCATGATACCAGAGGAACATCTATTTCTAGATAAAATAAATGTAAATTAATATAGCCAAGCCTGACAAAGTTATCAGACTTTCCAATTGCTGGAGGTAAGATGAGAGAATCTAATTTCCCCATCCTGTTCCGAATAAAATATTTTAAAAACTCACAGGTGGAGGATTTGCTGCTTTAGGGGGCCAGTACAGCAGGTCTCCAAGTGGTCATGCAGCAGAAACAGCAGTGATCCATGTGTCCTGCAAAAGTGGGTTTGACGAAGCAGTAGAGATTTTCTAGTAGCTGAAATATAAATAAAGGAGAAAGGCAAATGTCTGAAGATGAGTCAGCCAAGAGGTGAATGCATTTTCTCAGAAGTGGGCTGTTTTGTAGATCACACTGAGACTTAGAAACCAAGATAAGGCTGCAGACTCAGTGCTTGAACTTTTTAGAAATCTTTGATTAATTGCTAGAGGATAACATCTAAAATGTCCCTGCTCCTTTCCTTCTTTCTCTTATCCAGCTCCTATTTCTTTAACTTTCTGTTCTCGTGCCTTTTCCTTTTTCTCTTTTTTTTCCTCTAATTAAATATAAATAAAAATGACTGCATGTTCTGTGCTGCCATTTGCGATATATGACTTCTCATCAGCCATCCCAGATTCAGTAGTGATTTTAATTGAGAGTTTGTAATTAAATAAAGATAGGTTTATAGGTTTCAACTGCATATCTACATTTCTTGTCTTCTTGGTGTTTTTTTCAAACTTAACGGTATGTAAATCAGGACTTGTTTTACATGTGTACATGTACAAATATTTCTGCTGTCATATCTGATCAGATTAGTATTATTTAGGTCACCTCTAGTCAAGAAAGCTGTGCTGGTATAGCAGTATCAGCTAGAGGAGCGCTTGTTGTTTTGGTTTTTTTTTTCTTTTTCCTTTCTGACTGGGGAAAATCTGAATTTAATGTTCAGTGAAACTAGAAGAATCCCCACAAGGACATAATAAAAATTCATTCTTTTCCCAGGAGACCTTATTTTCCTTTGGGTAAAGCTCTACAGGTAAGATTACTCTTTTTTTTTTTTTCTTTTCCTTTTTTTTTTCCCTCTTTCCAACTGTCAGTACGCTGCTTCTAAAGGAGGCAAGGCTGCCAGCATGGCTGCGGCAGCGTGGCTCTGTCAGCAAACTTCCTGCCAGAGCCAGAGACGACGCTTCTCTGGTGCGGCGCTGCCATGGGTTGGACTTTCGGTGTGAGCTGGATCCTTCCACCACCGCTCAGGCTGGGAGCAGTGGGTCAGCTGGGGGTGAGAGGACGAGCGCCAGGAGCCGGCTCTCCATGCCTGGCGAGGCTCGGCGACCTCCGGCAGCAGTCCTGGCTCCTTGGCGGCTGCCGAGCCGATGTGTTTCCCCACGTCCTGCCAGCTCCAGGCAGACAGACCGGCTGGGAGAACAGCTGCAGAGCAGGAAGAGAACCCAGAAGGAGCTGAAAACTGATTTGGAGCAGCAGCGGTCGGGACGGAGGATGCCTGATGCAGCTCTGCTCCCTCGACCGTGTAACAGATTCCCAGTGGGATGGTGCACGCACCGCGACGGCAGCGTATAGCCCTCCTGCCGGAACGCCTCCATGCTAAATGTCAGGAAGCTTACCTGAGGGCATTCACCTTCACTCAAACAGGCGAAAAACCCCTGGGCACCGTGCACCATTTGAAAAAAATCAGTACTATAATTTTCACAATATAAAACCTGGTGAGATGAAGGTGAAATTATTTTCTTCTTTAGCCTTCTCGTAAGCTGGCTTTTGGAGGAGAGGCCTCCCCTTTTATTATCATAATTCAGAGAGAGAGCTGGGATTTCTTTGTGGAGGTGATCTGCACTGACCCCCCAGGAGACCTGAAAAAGCGTCTCCCCAGTTCTGCTTGGAAAACCATGCCACGAGGTGATCTCAGCTCCAGCTACACTTTACATAACAACAGGATGCTGTGAAATGGGAAAATCAATTCCATCCTGGGTCCTATTCACATCTAACTTGGTAATCCCACTTCATGTTAGCAGAAGTAATAAAGACTGGGGAAACTTAGTTTATGTTGTCCTGCCACGAAGCTCGCTGCAGTCTTCCTGTTTTTCTGTATTTACTCCCTTTTAGTATCAGTACTGCTCACTGGGAATTTGTTATGAAGTAAAAGCCTTAAATGCAAACTACTTCCCAGGCCAGTAAGAAATATTTAAACACTTCAGGCATTCAGTCTGTGATTCAGAGATTTATTTATAAAACTGTTGATTTTGGGACACTAAACCAATGCATTTAAACTGCAGAAGTGAGTCATATTTGTGGGAGGTAATTACTACCAGAAAGTACAACTAACTTTTGTAGGTTTCTCTGTAAAATGTCCACTTATGATCTGCAACTACTAAAAATAACATGCTTTGTTGAATTTCAGCACAAGTTATCTTTACAGAATTATGTGGCTTTATACATATATTCTGTTTTCCTGACATGTGATAAAATAAATGACTCAAATGCCTGAGAATTTATTTGGGTGTTTTATGTGGACTGTCCTGACCAGGTAACTCGTTCAGCTTGTGTTCCTTTCATGAAAACCAAAGACTTTGTGGTAACTGCTAGAGACCATGGGAACAGTGCTTGTAGCTCGCACTTACAAACAGTGTTTGTTCATCAGAAAGGTCTCTGAATTTCTTGTGTCATCCAAAAACACAATAATCTACTCAATCTGTTCTCTTCCCTGTGGTTAATAGGTCTTGGGAGCTGAGGGAGCTCCAGATGTCCAACACCTGCAGAAGCTACTTGCAGAGCAGGAGGGAACTTTCCTCATTATCCCTCAGTCATGACTGAGGAATTCAAGTTTATTTAACTTGTGGTCACTTAGCAGCACTCCCTACCAGCAGATGAGTCAGATGCTATGCCACCTATCCCAAGAGAATACCCTGCAACTGTGTTCAGAAAAATAATGTCATCCCTCCTGGCATACTAGGCTTTGAACAATTTTTCCCATGTCAATCAGGGAGAGCTTAAGGTGCACTATAAAACCAAGCGGCCTTTCATTGCTCGCAGACCAAAAATGGAGTAGTTATCCAGAATTTAAACCACAGTCCTCTGAATATCTTCTTCCCTTTCAAAATGTGCAGTTATACAAGAGTCCTTCCTTTACAAACTACAATTACCAGTCTGTCATTTGCCAGGAATCAGGTAGTCTCTGCTACAGTTCCTGGGAATCTCACGACCAGGTCATGGTCACGAAGTCTTTTCCCTGTCCTCCCTGCTCCCCCAAAGTGAATCCAGTTCCCACCAAATGCATAGCCTCCGTGAGGTGGTGGGGCTCAGAGATGGGGAGGATAGGATTTGCACTTGCCTTTCCATGGCTTTCTAAGGAAGAAAACTAAGTATTATCATCCGTAACTATGCCTCTTCAAGCACCTCCACCCTATTCTACCTGTGGGTTTTGGACAAACAAACACTTCTTTCCCTGGCTTTTTTTTTTTTTTTTTTTTCCTTCCTTGGATCAGGTTTTAATTACCAGCTGGGTCTGGGCAAAAGTGCTGCACTTGGCCGTACCCTTTGGTTGTCCTCCCTTTCAGTGGGGCTGGCTGGCAGAGGGTTTGTCCACGCTAAGGGAGCTTCCCATGCTGCTGGGATGCCACTCTGATGTGGCCACTGAGGAGGGATGGGGGAGGGATGGGGGAGGGCCAACCTATGCTTCAAGACACCACGCAAAGCCGCATGTTAGCTGGTGGTCAGGGAAGGTCAGAACTGTCTCCCATCAAGTCAAGTGGACTTGGATACACTTTAAGTTACAAACTGCATCTCTGAGGTGTTGTATCAGTACTACTTGTTACGACAGAGTAGGGTTGGAAGGCAAATTGCCTTTTCCCTTGAATTCACTCTAAAGGAAAGTAGGAATTATGATTTCAGTCTGAGTAATGGCCTATTCACTCTAGCGTCTTCAGCCAAGGAGCACAAGTCACCAAAGCTTCAGAGGAAGACAAAAACCTGGTAATAAATATTTATATAATAAGATTAGTAGGCAAAATTCTGCCTAATATCCAAGCTATTTTTGCATGAGAGTTTAATGAAAAATGAAAATCTCTTCTTCTGATGTCTTCTTTGGTGGCTTTAAAAAAAAGAAACAGTTGCACCCCAAACAAAATGCAGTGACGGCCTTGAAATCAGAAAAATATTTCACAAGATAGCCATGTGTTATGGGTATTATTTCACAGGATCGTCACTGTAAAATGGGCTAAAGCCAGAGCTAAGCATAGGTTTTTCTGTTTCCACAGGTAGTTTAGAGTTTTCAGTGTTCATATTGGGTGGAGAACCAGATGGTCCTTACTGTACGATTGGCAAAGCAATTTAACGGCTGTGAGCCTTTAGCAAGCAGTGTATTTAGGGATTTGGTGGTCATGGGTGATAAAGTTAAACACACTTGCACTGAAATGACACATTTTTTATATGTAACTTAACTTCATAATCTCAAATCAGATATTTTTTGTCAATAATTTTTAAACATCCTGATTTGAGAAGTTAAGCCTGACAGTACACCTTGCATACATCGAGGAGGTGGTCTCTCTTAATTCCTCAGCACTCCCTCAAGCCTTTCAGAAACCCTCCAAACAGCTTTTAGGAAAGCCAGTGGTCACCACTGAGCGTTGGGCTGTGCTGCGAGCGGAATGCTCTGATGGAGGCTCTGTGTTTGTTAAAGTGGGTCTCCTTTTATGACTCATAATTTTTCCTGCAGCAGTGGAAGACCAACATATTCTGCTTCACTTATGCTTTTGCCCAGCAATTGCCTACAGCCAAGTTCCCATATTTGCAAAATACTGTTCTCCCCGCACTGGATCCCAACGGGTGTTTGCCTGGAAGAGCTGTGTCCCAGTCACATCTCCTGTAACACTCCTATACCGTATTGTCAGTTTTTTGCTGTTACTCTGCAGGATAGAGAAATACGAGAGAAGAGAATCATATTAAAATTGTTTGTACTTCTTGAGACTGATGCACATCCCGTTAAAATAAACTTCTGTATTATAATTGCTCAGTCTTCTTCATGGTATCACTTCATTTGCTTCAAAACAAATAAGCCAGGGATGGAAATGCTGCTGAAACTGTGCTGCTAGCCATCGATCACCAGGAGGGATTTACTCCTGACTCCTTGCTTCTCTGCCCTTCCGACTTTGGTAAAGACTTTCTACCCTGTAGCTTCTGCCGAGAGACTTTTGCCTGATATGGAAAAGCGTAAGAAAGGCTGCCTGCAGACAGACAGATAGACAGACAGACAGAATGATAACTGCGTTTTGGTACAGAGCTTGGGCTCTGCAATCTCTGGTTTAAGTGTTTGTAAGGGGAGTCGGCAGCATTTTCAAGCCACTGGCTTCCAGCGATTCACCTTCAGGGGACCTAGAAGTGTAGTGAGGATTGCAGTGATAAAGAGTGGTCATAGATTACTCATAAAAAGAAAGATATTTTAGTAGAACAATTTAAATGCTAGCTGACAATTTGTTTGCCAAGTTTTAGTTCAGTAGAGTTGAAATGGCCAAGTTTTTAATGCCAACAATTGAGGTTTGTAAAGGAAATACCAAACCAACCTTGGCGGAAAAAGAGGCGGACATTAAATTACAGGGCAAAGACTGCATTTGCTTTGTAGGCGGAGAAATAAACAAGCTACAAAAAAGAAAATCAGTTTGAGTTTTTCAGTTTGAGTCCTGTGCCTAAGCAAAAAGAGGCTGAGGCAGAAAGGCAGATTTATCAGTAGCGGTTGAGCTCAAGTGAAAGCTCAGCAAGCTGTACGGGATTGTTGGCGAGGGGACCAGGGAAGGGGACCGACACAGGGAAGTGCTGCAAAAGTGCTCAGAAACTGTTACTCGGTCTCATCATGTAAAGATTTAAAAAGAGCCCAGACCACAAATTCTTGACGGTTCTTATTTCAGCAAGTGCCAAAAAGACACATTCTTTAATCTATACAGTGGTTTTTCTTGGATACGATGTCGACAATATACACTTGTCATTGGACATTTGTGTAATTTTTCCTGTATAATGTGTAACAGCGTGCCCCTGAATTCCTGCAGCAGCAGCAGGCCAGCTACATTCACCGTGAGCCCTATCTTCCATCCAAGAGGCATTCCACTGAAGTTGGAGAAACTATTCAGGGTGTGGGGACTGCCAAGGCACACTGCAGCAAGGATAGCAAAATCTTCTCTTGAAATATTGTTTCAGTCGTTTCACTTTTGTAAAGGACAAAAGAAAACATTACACATTGCATGGGCAGGCTTATTTGTCCACTCTACAAGGTTGAACGTATTTCATCCTGAAGTGACAGCGGTGCCTGAGAAACCACTTCTCAGAATTAGTAGGTTTATTTTGCAGCGCAGCTTGCCAAGCCCAGGTTTCCAGACCCTGTAATGGACATCACAGAGGTCACAGTACAGAAATGCCAAAGCACAGACGCTGGTTCTTGTACAAGGCCAACCTAGAGGGAACTTGGTGGAGCAAATTCGGCACCATGTACATCCCTAACAGACAGCGTGCTGTATGTGTGCTGGTGGCAGAGGCTGGCAGTCGGGGGCCATAATTTGCAGACTGCTTCCATCACATTGCCTGTGAACGACCGTCCTCCTGTTTTTAACTTGCTAGCTCAATGCAATGCTTTCCTGTTCAATTAAGCAGATGTCACGCTACAGCAGAGTATTTCTGGGGTTTCTGTTGTAAATTATTCATACCTGGAAAAAAAGCAGCACCAGCTAATATTTGGGTACTCGGTCGCATACAGCAGTCACCTATACGTCCCGTTTGTAATGGCTGTAGTCATTTGCAATAAGCGGCTGCAGTTTTGCTTAGTCTGTGCTACACTTTTCTGTTCTTTCTGAATTGTCCTTTTCTGTAAAATAGCGCTTAATAGATTTTAAGTAAATGTGGGAGTGCAAATTTGTAAACCTTGCAATGCATAGGAATATACAGACTGCTGCTACTCTTCCTTAATCAATGCACGAACTTTGTAGTTTTAACTTACCAAATAGAATCAGAGATCAGTTTCACTGATGAAATGATCTGTAGCAGCAGGAATACATTATTTAGTTTTCTTTATATGCTCCTTGCTAGAGGTAAATAAGATATCATTGCAATACCATTCGCTCCGTTATAGCTCTGGCTGTGTCAGCATTTACGTTATAAACCTCTTCTTCCAAGGGTTTATAACTCAGCCATAAAACGCGCTCCGGTCTAAAAGTTGGCACACAGGGGCTCAGTGTGGCAATGAATTTATTTTACAGAGAGTGAGAACAACGCAATACCTGTTTGGCCATATCCAAGTTAATATTGTTTAGGCTCCTAGCGACAGAGTGGGCCTGCATAGAGAAGCCCGCAAAGCATCCACCTGCCCGACGCATCCCTCCAGCATCCCCTTCTTCAGGTCACCATAAACACCAAGTATGTAGAGCCTAAAATGTTCCATGAAGTTTTGCTCACTGCAACGAGTTTATTTCCAAAGGTGAGGTTTCAGAAGTGCCAGGCGTTGCTCTTCTCCAGGTAGCTCTCCCGCTGCTCCCGCGGCTCCCGCTGTGAGCAGAGCTCAGCTCAGCTCCCGGGGGGCTTGCAGCGTTCATAACCGAGCCCCAGCCCTGCTCTGATGGGGAGGAACGATGCCTGTTTCACCTACACTTGTACCTTTGTTTTCCCACACATAAGCATTGCCTCTCACAGCCCCTGCTGGGGACTGACTCTTTCCCCTTCGCCTCTCGCGCTGCAGCAGGATCTGGGACATCCCTGCGGACACTGCTCCCTGCATCATGGGGCCGGGCAGAGAGCCGGGCTGCCTTCCCCTCGGAGGGCTCCACGGCCATGGCCAGCCTTTGATTTCCTATCTGTCATGTAGGAAGAGCTCCCATAAACAGCAGAGCTGTTGCAGTCATCAGGTTTCATGTTCAGAGACTGAGTTTGCCATGCGCTCCCCTTGGGATTGTTGGGAATTTATAGTGTTAGGGTCCCCGAGGCCAGGTGTCCTTCCTCAGCCGCAGACCTGGGCGGGCGCTGGGGAAGCCGCGCTTCCACCACGCAGCCACAAACCTCCTCCTCCGCAGTGGTTACCTACCCAAAGTCCCCACTCAAAGTTTCCAGGAGACCTCCTGGACTTACCACAAGGCTTTCTTTTCCTAACAGTACTGGAACATAACTTGTGTTAGTTTACATCCTCGGATTTACCACAAAATTACCATTTCTAAAGATGTTCCTGTGTTAAAAGGTGAATACTATTAGAAGAGCAGGCAGAGCACCTTTTTATGAAGCACATCTACGCCCTGCTCTTGCTCCGTGCCACACCTCAGGCTTTCTCCTCTGTTTTCAAGAACACGTTTTGTCTCTCTTTTCGTCCTCAGCCAAACTGAGGAGCTGAGTGAGCACTCACTGAGTTTGCCAGGTTTGACATATACTCACCCACCACAAATTACAAAAACCATTTAGAGCATGTAGCATATCATAACATACAGATTCTGAGTGATACTGTTATTAACCGTTAAAGAACATTTTATTTAAATAAAAACAGAAAGGCTGATGAGATTTTATCTAGAATCCACCTTTAAGGCAAAAATATGAGGTGTAGTTTCCAAAGATTAATTCACTCTCATCTTGTGATATTTCCTTTTGGAATTAAAAAGCCTCAACTCTCCAGGTTCTCTCCATTTCTGCACTGCAGATGGTGGAAGATCATGCTATTGATTGCACGTGTTTAAAAACGACCTGTTTGCTCCTGTATCTCTAATCCAAGTAATAGAAGACCCCTCTAAGGAAAAAAAAATCACAAATATGGTTTTGAGTATATACATGCAAAAAAGCAGGTTATTAATAATGCCGCCATTTGAAAGCAGAACTCAGATAGACACCTAGTATTCTATCAAAATCAATTTAAAGAAAAACAGACACAGTGTTCTGCCTTGTTTAAGCCAAAGTTTGCATTGGATGTACATTCAGGGCATATTTTGCCTGTATTGTTTAACTACTTATATCATTTGGATGTGGATTATTTTTAGTCTCCAGCAATGTAACTGATCTTCCAAACTCGCTGACAATCTGTATCACGGAATTAGAGTCCCAGCAATTAGGTGATTAAGTCACTGACACAACCAATTCAATTAAATATTTGGACTCCATTTTAAAATTTCTTAGTTTCTTAGTTTCTAGTTCTTAGTCAAGCTGTTTTGCTGTCTCTGGGGAACATTAAGAAATGGAAAGGAAATAAATATTAATAATGAAGTATGGAAGCTGTCATAAGAAGGATTTCAGGAGAAAAATAGGCAAACCAAAAAATGTGCTACAGATTTTTTAAAAAACGAGCCAAAATTGTGCATTACACACAGAACTCATCAAAGTTACAGTGACGTACAGGCTTCCTCATGAGTGCAGGATGGGACTTTGTTTCATTACTTTTTTCTGGTCAGGGAAGTCATATACGTTTTGGGCAATTAGTATAGGCATACAGTAAGCAAGTATGTTCACCCTTAGATTGGAAAAGCAGGACAAATTTTCCTAAAGTGGACCCTATTGTCACTAACTTCCATTCCTGAAAGAAAAAGATAGCAGAAGCATCCGCCTAGCAGGTAGTGTCTGAAATGCAACATTAGCAGAAATGTGGAACTTGTGAATCTAAACAAGAAAATACTTTCGTGGCAGCAAAACCAAATCACTCAGAAATCTTATAAAAGATTTGCTCTGACGAATTGTTACGCTGAGTCTGAAATTGGAAGAGGTATCTCCTTTGTTGTGATGTTATTTGTTTGTGGTTATGGAGACAAGATGTTTTTTGCTGTGCTGAAACCCTTTGGTTTGAAATGACTGGCAAAATTCAAAGAATGAAAATACAGGTCTCAAGTGACAAATTGTATAAAAATATCTCATCAGCTTTCTTGGAAATTTTTCTTTGAATGTCTGAGTTCATGAAATAGTCTGACAATTTTGAAGAAAGCAGACTGGGCAGTATTTCTTTTTCTGCCTAAGGCTTTCCCCTTGTTGGACTTAGTGGTCATGTAAAACTCAGCTGGAATGAGCATGCTGAGGGACTGCGTGCCCATCCACCGAGCAGCTGCAGTGGGAGTCCAGCCTTTTCCTCCCCGTCCCACAAGGAGTGCTTCAGCTCCTGCCCAAAGAACCAGCATCACCAGGATAAAGCCTTGTGGCCTTTGTACCTTAATAAATCCTTGGTTTTATCTAGACACCCAGAAGAAAGCCATCTGGGTTGCAATTTTCGTATGCGATTAAATGAGCATAGCCACCAGCTGAGAGCAGCTTTTGATTGCTACCAGTCCTCAATGAGTGAAAGGTTTTCGCTTTCCTTAACAGTTCCCCGAGTCATTCAATTCTTCTACTTTGTCCCTGGCCCCATTTAGGGGTGGTGTATGTAAACCAGATTAATTTATCTTGCAGAGGTTGGCTCTGTCTGTAACATCTGTAGACCCAGATTAACACCTTGAAAATCATGCTGGCTAACTCACGCTGAGTGCCTCCACCAGGATCAAAAGCTATCCCAATTTGGTAACACAATTTCATCCATCACCTGCACGTGATGTCTCATTCACCTTCTGGTCCATTATTTCCAGGAGGTTTATTTGACACAGAACTGCTGTCTGAACAGTCGTCTAACCTGACCGAAAGACAGCACTGGTTTACAAATAATTTTTTTCATCAAAATCAAGTGTGGGTCAGAGAAGGGGAAAGAGCTTCCAATTATTATTTTCAAAGTGAAAAACACTTTGAAGTGGGCAGGTTTTTTATTTTTAAGGCAGTCTTAGCTAAAGATTGCCTTGTATCAATGTTTGGTGAGACAAACTTAAGCAGACACTGTGGTATGAATAGCGCAAACCATTGTCACGCTCTTTGAAATAGTTTGGGTCATCAGCTAGGTGAAGGTAATAAGTATCTACCAAAAAGCTATCATCATCACAGTTCTCTCCTATCTAGACAAGAGTGAATGAAGCTGAGTTTGAACTCAACTGCCCCCATGACGGGCAGCTTTCACGTGCCCAGCAATCAGGCCTGGTGGTGTGGGGGGACCAGCTGTGGGGATAGGTCAGCCCTCCTCTCCATCCAACCTCCTTCTTCAAACCTTCAAGCTCACAATGAGTGTAGTCTGTATGTTCACATTTTGACCATGAAGATACTCACATGGCTGCGTTCCAAGCGACCACTTGCCTGTAACTCTTGTAACAACATGACAACTAGCAAATTGGGTCACTCTCAGCCCCTTCAGCCCCTAGTCCTGTTCCTAGTGTGTTTATGAGCCACGTTAGAGCGCCGTGTAGAAAGAGGCAGCTACAGAATGAGCCTCCTTGGTACTGTCCCAGTTTATAAAAGTCAGTATTTTAAGGAATTTTACAGTAGGAAGTTGAGTTTGGAGCACTGGGCTCATCACCCACAGATTGACATATCCATTATCATAGCATTTAATCACAAATGACAAATCATGTTTTTGCACTCAGCTATACTTTCAGCTATATCCCGGGACAATAAATTTCAGAACTTAATTAT
Organism: Chionis minor; assembly: GCA_013398295.1. Taxonomy (NCBI): domain Eukaryota; kingdom Metazoa; phylum Chordata; class Aves; order Charadriiformes; family Chionidae; genus Chionis; species Chionis minor. The sequence continues at coordinate 1,393,445 of VZSF01007519.1, read as the reverse complement.
TAATTGCAGGAAAAAGAACTTATGACTGTTTTAAACTTACTGTTGGAAAAACATATTGGCAGCCCGCAATCCTGTTGCAAGTGATAGGACAAGAGGAAATGGCCTCAAGTTGTGCCAGGGGAGGTTTAGGTTGGATATTAGGAAAAACTTCTTACCAAAAGGCTTATCAAGCATTGGAACAGGCTGCCCAGGAAAGTGGTGGAATCACTGTCTCTGGAGGTATTTAAAAGACGGGTAGACGTGGTGCTGAGGGACATGGTTTAGGGGTGGTTTTGGCAGTGTAGGTTTATGGTTGGACTCGAAGATCTTGAAGGTCTCTTCCAACCCACGTGATTCTATGATTCTAACAGTCCGCATCTAGTTTTCCTTTTTTCTTTTGTTTCTACAAACCGTTCGTAATTTCACAGATTTCCATTACAACCCTCTACAAGGGCAGGCATCTAATTTCTAGACCTTGAAAGCCCTAACCACTGCAGGTTCCCTGTACAAACGCAGTTCCATACTACTGATCCTCATCATACACCCTTTATTCTTTGCAATTCCACTGTATACTGTCTGCAATGAGATAATGGGACCTGCATGCAGCATTGAAGAAGCAGGAGCTGACGTAGTGGGACGCTGGTTTCTGGTCAGCTTGCTGTCTCCCTCCTGGTAACCCTTGCAGGCTGCTCGTCTTTTTGGCTGTTGCAGAGCGTTAAGTTCAGGCTCAGCTGTCTCAGAAACATCACAGGTTTGGAGAGACACGGGCATGTTCTTGCTAGACAGAGGAGAGTGTTCTGCTTGTAGATCTGCCCATGAGCTTACCCTGATGAATTCAACCAAACAGCACGAGGCTTTCTCGGCAGCCAACACGCAGCTGCAGATACAGCTCTCTGTCGCGACATTGACACTAGAGCCGGCTTCTTGCTCATACAGGCGTAGGTGAAATACACAGCTGTCACAGCTCATCCCTGCACAATAGTGGGGAGCCCTGACCTCCTGGCTGGGATGGGAAAGCCCACAGGAGAGAAAGATGCCAAAGGAAAAGTCCGTTTAAAATTTTTATTTCAGTTCGTGCTGTAAAGCAAGGGTGTTCTGGTTCTTACTTGCTTTAACAAGTAAACATGTGTTTTCTGGGAGAAATGACTTCAGATTACAATGAGAATTTGATCCTGTGAAAACATTTTATTAATTTTATTTGTTCAGAGATCTTTGGAAAGGTGACGGAGCCCGTATTCTCAACCAAATCAGCCTATCGTTAACCAAATTTAACCTTTCACCCCAGTAAAAAAGAAAGGGTAATGTAAATATTGCTTAGTCTCATTTTCCATATTCCCAGTGTTATTATTTCAGTGTCACATGGGCCTCCACATATATTTAAAGTCCATATGCTGAGGGGAGCCCTTTGACTCTGCCCTTTTTGTTATTTCAATGTCCAGGAATGAAATACACTGTTTATGTGACTCCAGGCTTTGCACTTGTTCATATGCTGTGTATACTGTTCATAAACTGGGTTTATAAAATGGAATGACCTCAGCCACCTAGTTTTCAAGCCCCAGGTCCAGATGTCAACACAAATCCTGCAGTCTGAAGCTGATTTCTTTATGCTATTGATAGTTTTTATTTTAATTTTGCATTTTTTTCTTACTACTTAGAAAAGGACACAATTAAAATTCAAGAATCTCAGTATCCAGACTTCTCCTTTACTGAAACTTTAAAACTTCCTTAGAGGCCACAGCTTCTTCCTCCCTTATTTATTTACTTTTCCAAAATACGCTCTAAGAAGTTGTGGTTTCTCCTCATTGCGGAAGACAGACAGACCTCTCTTAGTTCAAATCCCAGCCAGATTCTGCCCTAATACCAGACATGCAATGTGTTTGGAGTGGGATCTGCAAGCACCTATATTGCCTAGGTGGAGCAAACACAAGAGCCTAGTGGAAGTAACTTTTACTCTATTAAATGCTTTATATTTACAAAGTCCAAATGTCATGATGTGCCAGAATTCCCTTCCTCCCCCCCAACACCCCAATAAAGAAGCGTTGTTATCCTTGTTTTATAGTAAAACAAGTATATTATGACATTTGCTCTTAGCTTGGGATGAATTAGAAATCAGAAATGTCTGACTTTCTAATCTGACATTGCACCAGACCATATAAAGCTTTCTTTTCTCTGCTCTTATATTGTTAAATGGGAATAAAATATTCTTCGCCTCTTTCTTATCACTTGCTTTTATTCAAATAAACCTTCTTCTTTTTTGTTTTTTCTTCCAAGAAAAGAGTTGAACTTCTGGAATTTTTGGTTCCCCATTTGTGAAATAGACCTAGACTACCTTGTAGGAATGTATGAATAAAATGAGTGATTTCAAGGTAGGAGGTCATGCTGGTAGGAGGTCTTGAGCTAGACTCTGGATATATGAACCTGCACGGAGGCTGGGGGAGGAGAACAGCCTGTAAGGCAAAGTATTTTGGAGAAGGCAGTAAAAGGTCAATCTGTGTGCACGTGGCCCGGTGTTTGCCACAGGTGCAACTTCTTTGTATATCATCGCCTTTATTTTCCCAGCTTTGGCCCCAACACTTGATACGTGCTGTTAACAGGTTGGGGGATTAACAAACAGGCTCCAGGAGTAGGTAAAGCAGTGTAAATTGGCAGAATGAGAGTCAAGACACATCAGTGCTGGATTTCCAGGCCTCTGAGTAGGGGGCAAGTGAGAGCAAAACCTGAATGCTTGTAGGCATGGCCATGGTCTTGAAAAGAAGAAAGCAAAGGTGAAGCTTTTTTAATTTATGTCCTTTCTCTTTCTCTCGACACACATGTGAAATTACAAGGTGTGAGTGAAACTTCAGCAAAAAAATAATGCCCAGAACACAAAAAGAGTGGATAAGAGTGTTGGATGAATAGCCTATTCGAAGGCTGCCCAAGAGGAAAATAGAGATTTATACAATGCAAGTGAGAAATATGGCATCCTCTATGAATTTGGAGATAGTAAAGATTCCCCAGTTAATGATGGGGTCATTTGTGAGACATGTGCTTCCAGCTTGCAGGAGTGATTGGTGAAAGAAGCAGTTCTAAAACACTGATAAATGCCTCAAAATAGTGAGGGCCACTAAGCCGTCCTGAGAAAAAACTGAAGACACTAGGGCTGAACAGATAGGGGACACCAGAGAAAGCTGCCCGTCCTCTCCTGCACTGTCAGAAAACCTGTTGATTTTGGTTGTGGGTGTAGCCAGGTGAAGGGGGTACTGAACGGGTTAGGTGGAGAAAAGCCACCAAGAACTGGGTTGTACCACAAACCCATTCTGTGGCCAGTAAGGAGACACAGGTGGCTGTTGAGACATCTGAAGCCAGAGCTGTTGTCACCAGGATCACCCACTGCTTCTGCAGGAGGAGAGCGGCTGGGTGGATGGCTGGGCATTACTAAAATGATACTCCTGGGAGGAAGCACCTGGGGGACCTCTGAGCCTCTGAGAGCCCGACATGTGGCTGAAGCTAGAAATAGTCTCCCCTGCCCTGTTCCATGGGGTGCACCGTGACTGCCAAGCTGTGGGCCGTTTGTGTTGGTGAGACGATGATAAAGGACAGGCAGCCCTGCAAAACCAGGCACCACTCATCCTCTAATCCCGGCACAGAGCGGGTCTGCCTGCGGCTGGGAGAACACCCTCAGGTAACCCAAGCATCTGCACCAGCCGAAAGCAGTTAAACTGGATATTGTAAAGAATTATTTATGGCTGAGGAAATGCTACCTAATAGTGCATGGAATAGCGCGCACCACTTGCGGCACATTAACGGGTCCTGGCTGTCCGAGATAGATGAGCCATTCAGCCACCTACCAAGGCCGGACGCAGCTCCTGGCAAGTAATCTTGGCAGAAAAGCCCCTGGGCATCAGGCCAGGCGGAGCGGTGCTGCAGCACAACTGACCTGTACCAGCGACTCCCAGCCCTTGCGGGGGTATTGCAGATGGAGATGCATCCCGGAGGAAGCACGCAGGAACGTGTTGCTGCGCTCTGCAACCTCAGTTGCAGAAGTGCAAGGTCAGAAGGAGAATATTAGGGCAAAATTAGCCCAATGCTAATCCTCTACATCTGACGTCTGTTGCTTTCTGAAGGAGGTTGATTGACAAGCCCCAACCAAAAGAAGAAATCTGGCCATTTGTGCGGATGGGCAGCTGTCTTTCCTTGCCCTGGGAAGCCCAGGAACAGGCATGGGGACACCTTGGGGGCCTCCTCAGTGAGCCACCAGCCTCAGTCCCTATCAGACAACCAGAGCTCCAGCCTGCTGCCTCGCGGGGGCAACTCTGAAAAAGGCAGAACAAAATGCAGCAGCTCTGGGCAGTTGCTAGCAGAGTCCCAGCGTACCCAATGAGAGTGCAAGACCTCTCCTCTATTTTCTTTGGGTTCATTAGTTTAGCTTTGAGTTTTTGGTCATTACTAGTATCCCAGAGAGGTCCGTACATATATAATTACACCAAGCAACTACGTGGATTCTTTTTTGTACTACAGTGGAAAACAAGGTACTTCCCTTGCAACAACATCCAAACTGAATTTCTCTGAGGCAAGTAAATGGTATTTAACACACAATGACACTGTGTTGGGAACGTCTAAGCATCTAACAAAGCACTGAAGAACTCCGGGTGCTATAGAGAGTGAGGCACGTCCTGGCCACTTGTAAAGGGGTAGTGCCAAAGAAACATCCCCTCCTGCTCGGTAAGAGACCATCCGTGATGGCAGCAATAGGCAGAGCAGAAGTCCCAGCAGACTGTCACCAGGAGATGGACATGCAGGCAAGCCAGGGAGTATCTCTGCCAGCCAGACTGGGATGCTCAGCCTATGTCCATCAAACACTGCAAGCCGTGTGAGCACTGAGTGATCAGGCCAGGAAAATCCCAGCCCTAAAACAGAGTCAGAACCGACTTGTTCCATTTTAAAGACAGGAACTACATGGCCCTATTAAATTGTTACTTCTCTCTCTAAAAGAAAACGGGCTATGTGGAGGGCATTCAAGCAAGAACTGAGATCATGAAATGCAAGGTACCTTTTCAGAGACAGTAGGCTGTAATGTACTGCAGCAAAATTCAAATGATTCAGTACCATGGGAATCTGAGCACAAGACCTCTTCCCCTGGGCACCTCCAAAAGAAGCAAAAGGCAGGAATGACAGTAAAGAGCCAGGAGCAAAAATTGCACAGACAAGAAGAGATGTCTACTTGGAAATGCTGTGCTCTGGCAGTAACACTCCCAGGGACTAAACACCAGCTCAGCAAGAGACCGATGAGCAGGAAAATCAAGACCCCAGGGTAAGCTGGCAGACAGGCTGTCAGCAGCCACAGGCACGATGACGCTGGGATAGACCAGCAATGATAAAAGGAGCTGTGGATAAAGCTACCATAGGACAGTGACTGAGCAGAAGACCAACCATCAGGCAAGAGGTAACAGTGGGATCTGCAGCGAGACATGGGGCACAGCTGGTACTCAGGGCAGCAGTGGAGAGAAAATTGAGGACAGATCAGCAGAAGGAAGTTGGCAAGTGCACACGAGAGCGAGGAAGACATAGCAAGACCTCAGGAATGAGCCGATTTGACACAGGAGTGCTGGGGAAATGAGCATCCCAGGAAGCCAGAGGAGCAGCAAGGCACCAGCCACGGACTCAGGGAGCCAAAGAGGCTTGTAAAGCCCCATCAGTAGCAGTAACACAAACAAGATGTGGAAGGCTGGGCTGAAGGGGAGCACACTTGAAAGACAAGGCTTGAGGTACTGCTGGGTGGTAGCAGTAAAAGTCAGAGCCCGGTTCAGGCAATGCAGAGGTAACTATGCGCTCAGCAATAGCTGCCAACATGGCCACAATAAACAGCTAAGAGGAGAGATTAATGACCTTCACAGGTCTTGGAAGGAGCATGCGTGGCCACAGAGAGGGGCTTGGAGGGGGCACCAGGAACTGCATCTGCGTTTGCTTGGCTCGAATGGCTGTGGTGGTTCAGGTTTTACAAGTGTGGAGTCCTTTCATGTTGTTGTCCAGCGCCCAGAACATGAAACACTTGAGGTGAAATCCTGCCCCCACTGAAGTTAATGGGAATTTTGCCTTGAGTCTGGTTTCTCTCCGCTCACACTATCTGGTATAAGGAGAGACAGATCCCACCTGAAGGGAGAGGGAGGGGGGGAAAAAGAAGGCAAAGAAAAGCATTAATGCAAATTTGCTGGTGAGCGTGTGCTGGGGGTGAGGGAACAGGGCTGATGTCCCCTATCGTCGGGGACCAAGGCAGGCCCAGGGCTTGCTGAGCTGAACAGAGACAGGGAGCAGGGCTGAGAGGGCAGCAAAACCCTCAGCACAGAGGGAAGGAGATGAAGGGGGGAGCTGGCAGGAGAACAAAAGAGCAAACTCAATTAAAAGCTGCAGCAAAGAGCTCCCAAACGGCAAGGAGGGACCATTCCCATAGGGCAGGAGGATGGGCAGGAGCAGGCCACTAAAAAGGCACCTCGGCAGCACCAGAAAAGGGACAACAGAGTTGAGAAAAGCACGGGGACAGGTTCCCCGCAATGCCTTGCTGGTGTCTTAGTTTTGCTGCTGCATCAGTGAGGCAAAACACACTCTGGCTGTACTGCTGGGGTGAGTAACTTCAGGGCTTTGAAAAATGAGAAAGGTGTAAGTTTATTTCTTCATGGTCATCACAGGTGGAAGGCAACGACATTGCCATCAGGTCTCTGTGTATTTCAGCAGGAGACCTGAATCCTACGGGTCAGTAAAAAAGTAAGTGGCAGAAGCAAGGAGATAAGAAGATCATGTGCAAAGGTAGCTCAGTATCTGAAAGTTGTGTAAGATGCCGCTAGAGGAAAAGTAGCAGCCGCATGCATCTGAGCCATGCAAATTCCTTTGACTCAGGCAAGTAGTTTTCGTTGTATCTTTGGAAGAGAGACTATGGAAGACACAATGAAAGACCTTGCAGAAGAGGTCCTTTCCTTTAGCTGAAAGCTACAATTGTGATACACACAATTCCTGATTGTCACAGTGCTGAAAATGCTACAAAAAAAAATCAGAGAGAAAGGAAATTCCCACAGTAGAGCTGCCAGTTACAGATGACAGCAGTGCTGCGAAAGGTAGAAAAAGAGCCAGAGCAAGACAAGTCCGTGGGTAGACCTGCTTAGGGTTTTATTTTTTTCCCTTTGACTGGAATGTTTTCTGATGGGAAATGCCCACTTGACTATATCAACGTTTCCCTTTTTCATTTCCTTCAAGAATGCTTGTCGGAAGCAGGTTGCTTGCCTAGAAGCCTCTTTGGCCAAAATGGACATGAATTTCCCAGGCGGCTGTGATGACTGAGTCCAGCGTCTGCCCCGCAGGACCTGGAAGTGGTGCCAGGGTCCCCGTCCCACCACTCGCAGCATCAACACTGGGGCAAGGGGCTGGGCTGGGCCACCACGAGCTCTCGGCAGAGGGAGTGGGCAGGCACTGAGGAAGCAGAAACCTTTCAGTTCTCACTCTCTTCGTTCATGTAGAAAGTAATTTCTGGGGAAAAGACTGGTTTCTATGCTCCTTCCTTCTGGCTGTAAGAGGGACCATCTCGGTGCAGACTCAGCTCCCAGTACCTAATGGCTACTGGGCTATTGCATGTCCAGCTGGTAGCCTGAACCCTGCGGTGTCCACGCAGCCTCAGCTCATTCCTTTGCACCACCGCAAAGAATTGTTCCCACTCATGGGGCTGTTGTGAGGCCTAATTACTGAGTGTTTATGAAGAACCTCATTCATTAGAGAAGCTTGAGCTATATAAGTGCATATTATCATTTAGGATACTTCAAGATGAAAGGCACTTAAGTGCTTGACAAACTGAGAAAGCAAATGTATACAGGAATCACGCCGTTCGCCTCTGAAACGAAGCATCTGGGCTGAGACGTAGCGACTGCTTCAGGCAGCGGCGCGAGGCGAGAACGGCAAACCTCCGAGGTTCAGCTGAACATCCCAAAGCAGCAGCAATGCCACTGCTCAGGGGGCTGGCTTGGGGGGGGTGCTGCCAGAGGGACCCCGGCACCGGGGATGGCATCCCCACGCAGGGAGTCTGAGCCCAGGAGCGGGATGGCTCTGGATGGGCGCTGATGGGCCACTGGACCCCTGCTGGAGGCTCGCACATCCTGAAGGATACAGCCAGTGGGTTTGCAGCCAGAAGCTTTCACTCGTGGTTCTCCCCCCAGAAGAAGAAGAAGGGAGAAGGACAGGGATGGGAGAGGTCATGCACCATGTGTCTGCACCAGAGCAGGTCACCTGGGAGGGGCAGAGCAAGTTCAGGGCAGGAAAAATTCATCGAGCCACTCTTTTTATGGCTATTTTTCATGCATAACTTCAAGCTGAAATAAATACCAGCAGATGATTTAAGCCCCCTCCAAGAGGCCCTGTAGCCTTTCAGAGGTATTAGCAGTGTGCCTCCAATAAGGAGTGCTCTGTTTTTCTGCGATAAATCCGTGCTACACCATGCCTCCCACGTACACAAGTACTCGATTTCTGCAGCAAGTGGAGATAGCAATGAAGAGGCCTGGAAGGAGACCAGAAATTAGATTACTGAGTATTATAGAGCATTTAAAACGCATGCTGTAGTGAGAATGAAGCTTTTTAGAGTGCGTTCATAAGCTACATCCTTGGTTTTGCTTTGGCCAAGCTAGGGGTCTTGAAAAACATGTATTCAATAGCATTTTTGCCAAGCTCCTAAACAGCATAGTATTAGTATGTATTACTAAGTTTCTTCTTTTTGTTCAGTTTCTTAAACTGTGTACAACATCCTGATATCAAAGGAGTGAAAAATATACCAGACATAATTTGAAGACTCATGAAAGGAAAAAAAGCTGCAGGAAGACTTTTTAGGTACTTTCTAAGTTGCTGAGCCCTGAAGTATGTGTGGCAGTACACAAGGGCTGAAAAAAAGGACTCCAGTCAGCTGACTTGTATATTGTTTCTTAAGATATGGAACAAACTGTTCCGTATTTGCCACATAATAATCATAGGGGTCTTTATTTCCCACATGTCAGCGCTCCAATTTATGTTTTAATTCTGAGCTCATCCATTTTTCTCTCACTAATTGCACTCCCAGAGGAGATGTTATCATTTGCACTGTCCACCTGCGCACAATTGCTCCATCCTCTGCTCTGCTCTGCTCTCCTCTCCTCTCCCCTCCTATTGACCTCTTGGCCTGAGTCACATTACTAACACAACTTCTAAGAACATGTATGATCAAATCCAAAACCCTTCATTGGCCATTTTATCCAGGTCATAACGTGTTTTGGGCTGTGTGTCTATTTTTTTTTTTTCTTTCACCAAATCCTTTATCTCACAACAAGAGCAGATGTAAGTTATTCAAAAGATTTGGTAAGGATCTAAACCAATTCTTTTTGGTTTGGGAATTATAAATAATCAAATCCTGCCGACAATACTTTGTAAGTCATTGGAGCTTCATGACCTCGGAAAGGATAATTTAACAAATGTTTTAACAAGCCCCAAGCTGTGTGAGTGCCACACAGCATGACCCATGCTGAGCTGAGTCTAGGGCTGAGGTGAGGGAGAGCGTAGGGATCACATCCTGCCGTGCAGGAAAGTCAGGGGTCTCCTCCCAGCTCCTGCCGTGCGCCAAAGGGCTGTCCCCCACTTTTATCGTCCCTGTGGCATCCTCTGCTGCCTCTGACACACTCTCACCAGCCACCGCTGTTATCTTCCCCTATAGATGTAGCACAGAGGGGCTCTGTTTCTGCTTTGTGCAGGCAGGGGCTGGGGCTGTTTTAGTTATCTACAGGACCACGCGTGAGCAAGACAGCAGTTATCGGCAGGTCACCTTGCAGCTCACCAGCCCAACAGAACGTAAGCCTAAAACAATAGTTAACATTTGCTGGCATCTGTAGGCTACTTACATCCGTCTTGAAAGAGACCCTCAACTGGGAGTCTGGAGAGTCTTAAAACTTCCTGAGTCCTTGTACTGCTGGATGCCTCCACTCCAGGTGGCTCCCAGGAGAGGTGTTTTGCTCTCTGCACTTCCAAAAGTGAAACTGGATTTACTCATATGGTTGCACTTGGGACCAAAACTGTTGGCCCATGCTGATAAAGACACACTGAGCTGTTCTGATACTGATGTGACGGTATATATAACAATAAGAAATCAATATTACTGAATGCCACTTTTATGTGGATTTAAGGTTGCAGAAAAAGGAAATCAACTGTATGCTGTGCTGTATAAAAACAGACTTATTTTACAATGAAAGTGTAGCACTACACAAGGAGGCAGAGTATTGTCAAATTTGTGCAAACATGTGGATGTATCTTTTATATTCATATTTTTATTCATATTTTTTTATTTTCATTTTCTTCTTATTCATATTTTTTAATGAAAAATCAGTGACTCAGAGGATCTAGAATAGGAAGGATCTTGGGGCAGAACTGCAGCACCTCTCCCAGCAGTGCCCTTACACAGGCAGCAACTTGTTCTGAAGAAGACCGAGCTCCCTCCAGCATCATTAACGTTGAGCTTACTTCAACAGGATTCTCAGATAGACTTAAATTTCAGCAGTGTAGAATTTCTTGCATCCCTGGGTTGAATCTTTTGAGAATTTTGGCATCATGTGAAACAGTTCCCAAATATATACAAGGTGGACATAGAGGAAATATGATTCCCCCCTCAAATATGTAGACATTAGCAAGCAGGTGTCTGAGAAAAAAAGAAGAAAGTAGAGGAAGCAAGGATGGGAGGAAAAATCACACAAAAGGCATAACCCAGGCAAGATAATAGGGCCAAGGCAAATTCACAATTAATGCATGGTGCAGTATCGAACCCTGAAAGCTCTACAAAGTCCTGAAAGCCTCAAAGTATACAGCTGAAGGCACAGGCTGAGCAGACTCTTGTTAGCACTGCTGAAGCTCGAAGATATCTAACTCAGCCTTTAAATGTTGACTATTCTGAATGGAGATATGAGAAACACACTTTATCTAACACAGAGCTTGATCTGGTGTGCCAGCTTCAAAAGAACAGCTGCTGCAAGTGCCTTTCCCAAGGGTTGATTAAACATTGGAAGGAAATTTCCAGAGTCAGAATTTATATTGTGGAGAAGTATCTTTAAAACTAAAAAACAGCCTAAGTTTAACAGAATGTTTCTGTACCAGCTGCTTCTGGAAACCGTCGCTCCAATGCAGAAAATATTTCTTAATAATACGCTGTGCTGTTGCATAAGAACAGGAGAGGGATGTTAAGTAGGCAGAAAGTCAAAATGGAGTAGTTTCTCTTTCTTTACCCAACTTCACAGATACACAGGAGGGAAACAAGCACCCAAAATTGATAATGAGCGAACAAAATGCTAAGAGTTTTTCTTCAGTGGTTATAAAAGAAATATTATTTCGTGCTTGTCATAGGGGTAGGAGTAAGGAAGGATGGAGAAGGGAGGGGGTGAATATAAAAACCATTCCATATCCCTCAGGGAAGCCAAAGAAACGCAGAAGTGACAATGGCGCTAGGTCTGCTAGAGAGGGCAAGGAGGTGTCATGTCATGGTGAGGGACAGGATGGAGAAGGGCCTTCAACCTGCTGCACCCTGTAAGGCTTTCCTCCTTTGGCAGGACTGAGACTAGTAGGACAAATTCATACAAATCGGTGAAAGCTGCGTCCTTTTTGAATTTCCTTCAATCCACTTTCACTTACTTCATTTTATATGAAATTAAATGTGTGTATGTCTTAAATGTTGTGGTGGTCTAACCCCCACCACGCAGCCGCTCGCTCACCCCTGCTTCCCCTCACAAGGGAGAAGAGGGAGAAAAGGAGGGGAAAGCAAACAAAACTCGTGGGTTGAGATAAAGACAGTTTAATAGAAGAATATCAGAAAAGGAAAAACCCCACTAATAATAATAACCCAGACACTCTCACTGCCCGGTGAATTGGCATCATCCCGAGCTGTGGTCATGGGTTCCTGCCCGATATACTGAGCATGGCATCTATGGTATGGAATATTTCACTGGCCATTCCATCCTTCTATCTATTCTTCTATGTGAAGCTGAAAAAAAGTACTTGAATAATGTAAACATCACTTAGCAACAACTAAAAACAACAGGTATTATTGACATTATTTTCACAGCAATAACTAGAAAGAGAAGTTAACTCTTTCCTGGCTGAAAGCAGGACGCATGTCAAGAGGCTGAAAGATGGTACAAACCAAAGCTACGTGTAGATCACAGCAATTCATTTTCTTTTTGTCAGGTGAGCCCAAGAAGTCAAGAGGAGTCTAATTTAATTTAATGGGGAGTCTAATTTAATTTAATGGGGTCTAGGCTATGCTGCTGTCATACAGATACAGTCTAATCCTGCCTAACATTTCACCGATCAGTACCAGTACAAGTGCCCTTTGGGTACCTCTCCTCAGCATGACAAAAGCTGATAGGTCTTGGAAGTAACAGAAAGGGACACTTTTCCTAAAGAAAAGAATTTTTAACCTTTACTTCAAAATCTGCTCCAGTGTATTGCATTAGAAAATCTGTGAAAATATTTAGCGAAAACAGGAGCTAGAAACCAGCCTCCCTTTAACCTGAATGAGACCCTTTTCTAATAGATTAACAGAAGAGTTTGCTTTTCTACCACAGGGTCAGGGCTTGTCAACTCATTTATAGAGCGACTCCAGAAAAGAAGACCGTCCTGCCTTACACACACACAGATTTCAGGGGGAAAAAAAGTAAAAAAGAAAAAAAAAGAAAAAAAAAAAAGAAAATAAATAAATAAAGTATGTTTGTCAGGCTTAAGGGCAGGCTGTTTTCTGTGCCGCAGCACCCTCCTACTCTGCAAGCACGTGGAGGGTTTGGTCACGGCAGAGAAGAGTCAGAGGCTCCCAACAGCAGTAGAGGGACTGGCAGAACTTGCTTTTCCCTTCCTGGGGAGAGAGACTTTTCCAGGGATATTCTGTGGGCAGGGCAAGCTGTGCTCGCTCACTGGAAAGCAGTTGTTGTGTTTTCCATTGAAGGCAGCTTCACCTTCCACCGACTGCGTACCTGCAGAGCACCGGGACCCCGCTCCAGCTCTGGACACCAAGCCCTCCGGCAGGAGCCTGCCTGCCACCGCCAGCAGCCGGCATGGACCACACATGAGACGTGGAAGTGCTTTAGCACCTGGCCCTGAGGCAGGCAACAAATTTTAATTGTCCAGAGTCCGTCAGCAGAGCCGCTTCCATGGTACGTGGGAAACAGCCTAAAAGGAAAGGGTTTGCAAAACCAAATTTGCAGTTTAGTGGGTTCATCCTTGGTTTGTGCAGCTGAGAAAATGCGTGGGATTTTCTGTGCCGCTGGGAGAAGCTCAGTCATACCAGGTGAAAAGCCACACTGGGGTGTTTCCCAACTTTTCTTAAAATTTACATGGTGAATAAAGCCATTATGGTGATGGAAAGGGTTATAGTCACAGTATAAATCAGGAAAACACTGAGAATTTTCCTGTATGTTTCTGGGAAGAATTTCAGGGCCTGTGCTGAGGCCCTCATCTATCAAGTCCATCCCTTTGGTTTTATGATGAAATGAAAAATCTCTCCAAGTCCATACCTGCGCCTGAAGGGGTTTAGGAATATTTACCACGCAAGAGAAGCCCTTAGGATCTCAGGTGATTAGGATCGAATATTGCAGGCCTTTCAAAGATTAATAAAAAGCTTGGCACTCAGTTCTTTTCACACTTAGTTTGGGTGTGAAGCAAAAGTAACTTCATTAAAGTCAGTGAATTACAACAGTTACCAGTATGGGAAGAGAATGGGCTTTCTGGAAAGACTCCAGGGTTTCATCATATGGGTTTGCAGTCTGTTTTCTCACTATGATCCCTTTATTTTGTTATTTTGTCAAGTCAGGACAAAAGAGATTAAACTCCAGCTCCAATAACTGTTCAATAGTTTAAGGTCTATAAAATATTTATGCACTGAGCAGTTTGCTTCTGCCTAATAACTTTCAAAGATTGATAATGTTCCATCTCTGAGGTTTTCAGCTGATGGCGTTAACTTTTAACATGCATTTATTCACTGCCCCTAATGCTTTCCTTCTCAATGGCTACCTCCATCCCGGCAGAGCCTGTGCCACCGGAGCATTGCAGGGAGAGGTGGGAAGTGTGATGAGAAAAGGGCTTGGGAGGGATGTGTGGTGGAAGGGAGCCTCTCCTGCTGCTGTCATTTGGGTCACTAATGAGCCGGAATCCTAACCCGAAATGCTGTGGATGTGGGGTCTGCTCCCGGAAGGGCAGCAATCCACCTGCCACTGGAGATGGCCGGCAGCTCCAGTGAGGTTGGGAAAGCAAGTGTGAGATTTTCCTTTTCCTTGCTCCTGCCCCCACAGTTTCAGAGTTCCCCCCGCCCCGGGGTCTCCTTTCACATTAGGGAACAAATCAGCATTGCATACGGGTACAAAGCACGGTCAGGAAAAGAAGAGAACCCCTATTTTGAGAGAAACAGACCAACAATGGGCTCAGCAAGTCATTTGTGGTCTGCTTGGCAGGACCCAGGTTACTTTTCTTCCCCAGCTCCGTGGAGCGATAGAATCAGGGCTGCAGCACTTAAGGCCTTGGCACCGTTGTCTCGGTTGGGATTTGGAGTTACTCCAGGAGGCCCAAGAAACCCACTCCTTGGGCCAAAAACTGGAGGCTGGGAGTACACGGGGCTGTTCTGGAGGCTGGATGATTTAAGGTAGATAGCAGCGATTTGAAAACCCCTATTGCCTGGCTGCTCCTTCAGTCTGTGAAAATGTTTGCGGATGGCTCCAAGGGTTCGGCTGCTGCAACAGCGAGCTTAATACTCTTTAGGAGTCTTGTTTTTCCCAGGAAACATTTCCATCTGCAAAAAGCTCAAAGGAAGAAATCAGTAAGTTCAAAGGAAAATCTGCAGCAACATTTCAGCCTCTCAGTTAAGAAGGAGCATGAAAGCTCCTCACTCAGATCGTTTCTTCTGAGAAATTAATTGTATTCTTTCCCAATTTCATGTTGGGATAATGACAGGATCAATAAAGGACAGGAATGTCTTTGACCCATTTCCAGGAACAAAGTTTATAAAGCTCAGCTATGTCCTTGGACTCACACAGGATCACCTCTCATTTGTCATGGTGGTTTCATGGTCATGGCAAGGTTGTCTGGTTGAGGTTCAAGCAAAGTATTTAACCTCAGGTGGCTCCTAGCAAAACTGCTGTGCTTAAGGTGTTTGCCCATTCTGATTACTCCGTCTTGGGTTGCTTATTCCCAGAAAGTTATGAATTGTTATGCGCCACTTTGCATTTTGCACATTCACTTTTAGAACAGACTATTAGTTTTTGAAGAATGGGAGTGTAGAGCAGCATCCTCCTGGTGGGTTCTATGGTAAAATCACCACACTAGCAGATATATTCCTCAAGCAACAAGTAAATTCACCTGCCTGAACAACATTTTCCCATACAAAATTCCCACTGCTGCTGTAATTTCCAAATAATCACCAGCATTTGGAAGACTATGGGAAAATCTTCAGGATTAAGGGATTCATTACTCTGCATGTGAAACTGAAAATCTGAAAACTGCAGAGTTCTGCTTGCAAATCACCAAGTCACAGCGTCTTGAATCCCCACCTTTCCCATATATATGGGAAAAGCAAGGCAGGGATGCCAAGATGTTCCCTGCCTTATTCTGATACATCCTGCTGATGCTGATTCTGAAGAGATCAAATCTGATGTCTGCCATTTAGACAGGCTGGTCTTAAAGGAAATTCTTAAGAAAATACGTTATGGAGAAATGTGTTGGTATTCCCTTGATGGACGAGGATGTTTTAAAAACACTCCACACACAAGCAGGGTGATGTTTGAAGATGGAAACAGAGAAGTGATGAAAGGAAGGCTTGGTGTAAAGAGAAGATACAGGACACGGTGGGAGCTATGGCATCAAGGCTGCAGCGCTCTCAGGCTTACAGTGAAGACCTTGATGTCTGGATCTTCTTGTTTAGTCCACAGCATTAACCATCAGCTCTTCTGCCTGTAATCACACGTTCCAGGTAAATCCTGAATTGCCAGTCATCTGAAAACATAACACTGGGGGCTTTAACTGTGAGATAAAAGTGATCTTCTTCAGAGAGGAAACATGGCATTATACTAGTGGAGTTGCCTAGGAGGGAAAGAGTTAAGTGTGCTGGCTAGTAGCACCAGCACTGACACTGTCAATGTGCAGAAATCCAGCTCTGGTACTAGGAGGAGGAGATCTATATCACAGCCCAAATGGCTTTGGGGATATGTGTTATCTGGTATATTTTCAGTCACAGTGAGTGAGAGCTCACTAGAGAGACTGCCAGTCTCTTACTGCAAGCTCCGTGTCCATCTTCTTCCACTGTGGCACTCATGGTCAGTGCTCAGCAAATCAGAAGCTCTTCCTGCCTGTTTTCAGTCCAACATTTTTATAGTTCTGGGCAATTTCTAAACTCTCAGTTATGGTGCTGTAATTTTCTTGACATTCACTATAAATGTGTATGCATGAGAGAAATGGAAAGAGAATAGGGAATATTTTCCTTCTGGCAATACTGCCATGCCACTCCCCATCAAAAAAGGAAAATACATGATGTTTATAATTCATGGATGTTGTAAATGTCCTATTTTATGTACCATGTAAAAAAAAAAATCTTAATTTATATTATTTCAATAATAACATTCCTACTAAATTCAAAGGTGTCGACTCATGCCCTAAATAGGAAAATCTCTTGTGGGTTTTGTGGATAAATGAAAAGAAAAACAGTGTTCAGGATAACATTCCAACATGCATTGGAAAAATAATAGCCTTTAGAGAATTTCTTCAATAATTTCAGGATTAGCATTTGGACAAGCTGCTGATGTTCAGAAAAACCCTGTTTAGAACAACGAGACTGTGCGTCAGTGGAGAATGTGCTCCACTCCTACAGGGACAAAGCAAACATATGTTCATCCACAGCAATGACTGTACCCACTTCAGAGAGGTTTGCTTCAAGTGACTGTCATGACTCTCAGTGAATTGTGCTTTTCAAATCCTACCAGACTCTTCTACCAGCTTTAATTTCAGCCACAGCTTCTATAAGGGTTTCATGAAATATTGGAAGATACGGCAAACTTCAGCAGACAGCTGTTTTCAGGAGATCTATACAGTAGCAACACCGCGGACTCCGGAAAGTCTCCTGGAAGGGTGGCTACAGTAAAGAGTATCATCATCTTCAACCCTCATGGTCAAAGAGATTACGTGAAGCCCAAGGAAGAGACACAAGCTCTTGCACAAAAGCAAATTATTTTGAACACAAACCAGACATCTATTGCACTAAGAGACGCTGTAGCTACAACGAAAGAACATAGCTCTGGTTCAAATAATCCTTAAAAGTAGGTAAAGGAGCTGAGTTCAGTTCTTAGATGAAACACTGGTAGATGCAAAAGGCTATGGGGCTCAGTGATGTGTTATAGTGCCATCCAAAAAAAACATTTTAGGTGCCTCCAGTTCAGGCAATACTTTAAAATAAGATGTTTGAGATTATGATGCAGAAGCAAGAGTTAGATCTAGCTTGCAAGAGTTAGATCTAGCCTGCTTACACATATAGAGTGTGTGAGAGGGTTAGGATCTCAGAAAGCCCTGGCTGCTCCTGAGGGAGCTACCTAGAACAAGGTAATGGAAAATAGCAGAGGTGTCACTGATCTCTAGGAGTTAGACCTGACTCAGCTTCACGTCACCAGTTTCTGCCCTGGCCCTTCCCAGAAGTGGAAGCCTTCTCCTGAGGCTCAGCACCCAAGGCAGGGCTTGAGAACCAGGTGGCCGTGCTGCCATGCGACACCAGGTTTTACCCGGTGTTTTAGTGGTGGGAGGGCCTTCCAGGATGGAGAAATCTGTTTTCAGATGCTGTCATTGCCTGAAGGGGTTCTGGCCATTATCTCCTCCTTTGAAGCGCACCCAGTTGACTAACTTAGGTTGATGTGCTACAGGGAGTATCAGGGAGGCTGCAGAGTAGAAGTGGGTGCAGAACACTCCAGTGGCCATACTCCACTGTGGATTTACCCTGCAATGACAAGTGATCAGAGCCCTGGTTTAGGGAAGGCTGTCGAAAACATTTTTCTCTCAAATCTATCAAAAGTTAGCAGAATTATTGCTCTAGTTGCATGGGTTTGAACAACAAGGGAATCTGGCCTTGTGGCAGTGATAGATTGTTCCCTGCAGGTTACAGTCTGGAACTAATGCAATTTTCCTGCGTGTTTGAATGAGACGCTATTAATATATATTGACTGCTCACTTAGCAATAATTGTATCTACTTCATTACTAATGACAGTAATGTTGCCATTTAGAAATTTCATTAAAAAATTCCAGCTAAGAGGGGATCCCAGTTTAAATACTGGATTTCTATTAGCAGAGCTTAGATCAGAGACAGCCTCTTTAATGGTGCTTGAATGCAATGGAGGAAGTTGGATGCCTGCAAATCACTAACATTAGAAAATCCCATCTGAGCTGCTTTAATGATTGATCCATCCAACAATGAAAAGACCTAGAGTAAAGGTGAAACTCTTTTAGTAATCCTGTGCATTGGCTTTGCTGCTTCACAGAGCTCCATCTAAATTGCAGGATCAAGGGCATTCCGTACCTCTCACGTCTAGCTACATAGCTTGTTGACATGCTAAAAACATACAGGGGTGAGACTTGTATGCACTCGTTGTCTGCGGTGGTTTCCAAAGAAAGGAAAAGGTAAAAGAAAATTGGTTCTCATTGCTCTGGATGATAGATCATGAGTGTACCAGGGAGTACGCCTGCCTAGTCTGGATGCAGTTGGCCAAGCCTGCATCTGCTGAGCTCTTCAGATGTGTATCCAGCCTTACAAGTGAGAGATCGAACTGTTGGTCTGCTATTCCTCATACTTCTCCAGAGCTACATGGTCAAGCGTGTCTTGCAGGTGCGATCACAAGAAGTAAAACACCTCAATCCCTGACAGAATATTCTTTGGAAATTAAGATGTCTTCTCTTATCCGGTTCTTCTTTTGATGAGCTTTGCTACAGGGTTCATTGGCCAAAGCAGCAGGAAGGTGCTGCCCACAAAAGGTGGCCTTTCCCACAAAAGGTGGCCAGTCCCACCTCAATTTTTGTGGCCCTCCACCTTCAAATAGCATCTATGCTCCTGCTAATAATAGCCTTCCTCTAGCTGACAGAGCCTCACAGTGTGCTCTGAAATTTTAACTAACATCTCACATGCCTATTAATCTCTTGACAAATCAAATAAATTAATGGTGAAATGAAATCTTGTGGCATAAGTAGATGGGCCTTGTAAGGCTTAACTCAGCAAAAATACACCGAGATGTCACTCAGGCAGGCATTGCCAGGATAATAGGGGACTTTCTAATAGGATTCTCTCCCTCTTCAGAGTTGCCTCCAACACTGGAGTAAGCATTTTATTGGTCTTGCTGACTCACACCTTTAATTAAGAAAGAGCAATGTTTTCTGTTCTCTGAATAATATGCTTAAATAAAATGCTACAAGTACTCAAACGTATTAAAATATTTAACAAAATATTCCATAATTTAATGTCATATATATTTCTTGGCAGCAGTGAACTCCAAAAGCCTGAAGCTGTAATTGAACAATAAATTTAAACCATTATTTCAGCCCATGTATTATAGATATGTTTGGGGTCTTTACCAAGCTCCTTGCTGATACTGTGCCATCAGAATTCCTGTTCTTCAGACAAACTCTTTCTGTGCATTTTTACAGACAAGTCCTGGTATCGCAGCAGTAGTGCTTGCAAAGTCACGTTTGACTGTAATTTTGAGGTCTTAACATGTGGAAATCAGATAAAGCTATGATGCTCTTTCCTTCAAAGCTGAAAATTACCCACTAAATTTATTTTTCTGACCTGAGAGATTTTGGGGTAGGTTATTTTCTGGCTTTTTACAAATACCTTAATAGTTTATTCACATACAGAACTGGCCTTCTGCACACCTGGCTAGAACTTGTTATTTAGAATATTTACCTTTTCAGTCCTTCAGAGGCCTTTATCCGCTGCTTACAGAATCAGATTTAATCGTTACAGATGCTCTGTAAAGATTATTGAAAATGCTATTCAGCAGCTATTCAGCAAGCTAAAAGAAGGCTCCTTTTCCTCTAGCCTACTGTGCGTGAAGACCCAAATTCTGTCTTTGTGCTGGATCTGTAGCCAAGCTAATCCAAACTGCCTCCATTCAGTTTATGCAAAATATCTCTAGCTCTGGGAAATGCATTTGTTATTTTGCAAACATGTATGCTTGTATCTGGATTCAATTGCTTGCCTCTGTGGTGGCAGAGCAATATGGCACTGGAACAAATTCAGAGTCTGCTTCTGCTTGTGTTTTGGCTAGTGCTTCTCCTTGAGGCTCTGCAGGGCCTCAAGAGAAACTGCTCTGTGAAAAGTCGTCTGCGCGCATGCCCTCCATGGCACACAAAAAGTGACCAAAAAAGAGTGCCAAGCAACGAGGGTTGCCATGTCCACATCAGGGGAAAAAAAATAGCTACTGCTATTTCTTACTGAGGGATTTGGGAGCGCTCTGCTCCAAAACCTGTCCCTTGAGGCTGACCATCTGTTGTTACTGAACCTGCTCCAATCCCCCTGTTCTGAGCATGACTGTCGAGAAACTTGTGGTAAGACAGTCCTTGCAGTTTGGACGCCTTCAGGTCTCCCGTGACTCCGTGCTGCCTGGTGCCCAGCCAGCGAGTGGTGACAGACTGTCCTATTTGGGTAGTCAGTAGCCAGTAGCAGGGTATCTGCCAGCACGGGGAGCTCCAGTGGCCACACCAGTCCTGTGTGTGAGGCTGTGATTCACAGGAGGTTTTTATCAAGGTGCTGCTCATGGGGCCCCGGTTCATCCTGGAGCAGAGTGTAAAACATTACCTCTTCTTGCTTTGCCCATGCGACGTGAATTTTGCCCAGGAAAAGGACTGGTATTTGATATCTATCTGCTTTATGTTCCATAATTTAAGGGTGCTTCAGAGACTCCTTCCCAATCCAATCAATGAGAATTAGATAACTCTTGTGTTAGGCTGGTGTGACTGAGCAAATTCCGTAGTTTGAAGCTAGCACTGAGTCTGTGTGAAGACCTTTTGTTCCCAAGTGCATGAGCTCATTTTTGGTGCTATGGATTTCATCCCTTTCCTTTACTCCAGCCCTGAGAGCCATTTACTTCTTTTTGTAAGGTATTCTCCTATTTCTCTGTATTCATGATGTTCCTTAACATTAGGTCACCGGCTAATTTATCAGCACAGTTCTAATGGTTTTGACAAGGTCATTATCAAAATATTAAGACTTTGGAGTCTCGCCTAGTAAGCTCCCTCCAGCCACATACTTCTTGCAGGATTACTCATTGCCTCCTTTTCCTTCCACACTCCTATCTCTAAGCCAGCTTCTTACGCACCTTTCACTTTTCCAGTTGACCCCAGCTTTTCCAGTTTAAAGAAAGGATTTCCATACGACCTATAGCAAAATATCCTACTTAAGTCCAGAGAGTTTGACTGGAAAATTTTCTTTAATAGATAAATTTTTAACGTGTTATCAAAGGCAATCTGGCAGAAGCTACCTTAAAATCACTCCTGTTGTGTTTTATCACATTTTCCCTTCACATTCATGTCTTTAATTATGATTTTCTTCAGAATCTGTTTTAAACCCTGAATACCACTGAGACAGACTAATGAGTCTAGACTTGATCTGAGCACTTTGTTTTCCTTCTGAAGCACCCGTCTTGCCATTATTTTGTGCCAGTTTTTTTCAGAACGCAGGGATGAAATCATCCAGTTTCTCTGAACCAAGTGCATTGAACTCCTTGAGGTTTGTTTCCACCATGATTTCCAACTCTTGTTCCTATCGTCTGTCTTTTCCTCTCATGATCGAGCTCATCACGCTTGTGGGAAACTGAGGCAAAGTCTGGATTCACAGTGCCTCACTTCTATTTTCCTTGTGTTTTATGCTGCTGAAGAATTTTGCTCTTTTGCCTCAAGCTTTGCGAGATCAGTCTCAGTTTTCCTTTGGCAGTCCTAAGATTAGCTCCGTTCCTCTCTTTTTTCATATTGGTCCTCTCTCTAATCTTTGTTCTCTTTCTTATGGCTCCACCTCCAGTCTAGTCTGGAGTGGAAATCTGTCTTCTCATATTTTACCCTGTTTGTGATACAGATTTCTGATTCAATTTTTGACACGCTTGTCCTGAAAGTAGTTCCTTCACCTGCATATTCAGGACTCAGCCTTAAAGCCCAGCCCGCCGGACTGCTGGAGGATGTGGGATGCGGCTGCAGCAGACGGCGGTGTTTCAGCTCTGCTGAGCACCCAGATTTCTCCGTTGGGGTTGCAAGCTGCAGGCTGGAGGATCGTGGGCCATAGCTCAGAAGGAAGCAATTGCTGCAGGTGCCTGCTGGAGGAATCGGCCCTCGCTGTGATCCTGCCGTGCTCCCAGGTGCACATGCACTGTCCCAGCCAGTCCTTTGCTTTGGAATGAAGGCAGAAGCCCCGGCAGAGTGTTTTCTCAGCCATTTGGTGCTCTGTGTTTGGACATGACAGAAAGTAAGAACCGGGCAGAGAACACAAGGTCCAGTTAGCTGTGGGGTGGGCACGAGACACAAAATAGTCGTGAACCAGGCTTTTAAACCCACACTGTCCACAAGGATTTTTGCAGATGATCCTCTCTAGCTTCCCGACAGGGAAAACAGCAGGAGTTCATGCTGAACCAGCACTCCATAGGCTGCAGGCCAAAGCTTAACAATGGCCAAGGTGCATCCAGTGTAGCTCAGGATGAGAAGGAAAATAATGGACTGGTGCCATTCTTTATGTATATAAAAGTAACCCTGAGACTGTCTTACTGCTGCTTTGAATGTCCCAAGTCCTGTGGCAGGGGCAGGACATTGGAGGGACTATAAATACATTCTCAAGACCTTTTTTCCTTAATCGTCATCCTTGTTTTGGGACTTGGAGTGGAGATGGTAAAGAAGCAGCTTTCACTACTAAATGACTCCCCTACTGAAGGGAGTCCTGGGGAGACTGAAGAAAGGCTTCCCCCAGTAAAACAGCACAAACTATCCCATCGGTGTGATGAATCTCATCCTTCCCAGGATTTTTGTTCCAGCATTTGAGTCATTTATGCCACACTTGAGGGCTGACACGACTTTAATTCTGGGGTTTTGGTCTGTCTGGGTGTCTCGCAGTGTACAGCAAACGAAGGGCGGTGGGAGGCGGTCTGCGCTGAGGGGGCGGCAGGCACCCGGATGCTCCGCAATCAGCACCCGCCGTTCCCTCAGTGCAGCCCTCGTTTAGAAATGAAAAATCGTTTCCCACTGCAGGATCGGCACTTGAGCACTCAGGAGCTTCTGCGGAATCGCCGATCGTGTCATTTGGCGTAAGCACAGCAGCTTTACCAGGTCTTATGTGTGCTGCTGGGTCATCCTAGTGCTGCAGACAGGCGTGCTGGAGGTGTGGGTCTGTGCGCCCTGGTCCTGCGCCGTCAGTCCCAGCTGGCGTGCCCTGCTCCTGCACACCCACAGATGAGCTACACCCGAGCCAGAGGGGGGGAACACGCGTGTGCGGGGAGCACGGCAGGCAACATCCAGGCCCTGAGCACGAGGCTTAGATACTCTTAGGTCAGTGAGTCTTGAGAAAACAGAACTACTACATCCGTGCAGCCCTGCAGCAGTCTTTCTGCCAGTGGTCAGTGCAGTGGCCAAACAGGGGGAAACAGCTGTTCCGTAGACAACACACTTGTGTTTTGACATCAGGCACTTTGGAAACATTCATGTACTCAATAAAACTAAAAGTATTTCTAATCTGTAACCCTCCGTACAGTACAGAGGCTTCATTAAAGTCATGAAAGCTGAAGTCCCAACTGATATGAACTGGCGCTGATGTCAGTGGGGCCATGCCAACCTATCCTAGGTGAGGGTCTGACTCCAAAACCTCTAAAACATGGGATAGCATCTATATCTGGGAGCTGTGCGGCACTGAGCACCAAGCACTTCTTTCTTTGTATCTGTATTTTGGGGAAAAGACATCTTTCTACAAAGCCAATATTGCCAAAAGGAATAAAAAAGTACAGCATGCCATTCTTCACCAGGCAAGTCTTAACGCTGAGGCCTTAAAATGTTTCCGTACCTTCTGGGATCTTTGGAGGCATATTTACTGATAGGGTAATCCCCAGACCATTGCTGCTCTGATAGAAAGTGAGTTTTTTTATTAAAGCATCTGTGTTTTTATTTCAGAAAATGAAACTTTATGTGTGTCATTGGCATGTTTTCATCACAGTATCATTTTTGTAACACAGTGGAAAGTCTATATATAAAAAAGGATTTTTTAATGTGAAAAAAAAAACCCTCAAAGAAGAATGAATGATAAAATGATTTTAAAAAGTACTTTATATAAGAAAGAAAACATAAACCCCACAGCAGCTTCTTATATAAAGTAGCAGCAGGAAATTCCATGACAGTTTCCCTGAGAGGGAGAGAGAAAAAAATCCAGTTGCATAAAACTGTTTTGCTGTTTATTAGGTTATTATATCTTTGTCTAGTGCAATACCAGGCCCTGTTTGATAACTAACACACACTGAGAGCTGTGAAGATGACAGTTCAAATTCTCTGAAATAAAAACCAAATAAAATTCTTTAGTTATTCAGAGCCATTGGACTAGAACATCATAGTACAGAATATTACATTCTACCACAATTTATCTACCTTTTAAGCAAATTTATTGTTCTGTTTATAAAAAACCCCAAGTCCTCTACTTGTCATATTTGATCATACACTGTATTCTTTAATGCCAAGTGCATCGCTGTGAGTGCCTGTAATTTGCCATCATCCCTGAAGATGTTCTTGAAAATGAGATGTTTCATCTCAGTGGTCATACCCTGCTGACATTTTTAAAATAAATATATTATCAGTTCTGTAGTACTGTTGTCAAGGTTTAAGAGGAATTTACATAGAATGTTGTGCTTCTATGGGAATTGTCAAATCTTAATCTTCCAGTAAGCTACAAAACTATTATTAACATATCTCTAGGTAATGTTGTTTAGTGTTAATACTCAGTGGAATATACTTTTCATTAAAATATGAAGGCAGTCCAAATATGTTTTACCCTCAGGCATAATATTGTCTATGCTGTTTCTTGGAATGACTGCAATATAGAAATTAATCCAGTCTTACTTCAAATGACTTTTGTGTCACTGTACAGACTCTGGATTCTTTTCTGGGTGGCAAGATGGGTCGAGATGGGAGGAAAAAATACCTCGCAAGTGAAGCCAAGAAAAATGTGTATTAAAGCCATGAGTTTCAAAGCAATGAGGTCTTTCCAGTGATGCGCAAAGCAGCTCCTCTGCTTTCTATGCCACATTTCATCTGATCTAGACTTGCTCTCTAACACATCCTATTTGGTGAATGTTTATCTGAGCGTCATCACATGAATGAGCTATGAGAGTATAAATATGAAGCTCAAGTTGGCCCTGGGACACTACAGGGTGATTCCCGCTGTGAGAAGAGCAGGCACCGTATTTGGCAGAGTATGAACACATAGTCCAGGGCTGGGTCCCTGCAGCTCCCTCTGCCAGATGGATGAGCAGAAAGACTGAACAGGTTGTTGGAGCCACACAGTTATCCTTTAGAAAATGGAAATCCCTCCTTTGTGTATCCACAAGAAGAAATAGAAACAGTCATATTAAAAAAAAAAGGTAAATATGAAATGTTGGTAGGGTGTGTTTGCAGCAAAAGTAGCCCTAAAAAGAACAATAGTAAAAAAACCCCACCTCTATAGACAAAAGAAAAGGGTTTTTTTCAGTGGGTTGGCAACAGACAGCATCCAAGAGATTCAGAGAATTCATTGGAAAGTGAACAGGAGAGCTTATTACCATGTGGATAGGGAAGGGATAAGTTACAGTATAATACCACTTTAAGTTAGGAAAAGTTTATTCTTAGGTGATGGTTTTATCAGTGTAAACCTGGTGTATGTGAATTCAGCCTAATCAAAAATCACAAATGGGAATAATCGGTTAATTTTCACCTGGGCAAAAATTTAACTGTTGGCTTAAATCAAAATAGTGTTTAAGAAATAGAGACTATTAAAACATGCATTAATGATGTGATTGGAGAGACTGCAAAAAGTAAAAGGCAGGCAGGGTGCAAATGAGATTGCAGCAGCTTGAAATGTCTCAAGACAGCATGGGCAGCCCTACAGAGGAGGAAAGTTGTTCCCACTAAACCCAAGGCTGAGCAGTGTTACCAATAGACTCATTTACAGGCTCTAAATGCACCATAACCAGTCAGAAAATAAAACCTGGAGTGAAGGAGAAACTGGTTAAATCTTCGTAGGAAGAGCAAATTTACATGGAAACGTGTTTTTGAATGTCCTGATACTATTTGTGAGTTCAGCTCGAGGCACTCAAATAGTTTCACTTAGTTCCTTTCTTTTTGGTTTTTTTTTTTTTTTTTTGG
>VZSF01007519.1:1317867-1367075 GCA_013398295.1 Chionis minor | reverse complement strand
TTTTTTTTTTTTTTTTTGGCAAGAAGGTAAAAAGAAGGAAGGAAGGAAGGAAGGAGCCAGAAGGGGAGGTGTCATTTCATCCTCCTTTGTCTTCTACTTCACCTTGGCCTTTGCCTGGGACATGGGAGACCCAGGTCTAAATCCTTTCTCCTTCTCCTTTCTAGACCTTGCAGAACTGCCCGAAGAGATGGCCATAAAGTACTCAAGGGGACTCTCAGCTTCTTGCATTGAAAGTTTAATGAGATTGAGGCCTCAGGATGGTGTCTAACCAGAGGGACAGTGGGTCCTCCTCACACTGTCTCTGTGATAGTTTAAAACTTTTGCACAAAACAGAACAGTTTCAGCAGCAGAGGAGCCCTGGAGAAGGTTACAGGCCACAAGGTAGATGTTCTTCACGTTCCTCCTGTAGATCAGGCCACGAGCTGAGCTGATGCGAGTCTTCCTTCTCTCCCGTGACCCAACTGCTCCCAGGCAGTGGCTAAGGCAGGATGGTCCTGCCCTCCTGGGTTAGTACTTTCACTCGTCACAAAACTCACAAATGACCTTGTCTCATGGTGGGAGGACACACCAGTGTCCGTCACCATCCAGCAAAAGCTTATTCATGCATGCCAGGAAACAGTGCAAACTGCATTGCTCCTCTTTTGTAAACTGCTCATGGAGGACAACTCTGCCTCCTCTGTACCATTTCCTCTGCCCAGAGCCAGGCAGGGCACGGCGGTGCTGGTGGGCATCCTTCTAGGCAGTGAGAGCTCAGATCCTGGGTCGGGGTCAAGGCTGCCTTGGCACTGCCTGACTGTGGCATTCCTGGAGGTCTGATAAAGAATTGCTTTGTGTTGTGTGGGATAAAAGTGAGGGAGAGGGTGCATTTCTGCAGGGAAGAAAAAATTAGGAATTTTGTGCCCAAGGGCTCATTTATATTCCAGCCTCTCAAAGGCGCAGTTTCTCACATGGACTGGTTTTCATCACAGTCTTTGGGGAAGAGGATCGCTGTCCTCAGATGTTGATCAACACCTTTCTGAAACTAACCTAAAGTACACATTAAATATTTGACAAAAGAAAATGCCGGATTTCCTTTTTCCTTATTTTTCCTCCCCTGCTCTGAGTGAACACTTTCAGCTTTTCTTTTTAAATCTCCCAGCCTACAGCGTGCAGTAATAGCTCATTCATTATTCAAGTAACTGTTTCTGTAACTGGGTTAATAATAGTCCTCATAGCTAAGTACAGTAGTCTAGCTGGTAGAGTTAGAAGTTCCTACAGAGCTTTTGTTTTCCTCAGTTTGCAATAATATTCCCAATAAAGCCATTCATGAAAATGAGTGTGCCACAGCAGCTTGTGCATAACACCCAGTGAATTATTATAACGAGATTTGTTAAAACTGTGGAGGACATTTGTAGTAGGATACTTATCCGTAAATGATATTTTTTAAAAAAAATTGTTGAAAGCTCTCATTTCAAGCTATGCTGCTTTCTCCACTGCAGTCAATTCCAAGAGCCGACCAACTTACTGTAATATCTGAAGGTAGTTTGTGATTAAGAAGCTTAGACAATTTTCCCTCTCCTGAAACAGAAGCCAAGGCACAAATACAAGTAGAAGCACTCAATATGGAGCCCACATTTAAAAGAGAAGCTAAGGATAATTTTTGAATCAAATACTTTAGTGCATAGAAAATTGAGAAAATCATTAGAGTAATAAAGCACAGGAATCTATAATTTGATTAGGTTATATTGGCATGACATACATAGAAGTAAATTATGCTTCTCAACTCCTAGAATTCTCTGAGTTGAAAAAAATGGTACATTAAGGCAAGATGATGGATATAATTTATTTAGAGTGTTGAAAAGCTTTCAATAGGATTCTGCCCATGAGACTATGAAAGAAGTCCGGTAACAAGAAGGTGAGGTAAAATCTTGTCCTGGATTAACAACTGCTGAAGAGACAAGCTGGCAGTGGGAATAAATGTCTGAAGCCTGAGGTTGAAAAGTATTAAGAGTGAAGTGCCCTAAGGATGTCTATAAGGACTATTTTTTATCTATCCATGTGCGGGTGACAATGTTGTACATATATTACACCGATTTCCTTCAGTTCCTATGAGGATCTTTTTACAACAGATAGGAGACAAATATGGACTTTCAGATAAGAAATGTACCCACTAGGCTTTTTAGAGATTTTTAGAATAATTTCCTATGTCTTACGTCTGTGATCATAGTTTCAGTGGATTTGCTAAGTACTGCATTTCCTAATAGCACTAAGAATTAGATGAACAATGAAATGTCAAAATATGCTGCTGATAAAAGCTTGATCAGAAAGAAAAAGCTGCAAAGGATTGTTTGAAACACCAGACGAGTCTAATACCACCAGTGGTTGTCCTAACATGATGGCAGATGAACTTGAACTAAAAGGTAATGCATTTGAAAGAAATAATTTAAACTACTCTGACACACTGATGGCTTCTGAATTAACTGTAATCTCTGGGGAAAAGAACTGAGCATTATTGTGAACAGCTCAGTGAAGATACTAAGCAGCAGAAGCAAAAAAATGTGCCTGAGATGCTGAAGTGGGGGGATGCATTAAGAAGAGAATAAGAACATACCCACCCTGGTGCGCAGATGTGGCTGCACGTGTAGCCACGTGTGCACACAGAGGGGTGGCTCGTCAGCCTTATTACTGCATGCGACTTTAGATGTCACATTTTGAATGATTTGTGTTTCTGAGGTGAGTAGATGGGCTGAGGATGAAGAAGTTGGTCACTTGCGTCCAGGAGCCGGCCATTCCCTCTGGCAATGCACCGAAAGTTGGGAGTCTGGGAAGATTCACGTTAGCATAAAGGGCGTCAGATTCCTCATTAGCATTGGCTCTGCTGTTCCTTGTCAGGATATTTCCAATTGCTTCTGCCAAAGTTTCCCCTTCCGTCATTTTCCACCCAGGACCATGGCCTATCTTGCCTCTCATTTTTATTAATTGTTGTCGTACTTCAGTCTGGGTTCATAAACCCATATGGAAAAGTGAAACCGTGTCAGCCAGGACTCGTGAAGGAACCATGCAAGGAAGGGCTGAGGGACAAAGCTGGAGGAGAGAGATGCTAGTGAGCAACAAGGAGTAGAGGCCGTAGGCAGGAGGTGGCAGAACAGCACAGGGACCCCCACCCAGGCTGGACCAACCTCCCAGTCAGCCTCTTTTCAGCAAAGGTTTTCTCTGCCTTCAGGTCTCTGGTGCACCAACATCCCTGACACACCATTTTACAGTTAGGTCCCTTTTAGGATAAATAGAGGAAGCTCGTAACTCCGTGGTTTAGTTGCAGTTTCTCTGGCTTTGACGCAAATTGAAGCATGGTTATCTTTGCAACCAGAAGGGCTAAACACTTCATTAGCTTTTTTAATGAAAGCTTAGGTTCTGGAGAATGCAGTCAAATCTGCAAGAAGGGCCTAATTCCTCCACATTTTTATGAGCACAGAGGATCAACATCTTTGCCAGTCAGAGGCTCTTGTTCTGCTCTTGTCCCGGAAAACAAGGAGAAGGGGATGCTCACAAGGCGATACGTTTAAAGGAGGTAAAGAGAACCATGAATAAGTAAGGTAGAGCGAACCTGTAGAATTCACTGATGAAAGTTTTTACTGGATTCCACAGGATTAGAAAAGCACCCTTTATACAAATGATTATTGCAGCTGCACTAGTTACAGTGGCTGCAAGTGATGAGGGCAAAAATGCTTTCTCTTGGAGGTAGCACAGGCCTGGCTTGGCGTGGTGGGTTGGGTTCAGTTTAAGCAAAGGGGGCACTAGGAGGTGTATTCTGCTGTGCGACCCTCTTTTATTATAGAGCTCATCCCAGTGCTGTTTGTTGTGGCCTTTCCCAGTGGCGGTAACACTGTGTGAAAAACAAAGTTTTCATTAAAAGAAGGAAGTGGGTTGCTTTCATACCTGTCAAAACAAGCTTAAAAATCTGACTCCTGAAGTCTCAGAATTTGGTTTTGATAGGTCTTGATGATGAGTGGTTGGTGTCGGCAATATTCAGCATAGCTCCTGCTGCATGTGTCAATAGGCATGAGGAGGTACGAATAGCTGCTCATACCAAGGAGAGACTGAGAAAAGAGAGGGAAGAGCTAGGAAAGAGAAAGTAGCTCTATATCTCCCTATTCTAAAATTCCCTGAAGAAGGCAGTGAAAAGGCTCTGGAAGAATCTCAAATAACCCAGCAGACAAGGGAGGCTGGATTTCAAAGGACTGATGAGAGTGGAGATCCATAGCTCCAAGAAAGAGGGCTCAGTCCTTCAGAAGAACAGGCAAAGGCTTCGACATACCGGATTTGTTCATGTTTTTGAGTGTTTCACTTGGAGGGCGTGGAGTTTCTGATTTAGTGGGACAGCTCAAATATCCAAATAGCAGGGAAAAAAGTGGTCATTGGCCAAGTTATCATGATAAAGAACATTCTTGTGTAAAGGCTCTGAGCTCTTCTCTTCCAGAATTGCCACATAGGAACCAGCAATAACATTTTTTTCATTATTGGTGTAAGTGACAGGAGATTGCTGGAGACAGTGTGTTAGATTAGAGGGACTTATGTCCTCATGGATCATCAACAAGGATATATGAGACCTCTGAAATCTGAAACATCCTAACTCAGGAGCTGGATGTGTCCTTTCCTATTAAAGCAAGTGAGGACCGAGGGGAAAATGCTTGCTTTCTCCTTTAAGTTCTTCAGTAAAAAGCTAATGAGGAATTGACATAGGACCCCATTTTGAAGCATAACTCAGATAAAACCCTGTAATTGAAGCTGAGTCAATGGGAAATGTCATGCTGGCTTTCATAATGCAAACCATGCACCTGTCTCTATAATGCCATACCCATCAGAAGATACAGTGGTGGAGCCTGATAATGAGCCAACATCACACAGCCACATTGCTGCTGGATGTACTGCACAAGGTGTCAGCATCCTGCCAGACTTATTCCCTGAATAGGCATGGCTGATGTTTCCAGGAGCTGTAAGGCATCTAGGAGAACCGCCAACGGGGAGCAAAACCAATGCTGCCAGTAGCAGGATGGGATAGTGCCAAATCAGTACAGAAGTTCCTGTATGTGCCAAATAGCTTTCTAATTACATTGCGATCAGCAAGACAAAACTGTGTCTCTTTAAAAACATATGTCTGTATTCACAGTGGATCTTCAATGCAGAAAGGGAATTTAGAGGCAAAATGGCAGATAAGAAGGGCTTTTTTGTTTTCAGATGTGTCTGGGCTTCCATGATCGCAGTCCATAGGAATGACCCCTTCCACTCCAGGGAGAGGAAATGAGAGGACAAAAAGGAAGTGCGATCTAGCAGATTAGAAAGTGGCGGGACTAATTCATTGTATGGGCACACATTGAAACATATGTGACTCTGGCAGGTACCTTCTCATTAACATCAAACAAAAGCATTTAGGGTTCTGTTCAGCTGCTTTTAGGTTGAATAGCATCTTATTCCAAACACACCACTGGGCTACTGGGCCCAGTTATTTTTGTGCTTTTGATTTCAGTGTCATTTTTCCCCCAAATGAATGTAAGAACATATTTCTAAGAGCTGGGCTGCAGCAACCCAAACTTGAATAAGCTGGTCCAAATTACAAGGATGCATCTGATACTCATTAAAAAGAGGATACAACAGCTTTTGGAACAGATAGTGGACTCTTAGGAGTACGTCACGGAGGAATTTACAAAGAATGAAAGGTGAATGATGTTGCTGTAGAAATAATTGTTCAAATATATGGTAAGTAAAATTTCATCTGGATCCTTTGTATTCTCTCAGACCTTCCTTGAGCTCCTCTAGCTGGTAATGTAGCCACCATGCAACAGAGTGCTGATGAGGTTGACATGCACATGGGCTTAAGCATCTGCCCCTTCTCCAGGCTATTACCCTTGGGGACCGAGTACATTTTGTATCTAGCACAAAAAAAATTAGAAGAGGAGAACATGTGAAAATAATGGCTGCTGTGTTGGTTTGATGGGTGGCTGTACTGCTTTTGACCCCGGGAGGTTAAGGCACAGTGAGCTATGGTGTATATCTATGCTGCAGTAGCTACACTAACTCCCTTTCCAGACTCCTGGAAGTCACACTAAGGCAGAATAGCTTTCTCCACTTTCAGTGCCCCATAAATTCATGTAGGACAGGCCCAACTACTGCTATGACATGGTCAGGTATGCACAGTTGAGTAGCTGCTCCTGCCACACATACCTCTGTGGGTTTTTGGGCAGTACTCACCAGCTGGGTTACACGCACATCGTCCTGAGATGATCGTCCATCTCTGTGAATATGAGTCTTTTGAGAATGAGCAACACTTAACTGTGCTGGAGCTTCAGCCTTTTCCCACTTCTTCCCACTTCCTTGGTTGAAGTGGCTTGTCCCCCCTTACCATGAGAAATGACTACACTACTGCCTCCCCAAAACCTCATTCAGAGCAGGGCTGTGTTTGCCCTGAAAAGTAGAGACACAGTCCTTATGGGCAGAGGTATCAAACACCAGAGTGAGGAATGCACAACAGTGAGTTTTGTTAAGATAAAACAAAAACTGTGCATTTAGAAATAACACTAATAAATGTATTCAGTATGGCCATTGCTATCTCTGGGCACACAGGGCTTGTGCAGGGCTTCTTGAATGTAGGTATCTTTTATCATACTCAAAGCAACAGTTCTCCAGTTCCCAGTGTGCTCTTTATTCTGCAAGGCATCTATGTAGACTCAGCACCTTGCAGCACATCCATGCGTACAAAATATTTTATTTTGTTTTATTTAATTTTTGGGGGTTTTGTCAAATTTATCACTAACAGTTAGCATGAACCTGCAGTACAATGTTCTGGGTCCTCCATATTTAGGGAGGGCTAATTCAGCAGGCCGCTGCTCCCCAGACCCAATGTGTAGTGCTCTGACAACCTGTTTTCTTTGAGATTTCAGGCATTCCAATATTTCAGGCCATTTATTGTAGAAGTCTCCTGGCTTCTGTTCGAGAAAAAAAACAATTTACTCCAACAGGAGGTAGTCCCTTATGAGATACATCCAGCTGGCCACAGCAGGGGCCAGCCTTGTCGTCTTTACAAGCAGGATATGTTCACATGCCAAAGTCAGCAGAAACAAAATAGATGACACATCCACAGTCTGAAGGTTTGTATTCCCAACAAACCCAAGCAGAAATAAGACAGGATGGGGAGCCAGGTCCAAATCAAGCATTTAGTTCAAACATTTACATGCCTGAGATCAAACTCTCGGATTGTGGATCAAATCCATAAAATGTGTAGGAAGGAGGGAGCTGCCTCTCTTAGACGTGTCTGGGGACGTTTTGTGACATCTGTTGTACAAGCTTGGGTTTGTAAAACCCACATGCGAAACAGTGGGTTTAGACCAAACTGCTGATGTCTGAAATTTTCACCCTGCTTGATATGAGTCCCTGCCAAATCTCCAGCAGTATCTGTCTGAGCCTCTCATTCCACACACCTTGTGCTGATTGTTTCTTGTGCAGCCTCTTGCTCTTGATACTTTGGGAGCCATATATCAAGGATACACCTGTCTGGGAGGTGAGAACAGGGATTCTGACTGTTCTCCGATCCTTAATGCAGTTTTCGGCTTGAGGTGATTTAAGTCTTCCTGTTCGAAAAATATGACATCAGTCATGCACTCTCAGCCATGCGAGGTTACTCAAGATTTACAACTTTCTGTTGTGCGACCATTCAATTTGGAGTAGTTTTGTTAGGATGATGTTTGCTGTTGTGATCTGGGGACACCTTTGGCTCACTCTTGTTCTTTAAATTTGCTCATTTGCTCCTCACATCCCCACACAGGAAGCAGAAAAGCAATGTAGCTCAATAGCACTTTGCAGAACATGCTCCCAGGACCTGATGGTGAAATCGCTACAAAGCCCCAGGCCACCTTCTCTGTCTTCTCCTGGGTGTTTTTGATCAGGAACGTGCTCCTCACAGGTAATTTCAGAATTTCTACTGAAGTTGATTGCAACTTTGTGGAGTAAAGTCTGGAGCACTGACCAAAGAAATTCCTTGTGATGCTCACACCTACCGCTGAGTGCCTGAACATAGGGCACATCCCAACCCTTCCCCTGCACCCCTCCACAGCTGTGGAGTGACAGCCCTGAGGATATGAAACTGCATAGTGCTGGAAGGAGAGAGCTGCTTTCAGTGGCACCCGGAGGAGCCCAAGGTACCCGCAGATCACTGCAAAGGGCACTCTGTCCTTCCCATTTTGAACTAACCAGAGCAGACTTTCTCTTTTACCACACAGTTGGGTTTGAGGAGCCAGTGGCAGCAGCTGTTCATCACTTGAGAGACAGAAAGCGCCAGATCAGGGCCTAAAATGGACCTCTGTGCAGACCTGGCATTCCAGCTCTAAATTCAGTGGGGAGCAATTCAGAGCTTCTGTATGCTCAGTGAAATACAGCATGAGAGAAGGTGTCCTAGCCCAGGCAACTTCGTGTTTCCGTCTCATTTGAAAACTGGCTAGCAGGGGTTTTGATGTCTTTTAGAGCAGCTACACACCTTTGGGAAATCTTGTGTGATACAGAAGTTCAGAGGGAAAACAAATACTGGGGTAAGGCTACTACTGATAGTCATGAAAGGTGTCTATGCTGTGCTGCTACAGACAGTTCCCTCACCACACAAACTCTGAAAACAAGGGGGCTTGAGGCTAGGAGGTACAGAGCTCCATGAACACCAGTTTCATTGCTTGAAAATAAAATGGCTGTTGATTAAAGGGACCTATTTTATATGTTTTTGACAAGTTGAGCTCCTCTTTTTTTCCACGCTTGCTATTTTTTTAACCTTCACTACATACACTCCAAGTACGTGTTAACAGTCTTTCCTTTGGATTAGCTAACAATAAAACCCTTTCTATGAATTTGCCCCAAAATCTATGTAGTTGCATTCCTCGTTGACTTGACAGAGCTCCATGACACCAAGACAGATAACTTGCCATGCAATATCTGGCTGTATGTATATAAATGTGTATATATAGTGTATGCGACGTGCTTTATAAAGGCAGGACTGTATACATTAGAACTGTTTACCACCAGCGTGAACTTGGGCAACAGATGTTTCTTGCACTTCACTTTCTCCCTGCCCTCTCCAGTAGAAACTAGAAATTGCTTATTTGAGCAAGGTTCATCCCTGTTGGATCAATTCTTTACATTGGGGGTTCCTGAACTGCAAGCGATAGCTCAGACCTGAGGTTGCTGCATTTGTGTAAATTAGGAAACATGTGCAAGACAGCCAAAGTCCCAGGCCAGCAGATCTGGGTGACGAGCTCTGGTAGAAGTAGAGCAAGTTGGCTGAGGCTGTACATGGAGCTGTACCGGCAGCATCAGTGGTGGAATGTGGCCTGGAAGGGTGAGCTGCAGGCAAGGACCACGCAGGAGTGGAGTCTGTAGCTGCACCCCACCAATATCCAGGAATGGGTGGAGGAGTGGTGCAGTGTGTAGCTATGGGCTGAGAGCAGGCAGCATCCTCCCTCGGGCAGGATGAGGCTGGCTGGCCCCCACAGAGAGGTACAGCTCAGCAATTCCTTCCCTGCGCCTTGGGGCTCACAAGCACCAAGAATAATTTGCAACTAAGAGGTCTTTGCCTTCCGGTTAAAAACCCACAGCCAACAGTGAACCCAGTGAAGGGTGAATTCTCAATGTGCGCATTTCACAACTAACTG
Source organism: Chionis minor (assembly GCA_013398295.1). Classification (NCBI taxonomy): domain Eukaryota; kingdom Metazoa; phylum Chordata; class Aves; order Charadriiformes; family Chionidae; genus Chionis; species Chionis minor. Next base: position 1,357,413 of record VZSF01007519.1, on the reverse strand, counting down.
TTTTTCAAAGACTTATAACTATTCGTTCTCAGCCCTGTTGCTTTCTGTCCCCTTCCCTTCCCCCTCCACAATCCTCTGCAAGTTTCTCCTGACTTCACAGCAAAGTGAAGTAGCCAGCTCCAGCATCTGCTCCATGGTCACCCAGAGGCGTGCAGGGCCAGAACTGAGCTCAGAGCTCAGCTGAGCTGCACAGAGCTGGCTCAGCTGGCTCAGACGCGGGATGCAGCTTATCTGCCAACGGAGAAGCCACCCATGGATAATGGAAAGTGACTGTAGCAATGGAACGTGTTACAAAACTCCTATTGACTTCATGGGAGCCGGCCGACAGAAATCACTGTGTACTTACACTAAGGAAGTAATCTGGGACAGTAAATTAATCTCAGCAGTCCTAGCTTCAGGGGTTCTTGAAGTTATTTTGTGCAGTTTTGGTTTGCACGGATTTGTTCCCTATTAAATTCACAAGGACGCAGCCAAACTTCTCTCAAACTGCTGAGCTGTGCTTTGTTTTGGGATTTTCAGAAAAACAGACAAAGCCAGAGTTTTGTCTGACTCCCACCTGGAAGCAGAAATTGGTCCATGTCTGCTGAAAGGCTTATGACTCTCTGCAAACTTGAGTCAAACTTGGCCTGGGATCCCTATCTGTGTCCACCTGGCTTCATGTCTCATTACGGAAGATCCACCCAGCTGTAGCTCAGGGATAGAACAAGTAAAGTTTCATGTCTGAGCTGGACCACCCGTGATATCGATTGAGTCAAAATACAAAAATAATAGCCATAATCACAGCAAATAGTGGAACTTCTGTTTTCCTCTTTAATAAGAGATGTGTGAAATTCAGGGTGGGGAAGAGTAGCATGTCTACATGATGTAGCAAACACGCATTTACTAATTTTACTCTTTGCAGTTAAAAATGGGCCCAGCCCAAGCATCTCCAGGGAAGATCAGATTTGTGTCCAGACCCACGTTGGTATTCCATTTTTGAATGTCAGTGGAACAGAAAACAATGTTTTTCTTTTAAAGTTGAATTTCCAGCTGCGGTGCTGTGAGGAGCAACTCTGTGGTGAGCGAGAGAAGGGAGAGGAAATCTCTTGAGTTGCTGTGGATTATCATGCAGCGCAGGGAGGAAGCGGATGAATGCCCTCTTTATAAAGGTGCCTGGGCTCAGGGGAAACAGCTTCCCCTCCGTGGGTGCAGGGGCTGTCTCACCTGCAGCACCAGCTGGCCTGCTTCTTAAGAGTTGCCCCTCACTTCCTTCCTGCCTACCTACACAAACCTCTCACCTGGGGCAACCTCTAGCCCGACAGGGAATATGGGCTAGAGAGAAGACGCTGCTCTCTGTACGGAGCAGCGCAGCCCCTTGCAGCGCAGTCACCGGTGGGAGACGCTCCCAGACATGCGGGTGGCAGAGGTGGGGACTATGGCCACAGTAGGGACACCAGCACCCAGGTGGGATGCTGCTGGAGCTGCCTCAAGTCACCTGAAATAATTCCACTCTGGAGCCACAGTTCAGCGGACACAGCCCTACCTGCAAGAGCCACCAAAGGCAGCAGCACCACCACCACGGGGAAGGGGATCCCCCTCGTTGCCACCTGTGTGAGCACCTGAGAAGCAAGCCCATGCAGTCCTTCTTCCTCTGCCCCAACTCACCCCTCTGCACCACCAGCCTGGACACTGCCCGGCTCCCGCGGGGTCGCCAAGAGCTCTCTGGCTTTCAGGAGAGCAGCTGTCGAGTGACCTGACAAAGAAACAACAAATTTGTTATGCCTGTTTTATCATTTTATTGGCACTAGAAATTCTGCGACAGGAGAAAGGGAAGGTCATACCTTCTAAGAGACTGAGAGGTGCAGGACAAACTCATATATTGTTGCTGCTAATGGTGGAAGACGGCCACAAGAGGGGTCCTCACTCGCCATGTAGGAGCCCTGTAACTTGTAGAGAAAACAAAATGCAGTCTGATAGAAACTCCTGTTTGCTTTCACTTGAGAGCTAGCAGCAAGGCAAAGAGCACGCTCTGCCAGGTCTACTTTTGCCTCAGTACAGGCAAAACCTTTATTGCTTTTTTTTTTTCCTTTTCAGATTGCTTTTCTCAGAGTAGTTTTTTCCCCTCCTACTTTCTCAGCTGCTCTCAGAATGGTGCTGCTGGTCGGATGTGCACACTGCAACAAGCCTGAAGGTTTGTAACCTTCCGTGAGCTGAGACACTTTCTGTTCCTTTCAAAGGTTCCCACAGCCGATGCTCAGTGGCTTCCCCTCTGTATTCCTGCACCAGTGAGTCATTTCCCTGTCTACCTTCTGCCTACACAGAGCCCAGGTGCTGACGGCTTCGCTGGGATGTTGACCAAGAAACCAAAGTGATTTGCTGAATCAAGACCACATTAAAGTATTTCCTTTTTGTTGATTTTTTCAAAGATTTCCTATCTTTTTTTTTTTTTTTTTTTCCTCTCTTATTTTAATCGTTCATCACATCTAGAAATTAGCTCGGTCTGCCCAGAGAGGTGATTTCAAACAGATATTTTTGTTCTCTCTGAGTGGGAGATGGTGATGTCAGCTGGGGACCAGGAGGACTATATTCAAACTGCTGCAGAGAAGACAGGGAAGGAGCTTGTTTAATCAGGTCTACAAATAGTTTATCAAAAGACAAGGTTTGGTACCCACTGCTGTGAAGTCTGTGCACTTAAATGGAGGATCCAAAGGAACTGTGAGATGCAAACTTGAACACCTTGATACATCTGAATCAGCATCTTATTTTGGACCAGGAGCCGACTTCCAAAGCCAGTCTCCCAGTTGTTCCCACTTACTGGGTTTCCTTTGACTCGTGGAGTGGATCTGGAAGAGGTGGACCCAGTGCCTTCCAGATGAAACACAAGCTTGAAAAGGTGATCCCAGAGCCCACCTGGTGCACTCCATGTACAAACACATATTCAGCCCACACCATGCTTCGGTGGCACATCATTGCCATGGGGTGGCTGCTGACAGGCCTGAATTTTAGGCTTAGAATAATAAAAAATCAAACCTTCAACAGGAAAAAAGGGAACTCTGGCCATTGCTCCACTGTGCATCGTACATAGAAAATCTAATTATTTTTGGGAATAAGATCATCTATGGCCAATAACTGTGTTTAGAAAAATGTTTCTGAAGTCACAGATCACTCATGAAAGACTTATGAGTACAAACAGAGCCATCTAAAAGATGCTAGGCATATTGCATATGAAGCCCTTCTACACATTCTAGAAACCTTTTAGTCTCCCTGAAAATATATATATTATTATCTATGTAATATATAGATAATAATTATTTCTATATATATGTATATATACATAGAAAATAGTCTCCCTGTGTATGTTGTGATTTTCAACACATTGGATCTATTCTTCACTCATGCTAATCTCTGTAAGGGAATACATAGGTTCTTTGTCTCCCATTCCTTCCTTTGTATACAGATACTCCGTAAAATTACTCATGTATTACCTTAAAGCAAATAAATCTTAATATCTGAAACATAAACTTTGCTGCTGCTGCTGTATCTTGCTCTACAGGATACAAGGATCATGAAAAGCAGTTATAGTAGTGAAAGCTTAATTATTCTTTACTAATTTCTGGCTGAAATAAATTAAATGTCAAGGGGGTCTGTAGTAAAAAATGACATCATGTATGATATAATTAAATACACAAAACTATGTTTAAATAGCTGTAGTGTCTGGCTAAAGCAAATCAACCAAAATATTCAAAGACAATATTGACAAAGGCCCTTACACCACACTGTTGTGAATAAAACTTTGTCACAGAAATCGTATTACTTTTGATTATTAATTTTCAGGTAGATTAAGGTTTATTTTGTATTTTTTGTGATTATTCATTTTTATTTTTATGGTAATAAAAGCCAATGAGAATATTATACTGAACAGCTGGCATATTTGGGGGGGGATTAAAATAAATTGATCCATATGTAATATCACCTTATTAGATAGATAAAAATATAGATCATAGAATCATAGTATCATAGAATGGTTTAGGTTGGAAGGGACCTTAAAGATCATCTAGTTCCCACCCTCCTGCCATGGGCAAGGATACCTCCCACTAGACTAGATATAGATATAGATATAGACATAGATATATGGAGATAGAAAGTTACCTGAAGGCTCTGGGAAGAGCTGTCTAAATCTGTGATGTGACTGCTACCAAGTTTTGTGTCTTCAGCAATTTTTGACCTCATGTGATCACAACAAAATGTCTTAAACTGGATGTTCCTGATGTCAGCATGACTTGAGAACGGTTGTGCAGTCTGACCAAGGCGTAGGAAAGCCTGCGGCAGAGCAGGAATTTGCGCTGACTCCAGGGGTAAGTGATAATCTCCCCTCCTGCAGCTCCAGAGAGTCTCAGTGTTGCTCTTGCTGACAACTTTTACCCTAGCTTTCAGGACGAAGCAGACGGTTACTGACATTAAAAGAGGAATTTACATAGTGTAAATGCTGACAGAGATCAAACAAGAGCAGCATGAGTGGTTACCGTAATGAAAATCCTTTAAAAACGTGCCATAACCCTACATCATTTAATACCACAAACCTCAATTAGCCATTGACACATTTAATTTTTAATATCAGGTGCTTTCAGCCAATTTGAGATGAGAAAGCTCAGCCATGGGCCGAGGTCTCCGTGGCAGAAAGGCGGCGGTGCCGGCGCGTCCGGCGGCATGGGGGCAGCGGGCTGGCTGCTGCCGATCTTTGTTCCTTTGTTCCCCCCAGCCCCGCTTCCCCCTCCAGACCAACCTCCGCGCAGCCTGGTCGTGGCTTTGCTTTTTTTCCTCCCCCTCTTGCTCACCTGCAGTCTCTGTTCATATTGTTTTATGGTACTTTAGACAACGGGTTTTAACAGCTAAACATAAAAGCCACTGAGAGCATAAACAGGAAACTTGTGTTTAGGTGGGAGTGCCTAGGAATTTTATACTGCTGACCACAGAGGCCATGGGAGAAAGGAAATAGGAAAAACACTGTAAATACCTGGGTGACTAATGACTTGTGCTGCTCATCTGGCTTTTCAGAACACGAAAAGTTCAGCCTTTTCCAGGCAAAACAGCGCAGGGCAGGCATGGTTGCTCGGGACGATACTCTCCATGCCCCTCCGCTGCCTGTTTCCCTGCTCCGCTCCCACCACGGAAAGCGCCTCGTTCTTATAAAGCCAAATAAACCCCCAATAAATTGTCACCTGGCCCTCGAGGCTGCGCGCGTTGATGGCAGAGAGAGGCAGTGCAACACGCGAGGGTGCGCGCCCGCTCCCCGCATTCGTGCTGCCTAAGAGGATTTAGATGCAAGAAACCAAATTTGCACCCCCTGGTTTTGTGCTGAGGCAGCAGCTGGAGTTTGGGGGCAGCGTGTGCCTTTGTCCGGCCTTCCGTCGCTGGCTCCCGAAAGGATTGCCATTGTTCCCAAGGGGCCTCCGTGGGGCCGCTCCCGCGCCCGCTGCTTTTTATCGGCAGCCACATGGCTTGCGAGAGGTTTTGTCTTTTGCTGACGGCGGCAGATTTGGCCGATCGGCGTCTCCCACGCGACGGCGCTGGGGCGGGAGTTCCAAGCTGGCCATCTGCACGGGGCGGGCTGGCAGAGCGGGGCGTTCCGCCGGCCTGGCGATTCCCCTCCCGGGGCCGGAGCGGCTGGGGAAACCGGGACATCTGGCCACCTCCAGCCGGAGCGCCGGGTCCCGTTTCTCACGCGGAGACTGTGACCCGGCAGAAGAGGGGTGAGACCAGATGAAGACACCCCCCGAGTGTCGCATTTGTTGGGGGGGGGGGAGCAGCAGCTCCTTGGGAAGGCACCCAGGCACCCCTCCAGCTGGGGTGGGGGGGCGAGCGCAGCCCCCCGGGGACAGGAGGGTCCCAGCTGTAGCGCTGGCCGATGGACGCCCCGCTCCAGGGGGAGCAGGGTCCGAGGGTGAGTGCTGCAGGCCGGGCAGGGCAGGGTGCTGCAAGCTCCGGCGGCAGGATGGAAGGAGCCCCTTTGGGGTCCCTTCTTCAGTCCTTGCTGCTTCTTTTTCCTGCAGCACGAAGTCTGACACAGAATAACTGCTCCACTCTTCATCAAGCTCCCACACAAGCCCGATAACCTGCAAGTGGTGCTGATGTGCCTAGGCTGCTTCAGAGAAGGACCGGCACGACCAGGGGTGGGGGGTCCTGGTTCAGTGGTTGGGTCTTGCCAAAGTCAAGTGTGTTACCGAACAGGGGTGGGATTGCACTCGTGGAAAGTTAAGCACATCTGTAAGCATTTCTCTGAATCCAGGCTGAGGTTTCCATCCATTTTGAAAATTTCATGAAAATTTCAGGAGGGCTGAACATCCACGTGAACAAAAATCCACGCTGTTGTTTGACCGCTGAAGCAGTAGGATGAGCCATGGCAATGTTTGGCAGGGAGCTGGGGAGGACAGCTTTGTTCATGTCCAAGCATGATCACTTCCAGACTGTGCAAACACCAAAGTTCTATTGATGCAGATGCAGATGCATGCACTTGTAATTACGTTTTACTTGTATGTGTACTTGTATCCGTAGGTTACATAGACACAGGTGTAGACACAAATTGACTCAGTCTGTAATAGCAGAGTTACCTTTTCCCATGTAGATATAAAAATATATAGGGAAGCAAGGTTGCTGTGATCACAGGAAACCAAATATCTGCATGAATGTTGTAAGGATGAAAGACGCTGGGCTCTCTAAAGTCTCCGCTTTTCCTAAGGACATGTACAGACCAAGAATACAGCCGTACAAGTTGACCAACGCTACGTTTCCATCCCGATCTGAGAGGACCCACTCAGACTCCATCTCTTCAGCAAGCGGTGCCTCACCGGAAGCAAGCACGCAACCTCACCGTTGTTGAAGGAATTAGCTAAATGCCTGTCAAGCAGGTGAAAAACAACATTGCTAAGGGACAGTCCCAATTCAAAAGTCACAGAGGGACTCAGCAGTGTCGCAATGGTGAAGTTTTAGCTCTGCGCCGCTGTGCCATGCGGGAGCCTTGCTTTCCTCGCAGCTCGCCTCGGGGGGATGGCAGTGCTGGCCTCAGCGGAGCACGCGTGGCACTGCCCACGCCGGCCTGCGAGAGACGCGCCGCACCGTGAATTCGGGGTGGGAGGACATCGCTCCTTCCACTCAGCTGAGTCCCTAAGCCAGCTCTCACACACCCACCCTGAAGCTGTGTCCAGAAGACCGTAGTAGCCAAAGCACTTCTCAGGGTTTTACTTCTAAATCCCTTCTCCTGCATAATACTGAAAAGGGGCTTCAACCCAAGAGTCTCCTCAGTTAAATACCCGAGCTGCCAAGCTACAGACTTCAGGGATTCCTTTTGAAACTCTTCCACTCTGTACAAAGCGATTAAATATTCATTGGCGCGGGGATTAGGAGCCGGCCTCCTGGATGAGCACCCCCACCCCAAACCCCAGAGCCCTTTTCACTCCCATCCCCTGAATGTTTAATCAGCTCGTACAAAACGCGGCAGCTTCAGCGGCGGAGCCTGGGAGAGACGCGGGGCAGTGAGACCCGCTGGTCGGGGTGCACAGCAGAAGGAGCCTGTCCCCGGCCCCTGCTCCAAAGCAGGCAGATGAAGGATTTAAGCATTTGGCTCAGCACAGCTGCGAGAGTGTTAGCTATTCACAACGGAGGATGTGACACTTCCTTTCTCTCCTCTCCTCCACCCCATCTTTCATGCTGGTTAGATGTGGTTTAACCACCCCGGAGCCCAGCAGGAAGACAGGTTGAGGAATGCTTCGTTTGTGTCCTAAAAACTGTACAAAATGAATGGATGAAAATTTGATGAGAAGTTTTTCAGCCATTCAAGCACCTCTCTTAATAATTCAGATGTTTGATTTTCTTCTTCAGTGTGCAGTAAGGATTAATGCACTTCGGAGATGATACAAAAACTTCGGTTTTCAGAAAAGAAAAAAAGCCTCAGATTTGAATGGAAAATCCCACATAGGAGTATGACACTATTATGTGAGCTTCTATCCTCCTGATTCTCTTAACTGGCACAGGCTTTGCACTGAAACTCCAGCACAGAGAGATCTTTCGCAGCCAACCTCTAATAAACAAAGTTCACAGCGGAAATGCTGACAGGCTGTGATCAAAGCAGCACCCTCAGGTGTTGCTGTGATATACTGCTTGCTTACTAGAACACAGGAGTTCAGACAGCCTGGCTGTATTTAATTGGGATATACAGTATTTCCAGCTCAGAGAGCTCAACACCAAAGAGGCTTTCTCTTCAATCTTTCACTCAGCCATTGTTCTGCTATTTGCTCAGAAGAAGGGGAGTTGGAGAGGTTTAGGTTGGATATTAGGAAAAACTTCTTTACCAAAAGGGTTATCAAGCATTGGAACAGGCTGCCCAGGGAGATGGTAGAATCGCCATCCCTGGAGGTATTTAAAAGACAGGTAGATGTGGTGCTGAGGGACATGGTTTAGTGGTGGTTTTGGCATAGGTTTATGGTTGGACTCGATGATCTTGAAGGTCTCTTCCAACTCAAGTCATTCTATGACGCTATGATTCTATGAAAGACATCTAGGACACCAAGTTTTGGTGTTTCATCTGGAACAAGGACCCTAGGACTATCCATAGCGTCACTTTGAACTTTATAGGAGGCTGCCCTGTGAGTGCTCATCTGCTGTTCTCACCCAGAAGATCACGTTCTCTTCGCAGCTGCGTTGTGCAGCTCTTCCCCAATGGTGGCTAAACATGTTTACTTCGGTCACATCAATTGCCTGTGTAAAAAAGTGACACTAACAGTACACTGTAACGTAGTTTTGGTGTCTTCAAAGTATTACAACAGAGGAGAAGAAAACCATCCAGGTGATCAGTTCTTGGAATTACCAACACAGCCTCTACCAGTCACCGTTCACGACTTGCTTGAGTCTGGAGCAGTGCTTCGGTCCATACTTAAGTCCACAACTCATTCTCTGAAATTCAGATGTGTGTCTAAAACTGGCCTTGCCTGACCGTTGGAGACATAAGTTATATCTCAAGGATGTCAGCTGGATCCAAATTCCTTTTACCCTCAACCTGGGACCAGAGCTGAGAGATTTCTTTAGGGACACGTCTTTCAAGAGACCTCTGCAGCAGTTAGAGACAATGGAAGGGAAGTCTTTCAGGCAGTAGGATCTGCTCCCATCTTGGGGAAAGCAAGGGAAACCTTGCCTGCTGAGTGCTACACACTAAACATGGTGGATCCAGGTTTGGGGTGATGTCGGCTCATCTGGGGTATGGTCACCTCTACTCTCAACACCATGCCTTTGAATGCTGCACATGGAGCAGGGTTCATAAGATGGATATGGCACAAGCCAAATGTAGGACCATGGATCATCATAGTTCTCTACACTTTTTCACCATTGAGTCAGGGCAGGGGACAAGATTTGACTTCTGAAAGGAAAATCTTGGGGAAGATGACAGTGGTATTGCATGAGGCAAATGTCAGAGAGAACAAAGGACTTCTCAAGAAAGAATACTTGTTTCTTGTCCAGTTCCCTCACAATATCTACCACAGTCCCAAATCCTGGCCCTCAGCCTCAGTCTTCTTACCTGAGCAGTCCAGACCCCACCAGTGTCACCTCCCTCCATCTTTGGTCAGTGAATTCCCATTCCTAACCAGTTTCTGCGTCTTGGCCCTATTTCTGTTTTTCCTTTATTCAAGTTTTTGCCTCCTTTCCAGTTGCTCTGAAGAATTCCTTGTTTACACTGTCTTGATGCTGGCAAGGACTTTTCTGAGAGCTCCCATCCCTGACTTTTACCTGGAGCAACCATTACTGGAGAAACCCACTTTCTTTGACTTTAGATGGAGTACGTTCAGCCCAGGGTGAAGATGGTGCACATGTTGGCTTGGTCCCAAGCAGGAGCTGCAAGGGGACAGAACATGTGCAGTCACTCTGTGTGGACAAACAGCATCTTCTCTGCTTCTTTCCAGCAGCTCTGAGAAACCTGCATGTGCACCTTAAAGATGGGTTGTATGGAGATATTAGTTCCTAAAATAGAAATGTCTCTACTTAGCATGGGCAAAGTAGGTGTTATTTCAAAAGTTTCTAACTGGACCTAAATGAGAGACTTCTATGAAAACAGCAACAGGCATTTCACAACTGAAAAGACCGCTTTGCCTCCACTCCCGCATTTTGAGTCACTGCTACAAACCCCTAAGAAATTAGACCTTTTTGAAAAGCAGTTTTTTTAGCATTTTTTGTAGTATGAACAAAACAAAATGTTTTCTCAATTCCCATTCCCAGAACCCGCTAAACTGCTTTGACAAAAAATTTTCCAAAAATTCAGCCTTAGGCATACACCTGGAATATAAAACATCAGCCCAAATGGTTAAAAATTTGACAAAGTCTCAAAATGTGTTTTTATAATAGGAAATATTAGGCAAACTTCATATTATGTGCTATTAGCCCTGCCTATTAAAAATATTTCCTTATGTGCAGCAAAGTGCTTTATACAAACTAGCATTTGCAGATGTAGTCACTATTTCCTAGTGTGCAATTCCTCAGTAATTTTGACTTTTTCAAAATTACCAAGTGCAACAAGACAACACTAATGGAATAATCCCTTGATGAATTTATTCTTTAATAAAAGCTCGCTTTGAATTATGCTCAAGAAAAAAGCATCCTTAAATCAACTCATTTCCATTTAATTACATAGATATTTGTTAAAAACAGCTGAATGGAGTTTTTATTTTTTTAATTGTGAAAATCCTCTCCCAGGCTGAACTCTTCTATGCCAAGTTTCTGTGCCGAGCACATTTTTACGGTCTAGTTATAAACCCTAGAAAAACAACGTTTATAGGAAATGTTGACACAACCTTAACTAAAGTGGTGCTAGCTGACACCTCTATATTTTCAATTTGGGGATTTCTACTGGGAAAATATAAACGCTAATGCAGTAAAGGAAGCCAACTATAATGAAATCCTCATAGTCTTCCTGTTCACCCCTTGAAGACCTACTTCAAAAAGCACCAACTCAGACTGGAGATGAGTTGAAGTTAACTGCATTCCTCTGAGGATACTAAAAATTACCTGCAGGTAGTTCAGCCTTACAGTTACTTGCAAGACTTCAGTTTGGTCAAAGCCAGTGGATGTCCATTAAAAAATCCTAAAAAGAAAATGAGAATGTGAATAAGCTTAAAAAAGGGTGCTAGTCCATTTATATCCTTCCTAGCACAACATAAAAAGAGGAAAAAAGACTTTATAGATTCTAATGAAACAAATGTAAGTACACACAGGGGAAAAATACTAGGATGGAAAGTGAAAAGTGAATTTAGCTTTCCTACCTGTGTCTTTTAAATCTGGCACGCCTAAAATGAATTAATAAAGGAAGGGCTGGGGCCCCTGCTTAGCCTTCTTTTTAAAGGTGTTTGCACTGATTCATGAGCCAAGTAAGATGAGGATGATTGTCAGGACAGCTTCTGAGTCTTGGTGTCAAGGTTTAGGCCGGGCTGGCCACTAAATGAATGGCAGATGTTTCCTTAACCCATCTCCCTCCCCAGAAGGGGAATGGAGAGAGAATAAGGGAGAGAGACTTATAGTTTGAAAAACAAACAAAAACAGCTTTAATGAAATATTAACAGTAACAATAAATAATAAAAATATTAATAAGAAAACAATGAAATACATAAAAATATATAAGAAACCAATATCAAGCTCCCAGGATGACGATCGTGTCACTGGCCAGCACTGGAACTGGACTCAGTGGCAGATGAGAACTGGATTCAAAAACTGGATTCAGGACCACACAGATGGGGATCAATGGCAGAAGAACGGACAGAGTCCTCCTCACATGCTGGCCACTGAAGAAAGACGGCTGACCCTTTGATCCCTCAGCTTTCATACCGAGCATGATGCAAATAGGATGGAACACCCTGTTGGCCAGTTTTTGGTCACCTGTCCTGTCCGCTCCTCCCCGCAGGTGCGACTTCTTTACACTTTCCTGCCTCTGTCCCTCCAACTTGGCACATAAGAAAGTTAGCTGACCTTGGCTGTTACAGAAATAAGTATAAGCAAGAACCTCTCTGCATACCATTCCTGGATTTTAAATATAAACATCAGATGTTATCTGCTAGAAGCAAGCACTGGCTGAAAAACATACTGTTAAATTCAGAGAGTGCAGTAGTTAGAAGAGACTTCACTGAAAAGTAAAATTACTGTAAAGAAAATTGGTTTTGTTCTATCTCAATCCAGGACACTCGGTGAAAGAGATGTGAAAGTCTTGTATAGCTGATCCAGCCTCGAGAATAAAAACCGATCATGCCAGTGATATACTGGAAGCGATATATAGTGAGGTAGTGTTGGAGGGAGAGTGTTGGAAAAGGTGGTAATCTCAGAACTTAAATGTGAAATTGAGAATGAAAAAGAAATTATATTGTTTAAGGGCAAATTGTGCTGAGCGAGCCTGATTGCATTCTGTGATGAGATGACACGGTCTCTACATGGGGGGGGTACAATGGATGGCATTTACCTTGATTTTAGTGAGACTTTGAAGATTATTTCCCATAGCATCCATGTAGCCAAACTGGGGAGATAGGGACTGGATGGCTGGACTTGAAGATGTGTGGTAAACTGGCTGAATCATCAGGCTCAGCAGCCAACGGTTCACAGTCTAACTGGTAACCGAGTGGCTTTCTGGATTTAACTGTGGGACTGATACTGCTTGATGCCTTCCATAGTTACCTGGACAATAACCTATAATGCACTCTCAGCAAATTTGCAGACGATATCAAATGGGGGAGAGTGGTCAACATGCTGGAAGGCAGTGCTGCCATTCAAGAGGACCTTGACGAGCCGGAGAAATGGGCCATGGTGAAACTCTTGAAGGGAAAGAGGGAAAGGCAAGTCCTGCACCTGGGCTAAATTAACCCCATGCAGCAGAACAGCCTGGAGTCAGCTGGCTTGGTGGTGGCTCACCAGGAGCTGGCAGTGCTGCTTTACAACATGGTGAACATGTCAGTAGTGTGCCCTGTGGCAACAAAGGTCCATTTCCATATCGGGCTGTATTAGGAAGAGTAAAGCCAGCAGGTCAAAAAAAGCGACTATTCTCTTCCTCTTGATGTCCATGAGACCTTGTATGAAATAAAGTCTCCAGTTTTGGGTCCCCTGGTACAAGAGAGATTGATAAATGGTAGAGAGTCCAGGAGAAGGCCAGCAAGATGCTCAAGGGGCTGGAACACAAGGCACATAAGGTGAGATTGAGAGAACTGGCTTTGCTAAGGCGGGGAAAGTGAATTATGAGGAGAAATCTTACTGTTGTCTTCAATTACCTAAGGAGTGGTTGTAGAGAAGATAGGACCGATTCTTCCTGAAGCTGCACAGCAGAAAGTTAAGAGGTAAGACAAACAACAGAACAGGAAGTTCCAGTTGAACATAGGGGACCAGTGAGAATAGCTGAACAACGGCCGGGTTGCCCAGAGAGGCTGTGATAACTCTGTCCTTAGAGACCTCAAAACTCAGCTGGACAAGTTAACCCTTTGAAGAGCACATTGGGCAAGCTGATCTCCAGAAGACCTTGTCAATCTGAATGGTTCTGTTTGTATTTGTTATTTAGAAACCATCCTGACCTGCCCATTCAAGAGCTCATGGGGAAACTAAGACTTTCCAATGTCACTTCTGGCATTTACTTGCTCAGCAGAAATGGAGCAAGTGGGACGGTGGCACTCAGAGCAGCAGCCTAATGGGTTTCAGATGCTGTTCAGATTCTTCTGTTAGACAAAGTGGCTGCTGATACTTGCCTGCTTCTAGGAGCCCAGCCTCCTCTGTTTTTAAAGAAAGGCATGCTGAATGCTGAATGCTCTAGCAACATAAGAAAGTATTGGTCTGACTTTTTCTTTAGTTGATATCACACCTAACCTTCACCTCCTCAGAGGTGAACACTAAAAAGTTATGTTAAAAGCCAAACTGAATCATCCTGGTAAACAAATGCAAAACATACTGACCTTGTCTTAGACCTGTAATGACCTGCCCTTATATAGCTGTAGCCCACTCCATTTCATGCAGCTAACAAACTGCAGTCCTTTGATTCAGTGAGACACTTGCTGCTTTTACCATTACTTTTGTGTTAAGTCTAATTGTCTATTAAGAAGGTAATTTGGGTTACATCCCAATTAAAGTCAGACATACCTAACCTTCTGCAGCTTCCAAGAGACCTTTCACTGAGGTATCTCTGTGAGCAGAAGAGCTTTGGATGATGTTTTTTTTAACCTTGCTAACGTTTCAGCCATGCTGGCAGGAATTCATATAGTTTCTGCCTGCTGCCTCCTTCTTCTGTCTTCCTCAAAAGGTTTCACAAGATATCACAGTAACCTTGGCAAAAATGTGAAGTCTACTTTAAGGTTAATGCTAAACTTCTGTAGTACATTATTTTAAGGTTTAAAAGAAAGATAGTAAGTTCCAGTATGTACCTGTCAGTACTAAATGATTGTTCATTTCCTGTGAATTGGGAATAAAGTAATAACATACATCTGGCGAGCTAAGACATGTTGCTTATTTCTTTTTCTTCTCTGAGCCATATCCTTTACCAGCTGTGAGACATCACCACACAGAATCTCCAAATACCTTTGAGGAAAATTAAAACAAAGGAACAGAGGGCTGGAAGGGACCCCCTGTGTCTCCAAGCCCAGTCCCCTACTAGCCCCAGGCCACATCACACAATGCCTTTCATCAGCTGTTCGCACTCCATCTTACAACCCTGCTTGTGCCCCCACACTTGCATTGGAAGTCCGCTCTCTCCAGCGCTGATTGCTCAACTGGCTAGATAACGTCTTTCAGTTTCCAGTTAAAATGCATTCATGGGCAGTTTATGCCCATTTGTTCTTGTGCCAACACTGTATTTTATCTTCAAAAGATCTTTTCCTTCCTTGATGTTTAACCTCCCGGTGTATTTATAGAGAGCAATGACATTCCATATCAACTTTTGTTTTGCTACGCTAAATAAGTCAAGCTCTTCTGGCCTCCTTATGCAAAGTAGGCTTTCCATTCCCTACCATCACAGCACCTCTTTGCTGCCCTTGTTCCCAGGTCATCTTTGGCCCAGGGGGCTATTGCTGGACACAGTGTTCCAGATAACATCTCACCAATTTATTTTATTAGTTGCTAACCCTTTTCTCATGTGAATCATGCCAGAAGTTGACGTGCTAAAAGGATATACATCACTGAATGTACAAAATACACTGAGAAAAATCCAATTATAAACCTCCTTCCCTTCTTTAATGTAATATTTCTAAATGTTAGGCGCTTGTGGGCTTTGCAAGTTAGTGGAGTTCTGATGACAGATCCTGAAGCACAAATTACAGCCTAGAAAAGGAGTCTGAGGTATGAAAACAGCAGCCATCGAAACGCAGTGACCAGAATGAAAAGACTCCAAGGGAAGGTGAAGTAGAATTTATTACTGCACTGCAATGGATGATAAAGGAGGTGATTAGAAATTAACTGTCAAACTCAATTCTTTATACTCTCCTGGCATGATAAACACTTGAAATGTAATGATACATATTTACATGACTAAAAATCTCAGCCTGTGGCATTTTCACAACATCTTCCATTTGAAAGCATAAAGGATGGCAAGTGAAATTACTTTATGCTATAAATGCAGTTTGCTTCCTGCATATCTCCAAGTCAGAACAACAGAAAAATCTAACCTGCATTAGTAAGTGGAGAAAAGAAGATCCTTTGCATTTTCCTCCACATGCACTCAGTCTACTCAGCTCTTGAGTAACTTAATGTAGAAGTTTAAATTTTATGTTCTCATTGTTCATTTCCAAGGTGTGATCTGAATAAAATCCTTGGGGAAAAAACCACATAACAAAAGGTCTTTTTGACTGAATGTTAGTATATGGTCTTTTATGGAACAAAATTTAAATGTCTATATTGTTTATTATGATACTAAAATAACAAATTTCTTCAGTCTTTCACAGCAGTTCCAGAAATTAAAAGTCTCTTTCATGATTCCGGCCATCACTGAGCTATGCCCCAGTAGAATAATTTTCTTTGGTGTCATACACCTCATAAATATCATATTTTTATCTGATGGTAATGAATCTTAGAGGCAAATAGTTCTTTTTCCAGCCCTTTTATATTATATTCATGAAGGTATGAGGGCAGCTTGAATCATTAAACATTAAGCTGAAGGCAGCATTCAGAAGAGACTTGAATGGGGACCTCCCCGCTGGATTAAATGCAATGTTCCCCTTGCAGAAAATAGCGAACTCGGCTACATGCAGGAGGCTAGCTCAACCACTCTCTTAGCTCCCAGAGAGAAGAAATTGTGGTTTGTGCAATTTTGCTTTATGTAAGTAGATTCCCAGTCATTGTTCAGGTGCAGCTGCATTAGGCAAAGTCTTTGTACCTCTTCTGCCCGTTGTGGTTCTCTAGGCACATGAGCGTGGTCTTTCTACATGTAAATCTCAGTGTGTTTTGAAGATATTTTTGGTCTGTGACCTGCCTCTTGGGCTGGCTGAGGCTCAGATTACAGTGGTTTTTCAATGGACATTAAGCACATGGTGGTACTTTTTCAGGCAGGAATGACCTCTTGAATTTGGAGCAGTAAAATGCAGCTACTGTGTTTACTCAGTTGAGGGACAAATCGTGCTCCACAGGTCCTACAGTCTCAGGTTGGCTGTAAACCTTTTTGTTTTGCTTATACTACGTTCTGGGACTCAAGTTTCTCACTCTCCTGGGGTCGCTGCCTGTACGAGACTCTCTTGAAAAATACAACTGATTCCCTAGTTCTGTGTCACACGTCCAAATCCCTGTGTCAGCTTAAGCATAGTGCCCGATAATGGAGAAAACTCAGCTTCAGTGAAACAAAGTTGCTACACGAGATATTGTCTTTTTTGTTCTAATACCTTCAAACGAGCCTATTTCAGGAACTGAGAATAATTCTCTTGGAGCAACAAAGTTTATATAGCCAACATAAACAAACCTACGCCTGCTTCATGCCAGGGGAGGAGAGAAGGGGTGATATTTCTTTTGCTACCAACATAGGCTCTTTTGCTTGAATAGTATTTTTGGCAGATGCTACCATATTTAACTTCCCACAATGGCACTGTTTATTTAAGGCCAATATAAAACATCCCTGGCCCTTCTCTTAGATTTTTTAGTTCCTTGGTTGACTTTCATGTATCCTTTTAAGCACATTTTTTGTGGTGCCTTTGGAATCGCTACTCGATGCCTTTAAACGAAATACTTCCAAACAATGAGAACTCCATCTTAGCAGGGCAAGGAAATAAGCTGTACCAGCTACACCACCGCTCATGGATTTCACTACTTTCTGTACACCCTGTTCTCATGAATAGTTCAGAGAAACAAAATAGCTGCCAGACCAGACGTCCACCTAGCCAAGTACCTTGTCACCAACACAGATTGGTTGTGATTACTTAGAGAAGAATGTAAAAAAAGTATAGTGGTGCTCTGCCTAATACATACTTGAGTTTCTGACGATCATTTTGGCTGCACTCTTTTGTTTTATCAGACTGACCTAGGAGAAATTTACTTTTGGTTTTTGCTCTCTGCATTTTTGTGGTATAGAAGATGTATCTGCAGCTACAAGTCTTTCCCGGCTTTGCTTTTCTATGATTTTAAATCAGACAACTCTAGCTGTAAAAATAAGTTTCAAATCCTTACAGGAAGTTTACTAGGTCCTTAGAGATAACGGTTTATGGGCAGCCAACACAGCCTCAGCTTTCTACGGAACATAGTTATTTTTTACCCATGGTTTCAGGCTGAAGCCTCCTTCTCTATGTCAGTGCAGTGACACCATTTCTGTTTGTATCGTTATGTGCAAGTTGCTGGTCTCTGGCTTTGCATATCCCTGAGTAGAACCACGCTCCAACCAAAGCCACTGCCTAATACCATCCAGCTGCTCTGCAAGCTGCCACAGCTGCTGATAAGCCACCATGGAGCCCTGTGAGTCACTGCGGCCACAGCCGTAGGACATCCCTGTCCCGGAGCACCCTGCAGGTCCCCTGTGGGTCTGGGGTTGGACAGCCCGAGCAGCCAGTGCTTCCCCTGCCTGCCAGGGACAGCTGGGAACGCGGACATCACCTTTCTGCTCTACTGAAGCAAATGTGTCAGGGATGGCCTTAGAGTGGCCTGTCTGCATCCCGCCTAAGGTTTCTCCCAGATGTGTTATTTCTGCTAAGCAGTACTTTCTGTCGGTATTTAGGTAAAGCTCTGGCTCTGGATGCTCAGAGGTCATGCTCTTCCACTGTTTTCCCCAGGTAAAGATATCACCTATTCCTTTAGTACCCTCACCACCACCATTGCTTTTTTCCTGGGTTGTCCTGTGAAATGCTGTGGGTGCCAAACACAAGCCAACGGGCCGTCTGCAGAAACGGTGTCTCCCAGAGGAGGTGCAGAATGTGCACAAACATGTGCTCTGTTTTCCTAAGGACACCTGCCAGAATCCTGCTGATGCATCAAGCATAGGAAAATATTTGGCACAAGCCATGTCTCCAAAGATTTTTCTCCTTGTAGGTAGTGGAAAATATTCCTTTTTTAACATACTTATTTCTTTTTTTTTTTTTTTTTTGGTTCTCTCTATACAAGTGAATGCTTCTGTCTTTCCGTGCTGCAGTGTCCAATAAGCACAGCCACTCGTGGTTTCGCAGATCTCTCGGAGCACTTACCCAGTCCCATTTTAGCTCCTGCCTCAAGGTGAGTGGTAGGAACCGTTGTCATGCTGCACTCTCTCTGCTCTGTCCTGTGCTTCTGAGAGTTTCCTTTTCCCCCAGAAGACTTCCCCTAATTATGTTTCAGTTTTTTAAGTCCCTGGACTCTCCAACAAATGCATCTTCTTAATGGCACCAAGATTTTTTTAACCCATTAATGGGTACTGCTTTCACCGGTGAACTCCCTAACCGTGCTGAGGTGCCGGCATGACTAGAATATTAATAAACAAAGCATTAGCGTGCTCAGGAAGGACAGGCAAGATTAGATGGAATGAGATATACTGCTCTGCATTCAAGGGTACATGTGTGGGCTGGGAGATCCAGAATGTGGAGGAAGTTACAACCTCTGAGAAGGTAAAAGATGAAAAGAATATGAGGGTTTTGATTGCAGGGATTGTAAATTATCAAACAAGGAAGACCAGACGCTTTCTGTGTCCAAAGTCAGCAGAATTGCCAAAGCACAGGATTTTATATTAATGAAGGATTTTAGCAATCCAGGTATTCATTGGTGAAGGAATCAACAAAACACCAATGTCCAGTAGTTCCTGGAATTACTGGCAATGTTGTTTAAAGAAGTGGAGGAAGGAGTCAGAAAGCGAACTTTTCCAGGTTTGATGCTAAGCAGTAAAGAATTATGGGAGAGTGTGAAGGTGAAAGATAACATGTGGAAGAGTAACCTTGGAGTCACGGGGTATGTGATCCTTGGAAAGGAAATGAAGAAGAGCAAAAAATAGGTGATGGACTAGAAGTGCGGCGGCTTCAATGAACTACTAGATAGCTGGTAGCTAAGCGAACATAAGCATTAAAGACAGCTGTAAATTCCTCAAAGAACTGTTTCTAAGGACAGTAGTATACATTATTCCACATCAGAGAAACTATATATAGACAGTGTAAAAAGAGGCCAATCTGGTTAAGCTGTGATCATTCATAATATATGCCCAAAGGAAGTAAAACAAAACCAAGTCAGATTACTCAGGGCACTGAAAAAACGTAGCCTGATCATGCAGGACCAAAACCTGTGCTTTGTCTTCCCTGGTTCTGCTTTTTCTGATTCCCAATTAGGTGCAAAGAGCAAGAGACATGAGGCCAACAAGTTCAGCAGTAATGAGGGCGAATCCAAGGAAAGTGATTGTTTCTACTTAAAAATGAAGGAAAGCCATAGAGTCAAGCAGCTAAGTAGATCATTTTGCACCAGTTTTCAACTCAAACAATCAGCTCCAACCAGCTACCTAGCACGATTAAGACTGACGATCGCAGGGCTTAGAACAGAGAATAAGTTAAGGAATTCTTAGACAAGGTTAGGTGCTTTCAGATAAGTTGCATCTGCTTGATAAACTCCATCTGTGGATGGCATAAAACCTTGGTTAGAAAACAGTATCCAGAAAAAAAAATCTATCAGCAGTTCTCTGTTACAGCAGAGGTATATTTCTGGAGGACTTCCACAGGAATCTGTTCTGGCTCATTTTCTGCTTGATATCTTTCCTGAGGACCTGAAAAATGCAATATATTTAATAAGTTTGCAGATGACATGGAGCTGGAGGGACTGCAGATGGACTGCACAACAGGATTAGAATTCAAAATTATCTTGAAGAAATTTATTGAAGAAACGACCTGCAAAAAAACAGAATGAAAATTAATAGGGACAAGTTTAAAGCACTACACCTGTCCAAGAATGATCACTTGAACAAATATGGGTTGGGGGGCAGCTGGCTACCTGTCAGCTCTTCAAAGAGAAGTCTGGAGTTATAGTGGGTCATGAGCTGAGCAGGACTCGACACAGTCACGCTGTTTCAAAAAGGCAAACTCCATACTGGACTGTGTAAGCAGGAGTGTAAGTTAGAAGACCCAGGAAGGTTTTCACCTGCTCTAGTGAGCGTTGCTAGGGCATCAGCTGGAGCATCATACCCAGTTTTAACCAACACCCTTCAAAAAGCGTGGAAACTAGTTCAGACTAAGCCAACAGAGACCAACGTGAATGATTAGCAGTAGGAAGTATGACCTGGGAGGAAAGCACAGCCTAAACAACAGAGAGAGAAGACAGAGTGAAAAAGAGCTATACACAGTAACTATTCTCAAATAGATAAAAGTTCCCATTAAAAAAAAAAAAAAGTAATTATTCTTTGCAAAACCACAGGCTTAGATTATAGCAAAATTTTTAATTTTGGCACTAGGTAAAACTTTCTAGTGGTAAAGTAACAGAGAGGAGAGTAGTAATGAGTAGGGATTGTGAGTAGGGAAATGACAGAATTACATCACTGGAGATTTTAAGGAACAGGGAAGACAGCCAACTGTCAAAATTCATCTAGAAATAGTTTTTCCTATTAGTGGGTAAAGCAGTGGGCTACATGATCTCTTGACTACCTTTCTAGCCACATATTCAGTATTATGGAACTGTACTCCATTTATTATTCAATTTTGTGATTTGTTCACATGTTCCTTTTTGGGGGAGTTCATTAGATAGAGGCCTAAAACTTACTTGTTTATCACTTCCTTTCTGCAGATTTTTCAGGTGAAAATTCATGATGGTCCTGCTTTGGCTAGTGTACCTCTGTCTTCCTTAAAATTTGGAACTGTCCCACTTGCTTTCAGGTTTATAGTCCCTGCATTTTTGATCACAAGATTTTCCAGTAATCCTACAAAAAAAATCCTCTGAACTGGAAGTTCTGCTATTGCCCTTTTCATTCCTGCTGGGCAAACGTCGCTGCCACTTGGAAACTCTTACACAGCGATGCTGTCCTTTAGGTCTTGTATCTTATTCCATGGATCAGCATTATTTTCCCGATGTTGTCTGCACAGAATACAGCTCCAGGGACTCTTTTGAGGGATGCTAACTCTTAGCATCAGTTGAGACTATGTAACTCCTTTTACATGGTTGTACCTATTCTAACTGGTAAATAAAATCAGGAAGGATGAACTGGATCACTGTTTTTATCCCTATCTATGCTGTCATTCCTAGATAGATGGTATTGAACAGGTACTTAAAAAAAAAAAAAGAGTATTTTGAGACTAGATTAATGGTAAGCACATTCAAAATCTTAAGGCAATGGGTGTCTGTCCTTCAAAATATAAAGAGGAGAATGATTAGGAGAACAAATGGTGGTGGCAGAAGCATACGGCTTGAATATAAATTCATGGTACAGAGGGAGATTTGGTTCATCCTTGAGATTTTCACTGGAGCAAGTTGCAAAGTAAGAAAGAGAATCAGGAGGACCGGGTGACTGAGGCCAGCTCCTCCTCTTTTCCTGAACCCCACTCTTCTCAGCAATTCATTCTTAAGGATTTTGACTTGTGCTCAATTTCCCTTGCAGCAGAGTTCATATGTACTTGATTACTTACACAGGAGACAATTTAACCATGAAAACCTCATATGTGAGGGATTAGCTGAGGGCAAAGTAGGGCTCTTAAACTCTTAACGTGAGTATAGTCACGACAACACAGTTTGATTAAATTGAAACATTTCACTTAGCAAAGTATAGATTTAATTCTAATAATTTCAAAGGTGTCAAAAAGGAGGGGGTACTCATTTCACTCAGCACATACTATCTGCACATCTGTCTCCCTGAGGGGAACAACGAACAAATCCTGCATGGAAAAAAAATAAACAATTACCTTTCCTATAAATCATTCATCTTCTGGTACTTGCAATTGTTATGGACACATCTGCATGTTTTCTACAACTCCTATTACACCTCATAGAGAGAAATGAGGTTAGTGATATTTTAGTTTTGAAGTTTTATTTGAGAGGTAGAATACGCTGTTTGTCTGTATCAAGATAATATATACTTATAAAAGTGTTACAAGTCCTCTCATTTCCTGCAGATATAAAAAATAACTTCTTTGTAATGTTATGCAAATGTTCTTCAAGATGCTACTGCCATCTTTTTCACATTATAACAGTTTCTCCACTGACCATGGTTTTCATGCCTAATTTTTGTGTTTACCATCAGTCAAGCAATTCCAATTGACATATGATTTGATTTTTCTGCTACATAAACCAATTTTACACCACTGTAGTTCCAGTAACTGGGGCTACTCACGCCATCAGAAAAGCACCAAGCCCTTTTTTTATTTTCTTTAGTTTTCCCTTCCTAAAGTTCTTGGGCCAGTTTCTTAGCTGTTTTAATTTTTCTCTGTTGTCTTCTGCGTGGCTCTGATGACTTACTCTATTGGCAATATTTGCCTTTCAGCATTACAAGCTAACTTTAAAATGAGCCAGTTAAAATTTCTGCTGTTCTGTTTTACTCAAATCTTTCCTCTGGGCTGAAGATTTTGAGCTCTCTTCCTGCCCTCATGGGCACCCATGTGATTCGCTAAAATAATTTCTGTGAAATTGCTGGCCCAACTTGCAAGATAGGTGCCTAAAAATAACCACCTTGAAATCAATGGCCGGTCTTGAGAAACCTGGTTTACACGTTTTACGGGGTAAGATAAATTACTGCTGCGCTGTATTAAGAGTTTATACTGAGAGTGACTCAGGTGGATGGTATGAACTGCTTTCTCCACCGGCGAATAATCCGTTCTCTTCTGCTTCACTTCTGCCTCGTCGAGAGGGGGAAAAAAGCAAAGTAGATTCTTGACTGGTTCCGACTTCAGTAACACAGCGAACAGCCCCCAGGTGTGTGCGGAGACTGGGAAAGTGTGCAACCGCCACCCTTTTGCTGTTGCTTAACATCTAAAAGCCAGCCAGCAGCAGGAACAGGAAGAGAAAAGGTCACAAGAGGACAGTGTCCACGGCCAGCATCGAATTTCAGAGTAGGGACCGTAAGGGAGAAAATGAAAAACATTTGGACTTAATTAAGGCACTAATCTGGAAAAATAAGGAACAGTTGAAAGCTGCAGAGTTGGGGCATTGTACAAACTTCTTTTTTTTTTGATTGCGAAGTGACCTTGCAGTAGCTTCTGCTACTGAGAATAAGGAAGGAAGAGGTTGGTAGAAGCTGCGGCTCCGAGCTCTACCCCGGAGCACTGGTTTTTTATAGTGCAGAAGCATCAACAAAGGCAGAGGAGGGAGTACAATAGGAAAGGGGTCTGTGAGAAAATGACGTACATTGCTTAGAGCTTTGCTCCTCAGCGGGTTGCGCTTTCACATCTTTGAAAATATGTATTTCTCCTAGAAGTAGCTTTTCAGTTGTCATCTTAAATTTTCTGCTAGAAAATTCTCCTCGTGCTTATACATAGTGTCTAAAGAGCAGGTAAATCTTGAGTTATATAGAACAACGTTGTGGATAATATGCACATATATTTGCTTGTATTTATCTCAAAAAAAATGGTGGCGCTGCACAAAATGAGATGAGCGGAGACAAGATGCTGGAGTTCCTTCTATCCTTTGCAAGGCCTATCTACATGACAGCTCTAATCAACTAAAGGCAGAGGTGTCCCACTTGGTTCCAGTCCTCTGTGTTTGTCGCTAGTTTGGATACAACAGCACCAAAGACTAAAATTAGGGGACTTTCCTACCCTCAGTGGCCTGCTCATACTTCAACTAGAAAAACTATAGTTCTGGGCATCCTGGATAAGGTAGACACTGAAAATGCTCGACCTCAAAGGCTGTCCTTTCAACTGCTGTAAACCGGCATCGCTATTCAGCCGAGTAATGCAGCGCTGCTCAAGATGGCAGTGGTACAAATTTACCCATTAGAAGCTGTATGCACATGTAGGAGGTTACTGAATAAGCAGGGATTCCAGTCAGATGAGGGTCAAAATGGATGTTGTGTGTCTAAATGCATAATTCCTTTTTTTCTTTATGGTCAGAACAAAGACTAAGGAGAAGTTTGTTTTGTTTATGTGCAGAGACTAGGGCAGATTTGCTGCAAGACTAGGTAAGCATGTCTTATTCAAAACTTTCTACGGAAACACAGATTTCTAGCAGAGGAGTCAGGAGAGAGAGATGCTCATGAGCAGGAGAAAACAGACGCAGCAATTATTATTTTACATCAGCTGCCTTCTACCTTTTAGAATCCCATTTAATGGAGACAATTAATTTTCAGTATAATCAAATGAAAAGTTGGACATTAAACTCTTCTTCATGTTCCTAGTTTCCAGCTGCAATTTCTCAGCTTTATCTCAGAGGTTACAAAGCAACCTCTTGTTCCCTCCCATAACAAAAAGGAAAAGGATGGAGCATTGATGTCTACGGAGGTAAAGAATTATGTAATAACTTGGTATTATTAGGTAATAAAAATGAAATATATTTTATTTTTTGATAGAAATAAGTATTATTCTGTAAGTAGGCTTAAAACTTTATGGGTCTCACATGAAAGTTTTTTTTTAAATTACATTTTGTGGCTATTCTTCCTAAAAACGACTGCGGCATGCAGTAAATAGTACCGCTGTTTGAAAAAGTCTGTGTCTGCGGTGGTATGAAAATAAAATCCCCCATCAAAGAGTACAGTACAAGTTAGCTCTGACCCACAGACAAAGGATATTTATGCAAGGATGTTGGGGGTTTTTTTCTAAGCAATGCTTTTCCATTTTTGTTCTTTCTGAATTGCAAACATTTCTCTCTTGTTTTCCCATCAAGGCTGAAAGGTGTTCCCTTGCAACCTTAGCAGAGTACTGGACAGGTGTATGGAAAGCCCCAAACTTGCAATTTAAGGGATGCTCATATGGTTCACTAGAAGCTGATAGAGCTTATTCTGGTATCATTTAAAGCAGATTTATGCTGATGGAACACCTCTGGGTGAAATCCACATCTTTTTGAACTCAGGGTAAAGAGTGACTCCAAGGATGGCCAAATGAAATCCTTACAGAGAAAGCATTGGAAATACCTTTGTTATTTATACATTTGACTTTAGCCAAGTGATCTAACTGTTGATGAATTTTAGTAACGTAAGTCCCAACTGATGCCATTAAAGTCAACCAAGTTAATCTTGTTTTTCATATGTGGGATTGGGATCCGGATTTGTCTAAAAATATTTTCCATTCATTTAAGTGAAAGAAGTGAAACTGAAGGTGCTTATTTACAGCTGAATTAGGATGTAAAAACAAGAGTAGATGTGGGGAGAAAGGAAGATTGCACTGAAGTTCTCTGAAGTGTTCAGCCTCCTAGGGAACAGCTTCTGTTGCCACTGCCTCTGCCAGCCTGCACAGTTACATGCCATCCTTACGTTTCTTTTCCAAAAGCTTCATCAAGGAAGTTTCTGCCTTTTCTTATGTTACCTTGCTCACCTAGACCATCACCAAGCAGGTTTTCTATTCCTTTTTAGCTTTTGAAAGGGTTGGCAGCATTTCAATGTTTGTAAGTGGCACCTGTGTAAGACAGCTAGATGGGAAGTCCTTTTCTTTTTTTTAACCTCTAGTGCTGTCTGAGCAAATTTAGCCATAGGTGCCAGGCAGTAATAATTAATGCCCCACTATGCATATGTGTAGACTGTGGCAGAGGTCCTGGCCTCAGTCTTGTCCTCGAGAAGTGGTATGTTTAGTTCCATCCAGGAGTCACTGAACACGAACGTCTACAAGGCACTGTGAGAGCAAATGAAGCAGAAAAGGTGCTCCCAAAAATCAGTGGACACAAATATCTCCCCTCTGCTTTCTGAAGAGACGCCAGTTCCTCCTGTGTATACACCTGGTAGAGCAGCACTACTCAAAGAAACATCTCAATCTTCCATGGCAACAAGCCCAGAAGCTGATCTGCCAGCCCCAACCTGGTTGCTGCTAGCAGGCAGTATGTAGGGCTAGCCTGCTTCCCAAAGAGCAAGGGCAACCTATTTCTTCTGCATCGTGGTCAACTTTCACACTGCTCCTCTCGTGCCGCAACTCTTTGGTGACTTTTAGGACACAGAGTTCTACGAAACGCCTTCTGCCTTTCTGACAATCTGCTGTGACCCCCAGTCATCTGAGTTTTGCTTCACCACCTATCCCAGGAGACCTGCTAGCTGGCTGAGTCCACAACCACGTCTCCTATCACGTGCAGCGATTCCACAAAAACAGCTCTTGAGTCTCCATCCTCCTGCTCCTTCTTCATTAAGCGTATTCCCATGTCCTCAGGAGCCCTATGAAACTCCACTGCCAAAGGTGTCTGCCTGCAGGCCTGCCAACGCACGGACACTCTGATAGACACCCTCATGGCGCTCAGCAGCATCCCCCACGCTGCCGGTCAGCAGGTCAAAAGCAGCACAGGCAAAGCCATTAGATGCCAGCAGAAGAATCATGGGAGTTGTTAGTTTTAAGTTCAGCCTCCAAATTCCTGCAGTTTCTGGTAGGCATCCTAGAATTCACCATTAGTAAAACCACTATGGAATAGTTTCTTAACTTAAAAATTAAGATTTTGTTCCTATAGTTATAGACCTATGGATATTGTATGATTAACAAGAAAAGCACCTTGACTGTAGGGAAAAAAAGAAAAGTATTATGGGTGCACTTCTGTCTACTATAATTTAATTACTACACTTTTAATGAATGAATAAACTATTCCAACAGAACAACTCCAAGTAGACATATCCAGGAATTTCCCACTGGTGTCCCCCACTGCACGCCCACTCTTCGCATCTTTCCTGTCGATTATTTAGTAAAAAGGACTTCTAATTTTGTACACTTCATTTTTCAGCCTGTTCCAATTAGGAGTACCCCTACAATAACTTCATTTCATTCTTTCTCTTCTGTAGAGAGAAAAGCTTTTATACTAAAAATCAGAACAGCCCTACTCCCATATTCTGGTTTTGTACTGTGTATATCCTGGCATCCTGAATTTTACCAATGCAAATGACATGATCTCTCTGCATGGGGGAAAGATGTATTTATTTATACATAACAGAGAACACTATTTCTTATGTCTTCCTAGCTAAATATATATAAAAAAGACAACTACCAACTCAACATCTCCTGAAAAATTAACATTCTCAATTCAGTGACATTTTTCATTGTGCACCTTCATTTGGCTTAGTACACTATGCATGAACGCATCACATCTAGAATCATTAGTGACAGTAACTAAACTTCAGCTTTTACCTTCTGTTCCTAGTTTTATATGTTGTGGGTTTTTTTTAAAAAACAGAATTCTGACTACATTTTCAAGACTAAAGCATATAATTCATAAAAATATTAAGCCATTCACATACATTAGAACCTTCATTTTCTTCTCTGATTCACCCATATAAGCTATCTAGGACTACACTTACTTCTTAGAAGCTTGAAAACTTTGTACTGAGCATAAATATCAATTAATTAGTGATGCTTTAAATAACCTTCCTGTGCAACATTTGGGAAAAACCTGGTGACAGCAAAACTTATATTTTCTCCTTCTTTCTTCCAGGTGTCAAACTTTGTCTCCCTCATACTCAGCCTCTCTTTCAGATGTATAACTTATACCCATTACATTTGATCTCTAAATATGATGCTTTGACTCTGAGTTTCATGTAACTTAAATTACGGCATGTGCATGCTCATGAATTAAAGGATAGTAGTTGTTTTTTTAAAGGAAATAAACAGCAGGGTATATGATGTCTTCGTTATCAAAGAGGGCTTTATTGAATTATTCCTTTGACTATAGTATGAAACATTCAAATTTAAGTATCAGTAACTCAAGTATGAACAAATGGACTAATAAAACACTTTTCTGACCAAAGTTTCATCTATTCCAGTATCCTATGTCCTAGCAGATATGTAGGGAAGAGTATTACAAGAAAAGCGTATTTCAGTACTTCTTTGGAATAATCTCCTACCTTCCATTATTTGTGGCCCTGAGGCTACCTAACCCAGAGCTCATTTTCTTGCATGTACTAGTCCTCCATGGATTTTTCTAACAAGGTTTTTTCCACTTTTCCACTTTGAAGCCAGGTAAACATCTGAATGCATCTGAAAGCATAATCGATAGGAGACATACAGTGAGCCAAATGAACTGGCAGCCCATTGAAATGCTGTCACTTTATATGTTCATTGTAGTTCACAACTGATGCTGCTTTTCTGCACACCTTCCTTGCACTCTAACTGAAAGAAGGTTGCTTTTATACACCTTACGGTTGAAATACATCAGCTTTGGGATCTGCTCAGTACTCCATTCTTCTCTGTTTCTCATACTCCTTATGTTTCTACACAGAAATTTAGCTACACTTAATTTATTTTTATATATAATCATAATATTATTGTATATGTTAATATGATATTGTCATATGTACTATTATATATACTACATATAGTATACTTGTCACTATCAGGCTAACACTTTTCTTTAGCTTTACTCCACGAGCTGGGAATTCTGGCTAGATTGCTCATGCCAAACAGAAGTACCCTCCTCACTTTTTTTCCCGACTGGCCCTGCTGCTCTGGAATCCAGCGTGGGGGGAAGCAGCCATAGGAGACTTGAGGTCCCAACAAGCCCCCGGCATGGAAACAATCCCAGTAGCTTTCAAACTGAACGGATCCTTCTCGCACCTCTGGTGCATCTGTTGCATAATGGCCAGGATCGGTCTTATTCCTTTGCTTTCCTCTGTACCAGAGATATCACGAGGTTCCTGAGACCAGGCATCTCCTTTCGTCTCTCTTATATCTGCTAAGTAATTCAGTCAGTATATTAAATTGTCCTTCATTTGTGTTCTTGTTACTATGTGGACTATAATTGGTAGGAATTCCCTAGGATATCCTGCATCCTTCTTGTGACATATTTTGCCCTTAACCCAGGAGACAAATTACCAAAGCGGTTCCATTTCTTTCTATTCAGGACACAGATGTCTTGGCACGGGATTTGTGCTGAAGAATCACAGCTCAGTATTACCGGACTTTTCCTTCCTCTCACTGCTAGACTGCTCATGGCCAAGAGCTGGACTGACACAGGCCTTATAAGCTTTTCTTAACCTGGCTGCTTAAGGAAATGAGACATTTGCAATACTGCTTTTCATCTGGGGTTTTTTCTGCCTGTCAGTGCCCTCATAGTAACAGAGGAATCCACTGAGAAACTTCGTCTACACCTGAAAGAGGCAGAGTCTTGAAAGAAAATAATGTTCTTGTGGGTTTTGCAGCCAAAAGCAGGTAGGGGAGAACAGCGAGCTAAATTAGTGCTGTTGTCGGGGATTATTGGACATAAATTGTGACAAATTTTAGGTGGAAGTGGGTGGCTGCTGTTCCAGCAAGCTCAGAGCATCCTAGCTGCAGTAGTGGTGCCCCTTGCAAAACTGTGAGCATCAGGATGGTCCTGAGTGACACTGAGGTGCACAAATGTATTGGAAATCAAGCTTCAGGCATTTTAAGACTATCAGTACAACTTCTTTTCTTGCCTTATACTATCCTTTCAAGAACATACTGTTCACGGTTTTAAAGCTAAAATCAAGTTTGGTGTTCGTGTAACTTTCCTATTTGAGGATCACAATGTACTATATGAGCATCAGATTATTTTCACACACACCTGTTCTGAAATTAGGCACGCACTGTATTAATAAGTAACACATGTAACCTGGCTTTGCTCATTTAAAGTACAGCTCAAGCTTTTTCTTGGTGGGCCTTATTCACTAATACCTTCTTTATATACCTATGCATAAATAATACATATAAAAAACGTAATAGTCAGTGATTGCTAACTATGCAAAATACTCAGTTAATAAACTGAAAATTATTAGGCTTTGTCATCATTGATTAAAAACTGTAATATTAGTTCCATATAGTTGCTTTGGTATGCTATTAATCTTGAAAAGCACAAGTATAAAGAATAAATTTGGAATGCTTTTAAACATACTGATTTTCTGGGGGTTTCAGAGGACAGACTTTTGTTTAATCATATTTCTGGGCCGCTGCCAGGCTGTCAGTATTCCCTAGAGCTGAATCTCTGGACATTAGAGGTTCTCCCCTGGAGCTGTATCTATAGACATTAAAGATTCAGAGTCGTTACATACCTTAAGCTAGGATAGACAGGGGACTAGGTCCTAATTACAGCTCATGCCCATTTAAGGTTCTTTAAGCTAATGCAGAAGCCTTGATGCAAATGAAAATCAGCTCTTCAGTCACTTCAAATGTACTCACAAAAAAGGTTAAAATTCTGTTTAACTTCCTCTTCTTATCAGAGTCTTGGAAAAAGGGAGCCTTTTCACAACCACTGAGGCACTGCGTGTTTTATCTGAAGTCTGCCGTTTAAAAAGGGCGATTGATTTTTCCACATTAAGGGCAAAATAGCAGGAGCTCCGTGCCTCACTAGCTCTTACACACATACCTGCTAGCAACAAGGATGCTCCTATTCAAATCGAAACAGGATTTCTGGGTTTTAACTGGGAGGACCTGCAGGGCTCAGTTCCTTGGGCCTTGTCTTAAATTAAGAGCCAGAAATTATTTCCCCATGAGACTTCAAGTTAGATCTTTGCCAAGGCCATGGGTCACTTGATTGCATCCAGAAGTTCACTCTAAACTTAGCTGGTGATGTGTCGATGTGTCTCAGCACACGATACTTCATAGCGACCGAAGCTGGTTCCCATGATTTTTTAACTCAGTTGGGGAATAGGAGTACAAAAAATCCAAATATAATTTTCAGGGTTTTACTCCTTATATTTTTCCAGAAGTGCAAGCATTTATGAAGACTTTTGATTTCTCACTTCTGTCTGTAGGCCACAGTTATCCATGGTAACAAAAAATAAAACTGCCATGTAGATGCACTGCTGTGAAAAAAATATTACTAATTAAACATGGAGTAAGTGACTATGATGAAACCTCTTGGTAACATGCCTGGCCACTGTGGGACAAGAGGTCAGGCTTCACGTGCCAAGAATGACAGCGTGATGCTACAGGGGTTTGAGAACCAGCCGGAGAGTCAGTTCTCTAGTTCAGTGACCTCACTTCAGTGGGAACTGTATAAACACAGAAGTCAACCAAATAAATTTAGATGTATTTATAACTCTCCTGTGTAGTGAAGTACACTGAAGACAAGGGATGTAGAAATCAGAGATTGCCAGTAATGGTAAAAGAAAACAACAACAAACACAACTTTAAAGATATATTATATAGAGCAGACAAGAAAAAAAACACAAAAAACAACCCAAACTTTCCAGAGAAGACTGCCAATAGTTTGGTGACACTCAGCTTTTCCATACCAGGATCCTTTTCCTATCTGGTTTGCCTCTAAGAGGAGCCTCCATTTTATTTAACAGTCTGGGCAGAACAGATTGGCTGGGGTCCTCCGAGAAACCTTGCAATAACATTAAGGTTTCCTCGTCTCAGTGCCTAACCGGAAAAGGAGAATATCATTTTCTTGCTCACTGGGTATCGTACAGAAAGTATTTGAATTATTCCTTTAAAATGAAAGAAAGGAAATACTAAGTATGAACTGCTTGAAGAGGTATTAAAGAACTATTTTAAATTTCTTGAGGTTAAAATGAAGAAAATTCTTCGCAGTCCAGTCTCCCGTACATCCCATTCCCACACATTTTGCAGAGACCCTTAGGACGATGTAGAAAAATTCCCGAAGCAACGCAGGAGACTGCAATTTTCATTAGAACCATTGGTTTATCTTGTGATTCAAGAGCAATTCCCTCACCCTCAGCTCTGCAGCTCAGCTAGGCAGCGGCGCATGTGTGCCACCTTTGCACTCCCACCACTTCCTCTGCAAAGCGAAGACCCAACGAGCAAGCCTTCTGCATTATGCAACCGAAGCAGAGACACCTATCCTTGCCTTACAGCACAGCCACACTGCGAAAACACACACAACTGAAGATTTTTATGAGAACGTGTAATAAACCACCCAGAAAGCTGGCGGTGTACCCTGCCACGGATCACCAGGTGTTCCAAGGAGGGCTACCTGTGCGGGTTTCCTGCTCTAGGCGCTGCCCTGAAGGGTCTCTCTGTGAGCTGTGAGCTTCATTCAAAGCTTTATTGTTATGAAGCATCTCTTCATTGGCAGCGTAACGGCTTCGTGAACTAGCTCAGAAATCTAAGCAAAAATAATTTACTCCTTCAGTCTCCGAAGCACAGCATCTTCTACTGCCACAGAGCATTTCTGAAATACAGTGGTAAAATATTATTTCCTGGATTGCAGCTACAAAGGGCATTTTGTGCTTTCTTTGGAAAGCCATATTTGAATTTTTTCAGTCTTCTAGTATTTGTCCCTCTTTTCAGGCTCCATTGACAGTGCTACAGGAAGTTTCGTAGCAAATACCTTTTATCCCCTAGGATGCGTAGCAGCTGGGCTGGCTGACGGACTTACAACTCTGCACATTTTTCAAATGTTTCCTTAACTGCTTTTTAGGAACAGCTATTTTTACAAACCTTTTGTTACTTCTAAGTTGTCCAACCTTTATGGAAATGTCTTTCCAAATGAATACAAAACAATCTCTTCACTACTTCTGAATCATTCATTTCTGTCCTTCCCTTTCAAACTCACGCTTATTTTCAGTTTCCCTTCCCCCTCTTTATCCTGTTGGCAAATGCCCATTTTCCCTATATTTTTAAGTATCAGTTCAGTTTTTTCTATCCTCCCACTTAGAAATTTTTATTTATGTACTTATACCTCTTATCTTTCCATTTCCAAAAAGTTCTGCTTTTGTGGTTGGTTTTTTTTTGCTTTCCATTGCTATAGTTCTTTGTAGAGGCTTTTTAGTCCACAGTAGTAGTAAAAAATATTTAGTGATGCTGAGAGGAGCGAGTTCACTTCTTCCTGCTTGCAAGCCTGCAGGTTTCCTCTCAGTCATGCAGGTTTCCTTGGCTTCTCATTAAGAAAAACAAAGAGACAAGAACTATGTGTTCTTGGCTTGTCACAGTGTTTTATTACCTTGAAGGACAGAGATCAACTTGTTGGGCATAAAATAAAAACTCCGGAACAAGCAGCTTGGGTTTTTTTAAAATAATTTTTATTTGGCATCACCAGTTGAGCCTTTCATGTTGCTGAAATCTATTGCTGCCTTTGAAAAATCAGACATCCTAAGCTGGTACAAAATCAGTTCAAAGAGAGGTTTTTCTTACTTTATGATTTCTTAGAAGCTTTTGAAAGCGTCACCTCAAAAGAAGGATAATACATACTTAAAATATGTTCCTACTCTCTTCTATGAAGCAATAATAATAATAATACAAATTTTGGCCTTCCACATATCACAACAAAAAGCTATGTTGAAAGAATATTAGGAAGTTGAGAAATCACATCCTGAGAAGTTAGGAAATGCACAACCAGCACTATTTTCACTTCTATG
The DNA here is from genome assembly GCA_013398295.1 of Chionis minor. Lineage (NCBI taxonomy): Eukaryota > Metazoa > Chordata > Aves > Charadriiformes > Chionidae > Chionis > Chionis minor. The sequence goes on along the minus strand of VZSF01007519.1, from coordinate 1,323,656 downwards.
TGCTTACTCATGATGACACAGTTCTCAGTTATGTATGTCCACCTTTTTTTTAAAAACAGAACAAATGTGTGTCCACCTTTTTTTAGAAAAACAGAACAAAAGGTTCACTAAGTGGGAAATTACCGTGTATTTGCTTTCTCTTTATGGCTGGGTGGGCGATCCACCATACAGACCTCTGTTGTTTTGGCTACTGGGCTAACAACTAGCAGTGATGGATACTCATCTTCTGTGCAAATGAAATTATATGTTTTTGACATTTAGTCTGCAAATATATGCTATTGTAAGGGGAAATACGAAAACCCAGCATCTTGGATCCACCCAGAGTTTGGAATGGGATGCGTTCTTGTGTGGAACACTATTCTGCTTGTTGTCCCTAAATTCAATCCTTCCTCTTTCTACCTACTCTTGCAAGTCTATTTTCCCCCACTGCAGCAGACTGAAGTCTATCATCCACCTTCACTGACCAGCCTCCGTCTTCTTGCGCAGTCGATTGTAAGATTAGATCAAAATTGTTATCTGAAAACCTCCATTCAGCCAACCTCTGACATGGGAGGTACCTGAACTCTGAAGAGGAGGGATTCATCCATATGAGGAAGTTGCCATAGGCTCCTCTTCATGGAGCAAAAACAGGGACTCACAGGGCACCATTGATACATCTGAGACTTTAGGATATAAATCGCTGCCCAGACTTCTCTGGCACCTTAACATTCATTGAATCGGAATTTTATGCAAAGGTGTCTCTTAGTAACACAGTAACTGCCCTTCCAATTGCTGGCAGCATTCGTTTCAGATTTTCTTTTTCCAAGTTGTATCTTTTCAGATCTGCTCTGTTCCTTTGTTTTTTTCCCCTGTATTTATTTTACTTGTTTGTTCTGCTTAGTTGATCTGGATCTTGACTCCTTTATTTTCTTAGTTGGCATTTCTGCTTTTTATTTTTTTTTCCCAAGAGCAGTATTTCAGCATTTAAAGGCTTGACAGGTTAATGATGACAAAAAGGAATATACTTAAACCTCATTATATTTTTCAACTTCAAAGAGTATTCCTCATATTTATTAATGTATCTTCACAATATTTAAGTCAGAATTATCACTGCTTTTTCAAAGCTAGGGGAACGGAGATGCAGACATTAAAGCCTAACCGTCTTATATATTTAACAGGTACAAATAGCCGGCAGGAGGCCTAATCTGTGGGAAGTGGGAGAAGTCTGGTACTCAGAGGTTTTTCAAAGCTCGTGTTTGGTGTTTTCCAAGTTTCTCAAACTCTTTGAGTCCGTGCTCTAGTGCAGTGAATTTACAAACCTTAGTCACCTTTAAAAAACCCATAGTATTCTCAAAGGCTGCTGTAGTACTGCAAACTTAACTATCTAAGCCAAAACTAACCTAAACCATTCTCTACCTGGTCTAAACCAAACTAGTACTACGCAGTGATACCATACTGCATGCAGGTGGATTTACTCCAAATGCGGTGTAAAAGTTCTCCATGTAAAGTGCAAGAGAGAATAGCAGACTTAGAATTAATGTTCTAAAACTTCAGATTATGGGAGGGAGGGAAGTATTACAGTTGTCTGTTCAAGCAGCTCTCCCCATAAAGGCTTCAGTTCAAAGCACTACAGAAGACAGTGGTTCACCCCTTAATTACAGTGTATTGGCATTTCCACTGGCGCTGATATATGACAAAAGCATTACTGTGCAAACATCTCTATTGATTTAGTTCTGAAAATACACTACATTGCTAAATACGAAAAAATTAATGTGGGGTTCACTCTTCTAAGTAGCGCATGTAAATACCGTACATCATAAAATGCTTAATCATGTAGGTGTACTCTTCAGTTTATTCTATGTGATAGTCAGCTACCACTTTTAGAATTTACAGATCATGGAGGGAGGACGTTCCCTACATAATATTTATTCTAAACCATTGCCAATGCAATCTTTAAAATGGTATTTCTTTGTCCATTGTACGTTGTAAAAAGAGAAAGTAGTATCTTCATCAGGTACCACAGCTTTCGGTTTTTTCTACCGTATTGATTGTTCGTTGGTTACTAAGTTCTGTTTACTTTCAATTCTAAGTATAAACTCATTCTATCACTTCAAGTACAACTCATTCACAAAAGCCTGTAAAATAGAAAAGAAATCACAGATACACTTTTCTGCAAAATATTCAAGAAACGGTACTTCAGAATATCATAACCTAGGATGTTAAGGTGCTACTCCACAGAAAATATTATCTTCAACAAGTTACAATGATTTGCTTTTCACAGTATTGTTTTAAAATTTGATACTCCGGTTTGACATTAATTTCTGCTGCTACAAAGTTTCTATAGTTTATCATGAATGAGGCTTGAGGAAAATTAATACACACTGTTAGAAATAACTGATCTTTTCTGTGAATACTGAAAACAGTCTATAATGGAAGTTTATATTGTTATCAGATCTCCTTTTCACCAGCAACAGATAAATCCATTGTAGTATTTTATTATATTTTAAAATGAAAACTAATAGCTGATAAAGGCACAAACACATTTGCACATCAGAATATTTTGTGTCTCTCCAAGTGGCATATAATATATCATGAACCATCATATGCTAATTATGCCTCATTTGTGGTTCAGAAAGGCCGTACACATACTGAATATAGTAATGGTTTTGTTTAAGCAAGAGTTAAGACTTGTATGACTTCAAAAGGAATTATAATTATTTAAGACCACTTGGAAGATTCACCTTGAAATTCATTGTATTTTATTGGTTCTGTCACTGCAAAACACTTCAGCTTTAGTAGGCACAAAAAGGTGAAAAATAAATATGTTTATTTTTAAACTTCAGTTCCTGCTGAAATTGTAAATGACTTTTAAATGAAGCATTCTGAAGCACGGGAACAGTTATTTCCGATACAGAGCCTCCAAGTGGAACACAGGACTGAAGGACAGTTTCGTATCATAAATGTACCTTGGTTCTGAAATGACTTTGAGCCAGTCTGCCTGTTTTATCACCTCACATTTCATTTCCCAAGAGGAAGTTACTGTGTTCATAAAATTGTGTTTATGTTCAAAATAACTAATTCTAATTCACATATATTTTCACGAAATCTGAGTTTAAAAAGTGCCTAAACTTTTAATCTTTTTATTGTTTGCCTACACGGGAAGAACAGTTTTCAGGGCCAAAGACTGCTGGATATCTGCTTTCTTACCTGCCACTTTGCAGAAGTCGCAGAAACACTGCATAAACAGATTTTCAGAAAACTGCACATGTATTTTAAACATATTTCTAATTGTTTGCATGCGTGTAAACCCACACAGTTTAAATTTCAGCCTTAGGTACGTGTAGAGAAATGTGGATATTTGAAAGGCATTGCATATTCCTTGTATCTTCTCCCATACCGACCCACTTTTTTGCCATTTTTAGTGCTTTTGAACTTAATACCACAGCAGCATCATGACTCTAAGCACATGATAAAAAAAGACATCAGAATTAAACACTTAGCCCAGCCCCATTTCCCCCCTTTCCCTTACTCCTACTTCCCAGCAGCTGTGCCAAAGCTACTTCACAGATTCTTTGTTCCAGCAGTGGCTGGAGGTTCCCTGTCGTCCCCTTTTTCCAGCCGAGGGCTACGGCACAACAGGACAGCTGTGCTGAGTGCGAGCTTACAGGACGTGGGGGTATCTTGGCAAAGCACATGCGAGAGATGAAGATGGAGACAGTCTTGCATTACAGGATGACACTGGAAAAGGCGGTAACCCCAATGCCCATTAATCTTTCCAGTCCTGCAGGCAGAAGTCTTTTCCATCCCCACAAGGATCAGCTTTGTTGAAGAACACATGGTTAGAAGAAGGGGAAAAAAAAAGGTTCCTTTTTTTTTTTCCGAGTGTTGTTTCCCTTCTCTTTTCTCACCTATGTATTCTGTATTTCCCTTCTTTCTTCTGCACCTTCTCACCTCCCTCCTTCCCAAGACACTTCTCCATTCAGCCTTCCCTTAAATCCTGTATTATCCTATTTCTGCCACATTTTAATTTTTCCTCTTTCACAGAATCATAGAATCATTTAGGTTGGAAGATCATTGAGTCCAACTCTCAACGCTGCCAAGTCCACCACTAAACCATGTCCCTCAGCACCATGTCTACCCGTCTTTTAAATACCTCCAGGGACGGTGATTCCACCACTTCCCTGGGCAGCCTGTTCCAGTGCTTAACAACCCTTTTGGTGAACAAATTTTTCCTGGTATTCAACCTAAAACTCTCCTGGCACAACTTGAGGCTGTTTCCTCTTGTCCTATCACTTGTTCCTTGGGAAAACAGACCGACACCCACCTGGGCACACTGCTGGCTCATATTAAGCCGGCTGTCAACCAACACCCCCAGGTCCTTTTCCACCAGGCAGCTTTCCGGCTACTCTTCCCCAAGCCTGTAGCGCTGCATGGGGTTGGTGTGACCCAAGTGCAGGACGTGGCACTTGGCCATGTTGATCCTTACACCATTGGCCTCGGCTCATCGATCCAGCCTGTCCAGATTCCTCTGTAAGGCCTTCCTACCCTCAAGCAGATCAACACTCCCACCCAATTTGGTGTCATCTGCAAACTTGCTGAGGGTGCCCTCCATCCCCTTGTCCAGATCGTTGACAAAGATACTAAACAATACCAGCCACAATACTGAGCCCCGGGGAGCACCACATGTGACCGGCCACCAACTGGATTTAACTCCATTCACCACCACTCTCTGGGCCCAGCCATCCAGCAAGTTTTTTACTCAGCGAAGGGTACGCCTGTCCAAGCCATAAGCAGCCAGTTTCTCCACAAAAATGCTGTGGGAAATAAATGTCAAAAGTCTAGGTAGACAACATCCACAACCTATCCCTCATCCACGAAGCGGGTCACCATGTCACAGAAGGAGATCAGGTTAGTCAAGCAGGAGCTGCCTTTCATAAACCCATGCTGACTGGGCCTGATCTCCCGTACGTGCTGTGCGATGGCACTCAAGGTGATCTGCTCTGTAAGATCCAATCTAAACCTCCAGTGGTGCAACTTGAGGCCATTTCCTCTCATCCTACCGCTTGTTACTTGGGAGAAGAGACCAACCACCACCTTGCTACAGCCTCCTTTCAGGCAGCTGTAGAGAGCGGTAAGGTCTCCTCTCAGCCTCCTCTTCTCCAGGCTGAACAACCCCAGTTCCCTCAGCCGCTCCTCATAGGACTTGTGCTCCAGACCCCTCACCAGCTTCGTTGCCCTTCTCTGGACACGCTCCAGCACCTCAATGTCTTTCTTGGGGTGAGGGGCCCAAAACTGAACACAGTATTCCATGTGGGGCCTTACCAGTGCCATGTACAGGGGGACCATCACTTCCCTAGTCCTGCTGGCCGCACTGTTTCTGATACAGGCCAGGATGCTGCTGGCCTTCTTGGCCACCTGGGCATGTGGTGGCTCATATTCAGCCAGCTGTGCCCCCCTCTGACCTGCTGCATGCAGGTCCCTCACCCCCATTTCCCAGATCAGCTCCTCTACTCCCCACACTCCTTTTTCCAACCCGCCTCCCTGAAATTTCAGGAGCTGGCTCCCTCGTTTCAGGGCTGGTCTGGAGCCCCCTTCGCCCCGCACACCAGCGGCCGCTTGGGAATGGAAAGGACGGGAAGGGCTCACTTCAAGCACAGCGGGGTCGGGCATCTAACCCTGCGCCCCAGAGGCAGCGGGGCCGAGGCCCGGCCGAGGCCCAGCCGCCGCCCACCCTTCCCGCCCCGGCGGCGGCGCCCGCCGCTCTCCCGCCCGCGGCCGGCGGCAACCCTGCGCCTGCGCACTGCGAGGAG
>VZSF01007519.1:1207389-1317463 GCA_013398295.1 Chionis minor | reverse complement strand
CGGCTGGTGGAGGGGGTGTCTGCCCACCGCAAACGCGGAGACAGCCGGGCGGGGCTGGGGGAGTTGTCAGGTGCGAAGTGACTAATAAAGATGTGCAGAAAGGTGGCCGCAATCACAACAGTTCCTGCTGCAGTTCGCTCCAGACTCTTCTTTTCAGTACACGTGGCCCTCGGGCGCTGCGTGTGCGAGCGGTGGCAGCAGCAGTCCCGGGGCTGGTGGCGCCGAGGCGTGGAAGCGCTGGGCTGGCATGGAGTGCCCCTGCCAGCATGAGTCAGGCGGTGCGGGGAGAGCTGGGCGAGCGTTGTTTCATAAACCTCGCTGCTGCATCCATAAAAGTACAGATCCTCCATGCAGTCCCCTCCGGCTCCGTAGGGTTTGGAAGGATCCTGAGAGCCAAAGGGTTTTCGTTGGTTCTGTGGCTGCGCAGATGAAGGCAGTACGTGGGTGTAGTGCTTGTGCGGAACTGGTGCAAGGCCTGCTGGCCTATGCATCCATTAGAACTTTTTATATTGGTAATAATGAAATAAAGACTACATCCCAAGTTCTGAGTCATCTGATGTGGCTGGCATTGGCAAAATAAAGAGGGAAGTGTTTGAAAGCAGCGTAAGAGTTGTGGAAGAACTGCAGTAGTGTCTGCAACAGGGTGGATTTGAAACAATGTGAGACATTGGCTTGTTTAACTTTATGTCCAAAAGGCATACTTTGTTAAAAGATTTGCCTAGTTCTATGCCTGAATTAACGTCGGTGTGATACATCTTACCTTTTATTGGCAGTCTTTCGCTCTTCAGTTCATACTGCCTTGTGCTCCCTTCCTTTCTTTTTCTCAGTGTTAACCATATCTCATTGAAGCTTTTTAATGTGTGCCTTAGACTCTTAGTCGACAGTCTAGCCCTTAAATGCTGTGTAGTTTAGCTGCCTTAGTTTAGAAGTTATAGTCCTGAGTTTGCTCATAATGATTTATTTGAACCTGTAATATGCCATTTAAAGTGGTCTTTCATATTATTATTCCATAATAAAAAGGAAAAGGAGGATAACATGAGGTAAGTGCACCCATGTCTCAGGTCACAATAGTTTCTGTGTGCAGTTTTTTGGGGGTTTTGCGCAGGACTATTCCACCACCAAAACACTGAGCTGCTGCCTTTTTTTTTTTTTTTTTTTGGCTAACCTTATTGTAGCTGGTTATTTTTAGTACTAGTTTAAGATAATTTTTTAAAAAAGTTGTTTTTATGCCAAGCAAAATATCTGTTTCAGGGATGAGTGCATGATTTTTTCTGCTTCAGTAGCTAGAAGAATTGGATTTTTTCAAAGTTTGTCAAAAATCAGAAAGGGAAAAAAGCTTATGAGAGTTATGGTGTACATTTGAAATATTTTTTGTGGTGATCTAATGTTCTATAGTGTTTAATTAGAAGATATTTTTGGGTAATGATAACTGGAGGATCAAAAGAAAACTAGCAGTATGGTATGGTTCAAATGCTTTTAACTTTTGGGCAGGCTGTTGCAGTAATAGATTTTGGGCTAACTAAACTTTTGTAAACAAAATATTTTTCAAAGCATTCATGAAGGAAATACTAGTTTCCTGTCTATCATCTACATCTCATTTGTGAGATTATCAGAATCAGCAATGATAGTAACAGCATATGATGAGGTATTTCTGATCTTCTCATGTGAAACTTATGTATATGTAGTGATTGTCATACGTGTATGTTTTTGATGTGCAGGTTCAATGATTATGCTGCATTAGACAGAAGGAATGTTCTTCGTCTGTGACTTGGGGTGTTTAGAGGATGTTTATGTGCAGAGGTAATATGTTATTTGTGGAAGTGGTTTAATGTTTTAAATGTCTATATGAAACTGGTGATGGTTTCGTTTATTTATTTGCACCTAACGAAGTAGATGTTGTCAGGTCAAAATTAAATGGCCAAGCGGTAGAAGTAGAACTTTGATCTGAAGTTGGCTGAAAATATTACTGCAGTTACAATTATAAAAATGTACAGTTTTAAAAGTACGTACTCAAATCAGGAATGTGTGAACTTTATCAGTTATTTTAGCCATATTTATTTAAATAGTTATCATTACAATTTCTAATATGAAGTATTGTAAATGTATGGTATAAGCCTCAGAAGAGATGCCATTGTATTTGATCTGTTGATAGCAAATACATTTTAGTAGAATTCTTGTTTATTTACCACTTTCTGAAATTGTCTGCCTCTTTTTTATTTAAAAATGTGATTTCTGTCCTTTGCTAAATACATTTCCTGAGATATTGGGACTTTCTGTTTTTTGTTTTCCTTGAAACAGGAATTAAGATGGATGAAATATTTTACTGGCCATAGCAGCAGCAGGATGTATAAGGTGGGTACGTTGAAAGAATGTGGTTCGTGTCTGTGCACGATATTTCAGGTTTTGATTCTACATCTGTCTGAACACAAAGAAATGCCATACGGTAAGTTCAGGTTCTTCCCAGTGGTAGACGTAGGTAGCTTACCCGCTTTCGATGGTGGTAAGCTGCTGCATGTTAAGCACAGGTTACATGAGTAGATGCAGACAGCCTTTGGTAGCTGATGCGTTTTAGTTTTGCATCCTTTAATGGAAATGTTTTCAATGTGTCCTTTCCCTAGGGCTTATATGCTTTTTCTGAGAAAACATCACTAAGTTTTTTGGCATTTTCAGTGTTCTGGTTAAATGTGATCAACTTAAAAAAAAAAAAAAAAAGATTCAGTTGTAATCTATGTACTTTCTTTCTTGCATAGACAGGTTTTGTTTCTATGTTTGAGTTGCTCTTTGTTGATTTATTTTAAACTTCTTTAACATCATGGAGAGTGTACTCCAGTGGGAGCATACTCTAGTGAAACTAATTGTTTTCAGGATTTCCGTAAAAGATATTAGTAGTTCAGCAGCAGTAAAAGATGTTTTGATGCTCATTCTCATCTGGAGTCAAGTTAAGATTTTGTCCTTATTTGCTTAGACTTAATGCTTCATGTTTATTATTACAATTCACTTATGGAGATCCAGAATATATTTTTGTTTAAAAAGATTTTTTTTAAACAAAATTTAAACCATGAACATATATTTTCACAAGACTAACATTGGCAAATATGAGAACAGCGATGCTTGAATAATAGTGAGCACTTTCTCATGAAGTGTATTTGCATGTTGTTTTTATCAAAGTTGAATGAAAGGCAAACTTCTTCACAATGTAACAGTTAAAAATATGGTGTAGATCTTTAATGATTTGCTGTTGTTTTGAAAATAAAAAATTGTGATAATTTCTTGATTCCCTGCTTTCTCTTACTGGCGTAACAGACAGGTTCTTACTGTCAGCTTAAAATGGCATTTGGAGAATGCTGTCGTCTTTGTATTGTATTTACGCTGGTTTACTGTTGGTCTTGCCACCCTTCATGAAAACACATGGAACAGCTGGGTAGAAACCATGCTGTTCTTCATGTGATATTTTTTAATTAAGTGTGTCTTTGACTTATTATAGTACTAGATTTGCAGGTACTGGTTTGTCCTTAATCTGATTAAACCTAGTGTAAGTAGTATTCAAGCATTATTTTTTTTAAAGGACTGATTCCATGGGTATTTATAGCCTAATTAAATGTTGTAGGAAATGTTACCATGGTTTGTGGAGAAATACATCTTAATCACAGAATGGTAGGGGTTGGAAGGGACCTCTAGAAATCATCTAGTCCAATCCCCCCTGCCAAAGCAAGTTCACCTAGAGCAAGCTGGACAGGAAAATATCCAGGCAGGTTTTGAGTATCTCCAGTGAAGGAGACTCCACAACCCTTCTGGGCAGCCTGTTGCAGTACTCTGCCACCCTCAAAGTAAAGAAGTTTTTCGTTATGTTCAGATGGAATTCCCTGTGTTCCAGTTTGTGCCTGTTGCTGGACACTACTGAAAAGAGTCTGGCCTCATCCTCTTGACACCCATCCTTTCGATATTGATAAGTATTGATGAGATCTCCTCTCAGTCTTCCCTTCTTCAGGCTAAACAGACCCAGGTCTCAGCCTTTCCGCATAAGAGAGATGCTTCGGTCCCTTGATTGTCTTCATAGCCCTCCACTGGACTCTGTCCCATAGTTCCTTGTCTTTCTTGAACTGGGGAGCCCAGAACTGGACACAGTGTTCCATATATGTCCTCACAGGGCAGAGTAGAGGGGAACGATAACCTCCCTCGACCTGCTGGCCATGTTTTTTTTAATGCGTCCCAGGATACTGTTGGCCACCAGGCAACAAGGACACATTGCTGGCTCATGGGCAACTTGTCCACCAGGACGCCCAGGTCCCTCTCTGCAGAGCTGCTTTCCAGCAGGTCAGCCCCCAACCTGTACTGGTGCATGTGGTTATTTCTCCCCAGGAGCAGGACCCTATACTTGCCCTTGTTGAACTTCCTTAGTTTCCTCTCTCCCCAACTCTCCAGCCTGTCCAGGTCTTGTGGTACAGCAGCACAGCCTTCTGGTGTGTCAGCCACCCCTCCTAGTTTTTGTCATCAGCAAACTTGCTGAAGGTACGCTCTGTCCCCTCATTCGGGTCATTGATGAATATGTTGAATAAGACTGGACCCAGTACTGAGCCCTGGGGAACACTGCTAATCTGATAATTCTTCCTAATTAATATCAAAAATGTAATCAAAACACCACAAACCTAACTGTGGTAGAACTGTACTGTGTATTGAAAAAGGGTGCAGAAGGGCATAAATTAAGGAAAGACTATCTTTGGTTTGTCACTTCAGTCTTTTACCATTTTAGGAAAGAACTATTTCCTCACCTAAACTGTGAACTATTCTTTTTATCAGTGGTTCTTTCTCACATCTTTTTGAAGGGTGTACAGTACTAAAAGCCTTGCTGAAGAGAGGCTAGCCGGTGTCCTGATACCAGAACAGGCTTGGTATTAAGCTGCCAGTATACTTACAACTGTTGCACAAATGGGAAGAATATAATATGTAGCTCAGTGCAGCTTTCAGAGTTGTAGTGCATTGTGGTCACATTATTTGTGGTTAAGCTTTTGGGTTTTTTTAAATAAAAACTTGGGTTTTTTTGCAAAATGATGAGGGGTTTTTTCCCCATGGGATCGTGTAAAGAGTAAAATTATGCAGTATTAAGTAATGAACGTATATATCTTTTAAAGTGGGACTTTTAGAGGCCGCTATAGGATATTAATTTCTGTGTATGCATCTGTAGTTTCATTGTGTGGCTTAGCCCTTTATTGTTTTTCAGAAAGTCTAAGCCCACGATTGTTGGTTTAGAAAAAGTATCACGGTTAATGCCAAGAAGGGGTCACGTGCTGAGATGAGCTTCAGAGCTGGACTGTCCCAGCCCTGCTGAAATGTCTCTGTCACTTGGGAGGCAGGGAGGTAGGATTGTTGTGGTGGCTTGCTAGGGTATTTGCCAGGAGAGGCAGGTGCAAAAGAGACAGAAAAGCAGCTTGGAAAATTTGTTTGATAGGTATAGGAGTTGTAGGGGAAAGAAACCGCTCCTGGCAGCCTTGCTAGACCCTATCAGTGAAATTGGTTTGGGATATTAAATCGCTTCTAAGTTATAGTTACATGGAAAATTTTTGCTGTTTGTTTGAGTTTGGCTGGCAGATCAGTCAGAGCAATGTTTCCATACTCAGTCTTTCACATGAAGCACTATGTTATCAGTCACTGAAGGCTGAAATGTCTGTAGGAATTATTTAATGGTTTTATCTGACCCAAAAGCAGAAATCAAACCAAATAAACCATTAAAGGTGTGTCGTCTTAGTTTTCGGTGTGTTATTTGTCTGCTGTAAGGACAATTGCAAAGGACTCTTTCTTCACTTCTAAGGACCTTTGCCTAGGGACAATGTTCTAAAAACGGTGCACGGTGACAAATTACAGCTTAGACCGATGCCACTTCTGTTGTCCCCATGCTTCTTTGCTACTTCACTTTTCTTAATGTGTGTTTGTGGTTCTTTTGGATGAACCATAGAAAATAGGGATGTTCCTGTTACCGATTTGTGTAGTTTTGAGCACGTTGCATTCTTCTGCATGTCATTGATTTTGAATAGTAACGATAAAAAACTTAATTTTGGTGGGTTTTTTGGCTGTCCTTGACTGGCTAGCCTCCCTAAGGGAGGCCACAGTCTGCCAATTTTCTGCGAGTGCCTGTAATCTCAGATTTATATCGGGCTGCTGTTTCAATGAAGTAGTGCTACATACACCAAGACATGAGCTTCTGACAGTGCTTGGTCTTACTCGGCTCAGTCAAAAGAAAACAGGTGGTGAAGAAGTAAGGTAGATCCACGTTTTTAGGAAATGAGGCAGTAAAGTTTAAATATTGGCATTTGGTCCAGCACCAATCCACACTAATCATATGCACTGTCCTAAAGGTAAAATACTGTTAGGGAATCAAAAAGGATCAGTCTATAAAAACCTGCATAGTTCCGTTGTGTATATGGGAGTACTCTGGGTATGATGAATCAAGCACTTTTATGTTGTCAGTCTGCTAGTAAAATGTCCTAAATTAATAATATGGATGTTCAGTGGGTTTTATGGCTTTTGTCATCAACATATTTTGAGGCATTACTGAAAAAGGAAAACAAATTGGTATTGGATTTAGAAAGAAAGGACTGTTCTGTATTACAGGACTGAAACTGAGACCACCCAAATGCTTTCAGCTGTTTTTTGTTATTTTCACAAATAGTTTGCTCTTGTAGCAGAGTGTTTAAGAACAGAGTTGGGTCAATCACTCTATTATGTTTTTCCCTAAATGGCAATATTAAAGAAACTTTACAATACTGTTAGTGATTGAGAAAAAAGTCTTAGACTTGATTCTCTTGGGTTTTTTTACTTCCAGAAGGCAGATGTGATTTCAGATGTTCAAGTGCGCCTTTTTCTTGGAAACTTTTGTCTTGTTTTGGCTGGATGTGTACCCCTTAAAGGTCAATATATTATCTATCATATTTTATGATATGTTAGTAAATTAATTCAGGGGTGTTACGTGTTTTCCATGGTTTTTGTAGGGTAAGTGGGAGGTAGAATGTTCTTGTCTTCCATATATACATGTGTTATGTTTTCTATTAAAGTTGTCGTTTTCCAAAGGTCAGGTCTGCTGTGTGGCATGACAGACTTGTGCCTTTGCTGAAACACACTTGGGACCTCACTGAAGGCCTAAAGGTGAAATGTCCGTGTGTCTGCAGTTTAGGGCAGTTACCTTTGCTTAGTCTGTGTTTATGTTCTCTTGTAAACCAGCGATTTTCTTTCTGGGGAGGTATCCTGATGGGCATGTGACACAGATTCGTGGACTGGAATGGGTGAGAGATGAGGAGAAAATTATGCTGAAAGACAAAAAGGCAAAGACTACCTGGCCCGAAATTATAAGTCTTCATGTGTTCATAGTGCCACGTATTCAAAGTAGGGGGCTGTGTGTTAAGAATCTTGTTCCTCAGAGCTCTGTTAACTTCTGGTATCTGTGTTTGTACTTGCAATCCGAGTAAACAAAGTGTGACAGAGAATAGCATGGGGGATAAAATATTACGGTAAAAATCAATACCTTGCTGTCATACAGCATGCCATTGTAGTGTATGTGGTGCTGGATGCCTCCTCTAAAAACAAAGATATAGAGGAGAGGAGATTCAGAGAAAAGGCTAAAAGAGTGATTTACAGGGATGGAAATTTGCTTGTGTTAAGAGAAATCGGTGAAAAAAAAAAAAAGATTGTTTAGCCTTTGAAAGGCAATGAATCTGATGAAGTATCATGCAAGTGCACAGAATGTGAATGGTTTAAGAAAAGTAATTCAAGAGCTTTTGCTCTGTTGGTTCATCCTATAAGAGTAAGTGGACATTCTGTGAAATTAGGGTGGCAAATTGAAAAAGGAAACTTGAGAAAGGATATATTTTTTATTAAATTGCTAAGACAGTGAGCTCTGCAGTCTAGGGATAATTTGAACAGAGGAAAGTTCTAATAGAAATAGGATCATTTAGAGTGCAAGAATATTTACACAGGCTCAGGTTACCTTTTTTCGTGAAAGAATATAACCCCTCAGCTTATAAGATTATTTTTACCATTATTATTATTTCTAAAGCTCATCTAAAAACTATGTATTGATGGTGGGAGTAAAGGAATTAAGTTTGTCCCTAGTTTGTTTACAGGAGAAATGGTTATAACATCTCGCTAATTTGTTTGCTCCCTATCCCTGTGCTAGGTTATATCTAGGTGAAATACCCCCTAGGTGCTACGTCTAGTTCTCTTGGGAGTATCCACCGATTCACTTTGTTTTTCTTGTAAGTGTGGACATTGAGGAAGAAGTTTTGGGGAGTAACATCAGGGTCCTCATCAACTTGGAGGGAAATTATGTGGGGCAGTTGTTTTGGTGACTTGCCACTTGTCAGACACTGGTCTGTTCAGCTTCAATTTTTCTGTTTCCTGGGCTGATGCATTATGGAGGCGTTCCTGCAGCAATTTAATCTGAGTCAATACACAAGTTTGTTCTGTACCTAAAGTGATGGAATATTTAGAGAGGGTAAGATGAGCTAACGCTGGCCTTCTATGTCATCCAGCCAACTTCCAGCAAGTATGTAAAAAGTCATAAAAAATAGCAGTGGGGAGTATCTTAATTAAATGAGCATGCTTGTTGCTCTGCCAGTCTTCTCTTGGCATGGTTCAGGTCCTAGAAACTATGTTTGCTTTTGGTCTCTATCAAACTCAAATATAAAACTCTGTGATAAAAGCATCAAAAGCAGTGTTCAGCAGGAAAAGACTACAGAATCGGCTTTTGCTCATTCCCACTGAAATGTCCTTTTCACTCCATTTAATGGAGGCTGCAGTTTTTACTTTTGGTGTGTTTAGCAACAGATTGACTTAAATTTGTTGTATTTGGCTCTAGAGCAGCAAAGAGCAGATGTCAGGGAGGTGCCGTGACAGGAATAAAAAGATTCAGAAGGCTTGTGGGAATTTGGGGGGTGAGGGGGAAATCTTCCTCCTACTTTTTTTTCCCTGCTAGAATCCATATTATAACACTTAAAGTTGGCATTCAGTTCAAAACTTGCTGTGCTGCAAGGGTTGGTGCATTGACGCAGGCATTCTTTCCCACAGCTCAAATTGTGGAAACAAGAGTTTATTTATAAAATAAAATATGCCTGTGAAATTATAATTGATACTTTAATTATGGGGAACTCGCCTGAAAGATGGTAGCTTAGTGACCTATGGGACATTTTCCTGGCTGAGAAAAGCCACGATTTATACTGAAACGTTTTCTCAGTATGAATCTTAAAAATGGAATTCCCCTGTCAAGGCAGAAAAACTTCAGTAACTAAGAGGCACTCTGTCAGGGATGATAAACCTAAAATACTGGTCAACTTTTAAATATTATTTAGGGTTGGAACATCTAAATACTAAGCTTTGCTGTTTGGGGATTGTTGCTATTTCAAAAATGTGCATTTAAAAGCCACCACTACATGTTTGCCAGTCTTTGCTCAGGCAGGTGGGTGCCAGATGTATGTGGGATCCTGGAGAAGTTTGTTGCTTTGGTTATTTCTCTTCACTTTTGTAATGAGCAGACTGCTTCAAAAGTTAGTGGCTGCTTTTGGGGTTTTTTTAAGGCTGGAAGTATTTTATCTTTGCTTTGGTTAAAGGGTCATTTCTGAAACACCTTATGTAATTTGTTAGTAGAATGATTACTTATTTGTTTCTTTCTCACACGTTTTTCTTCACTCATCATCTACCTGCACTTCGAGAGTATATATTGCCATAGTATAGTTTGTAGATTATAAAAACATAAATGTGATACTATATTTGAAAGTTGTGCCAATTCTCTGTTATCCTATATGTACAATGATGTATTTAATAATTTGTGGAGCCTGAGGAATTTTATTTTTCTTTCCTGTGATTAAAAAATGTTGTACAATATACTGGAGGGGAAGGTAGTAATAAATCTTCTGATTTTCCTTGAGATTATGCTCCTTAATCTTATGTTAGTGTTTTAGAAAACCATGCTGCCTCCTGCTTTGGATCTTCAAATCCTAGTGGTGATTGTAATAGCTCTTACTGTTTTTCTGGAGAGATCCGATTTGAAACAGAAGGAATATATCTTATTGTGCACTTAATCAGAATATAATGAAAAAGCCTGGGGTGAGTTGTCTAAAGCATCATATGTGTAAGATATCTACTGTACGTGTTCTGTTCTCCTCAGGATTTACGGAGTCATAATTGGAGTATGCTGTCCAGATTTGAGAACAAATCTTCCCATATTTTTTGCTGATGAACAATATAAAAGCACTGCTAAAAGAAAACGAGACAAACTAGCTTGCCTGTTAGCTGTAACTTGTTGGTTCAGTAGCCAATTTCAGTGGCTTGAAAGTGACAAGCCTGGAAATAATTGTGGTCAGAGCTGCTCCAAGAGGACCGAGTGAAGCCTTTTTGATTTCCTAAATGTACAGGAAGACAGGTTTGCTCAACAGCTGCCGTGAGGGTTGTTCTGACTGTAAGTCCAGTCCAGTGCAGGATTTTGCACTTCTGACCAGTTTAGGGTGTGTTCTTTTACTTCAGATGAGATGCTGAAACTATAACCGTTTGGTGTGTTTGATTAGTGTCATTTATGTCTGTTCTGTACTTAATTTCTTCCGGGTATTTTTCACCTTGCTGTCAAATTCCTTTTACTGCAGTGTCTGAAAGACTTTGTGAACATATAAAAATGTTAGAAAAACTGATAAATTATGGATTTTGTACTTAAAGACTTTATTCTAGATCATTTAATCACAAGTATTTGTAAGGTTTCTTTTACATGGTAAAATTTCACTTTAAAAGAAGCATGAAACTGTAGATTCCATTTAGGCTAGATCTGGAAGGTTCATACCCATTTTATTTATTTTTGTCATTATTTCATGCAAGTATTAAACCTACATTTGTGTACTAGTATGTGGTGAACATATCTGTGTATTGCAAGGAGAGCTGGTTTGAGGTATTATTAAAGTGTGATTGATCTAATCAACTAGAAGTTTTGAAACCTTTTTGAAGGTGTTTTTGCATCTAAAAATATTCAAACACTTGGTATATAATATTCATGTTCTTTCTGGTAATAAGATAAAGGCTAGTAACGTCACTATTAAAAACATTAGTACTGGTACATCAGTAGTTTTCAGATATAAATTCTAAAGAGGTTCTATAAAGAGCAGATGTGGTCAGGTGGAAAATGTTGATTTTTCAAAGGAGTCTTGTATTAGTGGTGCACACTGTTGTGAGCCACAGTGCTGCTTCAGGATCCAGCAGACGAATCAGTTACAAGTTTGTGTATTGAAAGGAATGCTCAGGGGCTGACGTGTTGCCTACACTTGGGAGGTACAGGAAACATTCCCGGTGCTGTTGCCGTCAATTCATTTGCGTGGTAAGAATCCTTGTAGATAGCTCGTGACTTCTAGCAGGCTTCCGACTGGTCAGTTCACCTTGCTGAAAGAAGGGCTGTGGTTTTATGCACATTGGAACTGTCATAGCTCACTGAAAAAGCAATGGCACTATCATTGGAAGTATTTTTGCTTTACATGTAAAAGTGCTTTGAAGGCAGGACATCTTGCAACAACACAGAAATATTTTTCTGACCAATCAACAAGTGGTGTTATGTGCTGTGGGTAGGTTTGCATTGAGTTTATAGCCATTGAAAATTTAGTGGCTCTTCTGCTATTGCAGTTTTTTTGGCTAACATCTTGTATGGATATTGTACTGCTGAATATTTAATCTGCTGTGGAGACAGACAAATTTAGGAGAAGTGACTTCAATCTCAGAAGAACGTGTATTGACTGGGAGAGTTAGTTCAGTTTGTTTTTGCAAATCACCAACCCTTAGAAGTGGGATTAAGTTTAGTACAGGAGAAAATGGAACTTTCCCTTTGTCTCCAGGATGAGGTCACTGCGCTTGTCTCTTTTCAGCCTCCATTTCAGTAAAATAATAGAAAATATAATTGTTTCATATTTCAGTTTTATCTCTTGAAGAATGTGAGTTACAGTTACTTGTGCAGGCCGTAATGTCAGCAATGACTTTTTGGCCTTCTTGATTGTTACTTCTTTACTGTACCATATCTGCCCTGTTTGCATGCACATGCTCAAAATTCTCATGTGCTTCTTTTGTGTTTTATTTTCTTTTGTCCCCCCCTTCCCCCCTCAATTTTATTTAGCAATTCCGCTGTGCAGGTATCTGAGTAGACTTCAGTCATGCAGCAGTTGGTTGTGCGTGCGGTGTTAGTGATGGCAAAGGTCCACCTTAGATGTGAAGGCAAGGAAAAGGAAAAAACCAGAATCCAACAGAACAGATGAGAAAAGGAAGACTTTGTCGGTAAAAAAGGGTAGAAAGGAACACCTGACTGACAAGGTGGAAGAAAAGAAGCTAAAGTGCTGGTATGGAGATGCACTGCAAATGCAATATGTGATGACGCTGTTCTGATTTGTAATTTTAAGAGCAACTATAGAAACGTGTTGTTTAAATAAATGAGGTCATTTACTGCTGGTTTTTCTTTTAAATCATAAAATATCTTTGTATCTCATTTTTTAGTAGATCAGATATACACTAATACTGATTTTAGGGGAGCTTATTATTTTTGTTTACTGTAATGATAATATATTCATCATAGTTTTAATCAACAAGTTAATAAAAACACCACTGTTTGGTTGCTTTATTGATCATCTCTTGTCTAATCAGGGTTATGTGCTGATACTTTGCTGCATTATCTGTTGGTAGATGCAAAGGAATACAATTTTCCTTAGTGTGGAGCTTATAAAAAGTCTCTTCCTTCATTAAAAGGGTTCCCAGGTCTGTGTGAGGAGCATGGATGTATGATCACTGTTTTCTTTCCAAAATGGCACTTGAAGGCTTTGTAACTAGATTGAACTACAGTCAGATTACTCAAACTCCCTTGTGTCCCTAGGTAATAGAAATTGTTTCACCAACAAACACACAGGGTAGCTTGTGCCCATTCTGTTGAGCTGTGGGGTTTAGCTCAGATTTTGGGAGATTCATTTTTTATGGAATAGATAACTGAGAGAGTTAGCATTCGTGCTTGGATAATGTACTATTTATTTTGGAAGGAAGTTTCCCATGACTAAATAAGAACAAGATGTTTGACCACCTTCTAGGGAGGAGACTGTCTGGTCAGCGTAAAATTAAAAAATTCAGCAGCGACAACTGACCATTCTTAGGTGGTGTTTGAAATGTTTTCATGTTTCTTCTGGGCTTCAATTATACTGCATATACATGGCAAGAAGAAAGACCAGAGGTTTTGTTCTTTTCTTGGAAGTATAGCTTTATCACATCGTTGGGAATTTATAGCCTAGTAATATATAGTGTTTTTTCCATTCCTGTGTTTTGCAATTGGTTTGTACAGCCTCATAGTTTGGCAGCCAAGAGCTCACTTTTTCATGATTTTTTTTGGCATGAAAGGGTTACTGTTCACATTTCCTGTGTAATTCCTTCTGATCTTTCTGGGCTGTAATTACTTTCTTGATGTTAAACATTCCCAGGCTCCTATAACCTTCTAGCCTGCTTGCACTGGCCAAGTTTGTCCCAGGTGATCATGTGGGCGAACCTCCTGTTTTTAAGGATAAAAATCTCTCCTTCCTGTGTAAGATAGGCTACATACTCATTCCTTTGCTGTGCAATCCCAAGAGAAATCTTTTTAAAAATAATAATAAGGTAACACATCACTCTTTCAGAGTCAGATTTAGCAGTCAAATAGATGACAAATCAAGTGTGTGGGTTTAGAATTTGCTGAATCTTGGTTGAATGACTGAGTTCACATTAAAGATTATTTTTTCTTAATACATTTGGAAAATAGGTTATGGTATAAAAAAGACAGATTTTGACTGTAGCTTCTTACTTTTAATCATATCATTGGCAAGTCATTTTAAGCTTGCTTGAATGTAGAAGTACTTAGTTGAGCCTTCAGGACTTTTTTTTTTCTTCTTTTGAATTCTTTGCAGTAGCTGCATATCTTAGAAAAACCAAGAGGATGTTACTCAATTCTGTCTTTCCCACATCATTCAATTATCCTGTATTTCTTCTTTGTGGTATATAACCAGTAAACACGAGGTATTATTTTGTTTTTAAATAGAAGTGACTGCATACTGCTGAAAAATGTTGGCTTCAGAGGTGTGGGAACTGAAGTGTTCTGTTCTGCAAAGGCACCGAAAGGTCCTGCGTGCCACCACTCAGCTGCTCTTCAGCTTTAATCTAGAGGAGCCACCTGTAAGAATGCGAGTGAAGTTTGCTTTCCATGACCTTTATGCTGTTTTCTCACAGTGCCAAGAAAGATGCAAGATGGTGATGGCAGGGTTTTTTTTTTAGGGTGTGAGGAGTTGTAATGTGCTGATATATTGACATCGGTGGGTGGGGGTTTTTTCGTTACTGACACGTCAGAGAAAGTAGCTGGAGGTTCTGCACACCGTCAATTCAAGAAGTAGCCTAGATTTTGATACTTCATCCAAGAGTGATCTCATTAGTTTATTAACCCGTAACAGATGATTTTTTTGGTCATAATCCTAGTCTTATTACCTCTTGCATTTAATTGGCTGCTGTATGATATTCTCAGGCTGCAAATAATTCGATTTTGTTTTAGCTGTGGTGTTGTATTGTGCTTGCAACTCAGATACTCAGAAGTCTTCGCCGTGACTGACTGACTGACTGAAGTCTTGTGAATGTATAACTGCGTTTGTGCTTGGTGGGGTTATGCTTGGAAGAAAATGTTACGTAGGTAATAAACTGTAGTGGTTCGAGCCCTTTTTTTAGTTTAATTCTCATGCATACCAGTGCCTGTACTTTACTATATAAATAGAAGTTAGAGCAGTTGGTGTGCATGTTGTTAACTGTGCTGCCGTGCTAGTGAAGGATAAGAAGAATATATTTCAATGAAAATGTCTTTTTAATTTTTATCAGGAAGTCGTCTTGAATTTGATGGCTTAGTTATAATTGGAATGCAGTCAGTATGCTGCCCAGTTCTTAATTGCATACTCTATCATATAATTGGGAACATAGCTGTCAGATATGCCTATTTTTGTTGTTGAACCCAGATGTTCTTCCTGGCATATTATTCAACATACAGAAAACTTGTCCTGGCATAAAGTTTTTATACAGTGGTCACGTGGTGGTGGAACCAACCCCCCCCCAAAGACCAAACCAAACCATGAAGCACCAAGTAAGTGTAACTGAACAGACAGAAGAAGATACTGTTGATATCTTGAAATCAGAGTGTTCCTTTGTCATTTTATCATGGCCTGCGTGTGATTTCCAGGTACCTGAGATTTTGTAGGAAACTTCCTATGAAGAAGGATTACCTAAACACCTTCATTTGGGTATGCGTTAAACACGTTGCCAGCATTCTGGGCTCCCTGTGCAATGAAGTGCAGTAGGGTAGTGCTTTGATTAAAGCTTTTTTTCAAAACAGCTTACTTCTGACTTCAAATTCATCAGCTTTTTTATAATATAGAGTTAGTTGAAAGTGAGTACAACTGTATTGAAGCCTGCTTTCCATCTAATAGGATGTATAGATTGCCTTTCCTTTCTCTTTTCCTGTTTAATTTTGCTCCTGCTCAGATGAAGACAGTGAGGAATTACATGTTATATTATAATTAAAGGTAACCTGGTTTGAATTTACTTTGTAAAGTGCTTAGAATGTAACAGACCCGACTCTCCATTATAAATTTCACCTTTGCAGTAGAAAATACCCTGAGTGGTGATGAATTGTCTTCTAAGAAAAATATGTGGTTTCAGAGTCCTATGCAAATTACCTCCTGCTTTTTGTGTAGAAGGCATGTTACAGGATGTAAACTGGTGCTGTTGCTCTCGTGTGTGTGCGCTTGTTGAACTTCTCGTGGTTTAACTCAAAGCTCTTTTGGATTTAAATGTCTCTGATGTACTGCAGGCAAGGTGATGCGTGTAGCTGTGATGTGCGGAAGAACTGGACCTAATCTTAAGTGTACTTAATGCACAAAAAGAAGCTGTTTGGTTTTAACAAGCTAATATAGAATTAAGGAATAATTTGAATTAGGTGAGCTTTTAAGCTTTCAGACAATGTAGGTAACAGTATTTTTATATTCAGAGTTCTACAAGTTCTCTCCTTGAGAAGACATGTAAATTACTGTTATGACAAAAAGCATAAATATGTCTAGGATTTGATAGTAATTAATTCATTTCACTTATCTAAGGCAAGATTAAGTGCCTCAGTTTGTAACTGGCTATAAAAAGTAACATGTAAACAAATTTAACACATATCAGGTGTAATAGCACATTTTGTAGAACTGCAGACACTTTGTTTTTAAATGCAGTGGTTTCTCACTTTCAGTGTTCACAAACTGAAGTTTAGTCACAGAGTGCCTCTTGACTGGATTTTTAAGGGCAATTTTTATGTCCCTGACTTTCTTGGGTGACTTGAACTATATATAACAAAGTATTAAGTACTGCTAAAATGTTGGTTTGCGTTCTGGTAGAATTATGTTATTTATCACTGGTGCACAAAAACAATTCTTAGCTCTCTGAGTTTTCTTGGATTTGTTCTGGCTCAGAAGATGCCATTTATCCACTGTTGAGAGGCTCTCAGAACATTGCTCTTTGTGCAACTGTTGTTGAGGATCTTTTTTTCTGGATGCTGGATTTGGCGAGATGCTTACATGAGAGTTCCACAACATTGACTTCAAAATAAATGTGTTGTACATGAGCTTTTTAGATTTCATCTTTGTTTCTTTGTATTTACATGCACATTACATACATATAGAGTTATATGTAAATATATTAACACTGGTGTTTTAATAGGAATTGTCTTCATTCTTAGGTAAGTAATAAGCATGCGTAAGGTCTTTAAATTATGGCAGTCCTTTGTACACTTGGCTATATATGTACTGCATTTTAATTCCATCTGTCTGCTTCCTTTGTATTTAGTAATGCTTACTGACTTGATACGCATATTTTTGCTATTATTTATTCTGTATCATATTTACATATTTTCATTCCTAGACTTCTGTATTGATGCTTTTGGGAGAAATAGAGGTGAAACATGGAGCAGAGATCCCAGTAACAAAGGGGGATAAGTTGCGGGGATACTCCAGTAGCACAGTAAGAGGTTTTAGAAATCAGTAATATCAAAGTTAATTTGAATCATCATTTATTTTGAAAGGTTCATTATTTAACATACACATATGTTGGACAGCAAAATTAGTAAGTTGAAAAAGGATGTGCCAAAGTAATGTGCTCTTGTGGGTACACATTATGGAATCATAGAAGAATTTATTTTGGAAAGGACCACTGGAGGTCATCTACTCAAATGCCCAGCTCAGAAGAGGGCTACCTTCATAGTTAGTGAGGCTGTCCAAGGTCTTGTCCAGTTGAGCCTTGATCATCTCCATGGATGGATACTACACAACCTCTGGACACCCTTTACCAGTGTTTGACCATTTTCACTGGGAGGTTTTTTCCTAATATCTCACTTTCTCCCATGGCAACTTGTCTGTAGCCTCCTGTCTTTCTCTTATGCAGCCTGAAGGACAGCCTGCACTCATCTTCCATACACCCTCCTTTAGGTAGGTGAAGACAGCAGTAAGATTCCCACCTTACCTTTCTCTTCCTACAGCTGAACTCAGATATGTCTGTGGGGAGGCCAAACATGAGCACAGCCCTCTTAATGCAGACTAGACGGGAGTATTGAGTTCCCTCAGTTTGCTCTTGTATATCTATGGAAGCCTTTCTTGGCCTTTCACATCCCTTGCTAGTTGCAATTCCAAATGATCTTTGGTTTGCTAATTCTGTGTACAGGTCCCCAGGCAGTATTTCTGTATTCTTCATGCTAGCTGCTGCTGCTTCTACCTTTCATACGCTTCTTTTGTCTTGGAGCTCAGTAAGTAGTACTCTGTTCATCTGTGTTTGCTTCTTCCACACCTGCTGCATGTCAAAATGCTGACCCATTCTTGTACTTTGAAGACCTTGACTGCTTCTCCAGGGCTGGCCTTATGAACCAGGGTGGCCCTTTCACAGGGGTCGCACCAACTGTCTTTCTGAACAGAAATGTTTCCTCAGGTCCAGGACTGCAATTTTGCTATTAGTCTTGGTTGCTTTTCTCAAGATCATAATACTCACCATCATCTCCAGCGAAGGCTGCCATTGCCTTTCACATTCCTGACCAGTTCTTTCTTTAGCTTTGCCCTGTAACTTTGGAAGACTGTGTTAAATCATCACCGTATTTTCCTTCTGAAAACATATAAAGTACTGGCAGCATATAGTAGGATAGAATGTTGAAAAGTTAGGCAATGCAGCTACAGTTTCCTGTTCTTGGTAAGAAATAAGGTTTTTATGACCCAAATGTTAGAAGAATTAAATACTCTCCTGCCTGTTACTGCCTGAAAATGTTTGGCATAAAAGCTTGAAAGTGTTCTTGAAGTGTTAATGGAAACAAATTTCTTAGTTTGTCAAACGTGTATGAGGAAGGAAAGAGGAATAGAACAGTTTGTCAGACTGTACAGTTGCTACTTGAGACAAAAATCTCTCCTGTTAGACTACCCACTCAGAATGTATTGGTTTGAGCACTGCTTGTAAGGAGTAAAAACAGGTATCCTGGCTCAGATCAACATCTTTCATTTAAAACCTGAAACAGGCATGATTTCTGTAGCTTAAAATTAAGTAATACTCAGATAACAAAAGCAACTGTGCATTGAAGACTTGTCACTGAAAATAGTGATTTCAGATTAGAAGAGAATCTCTACCCGTGTAGTAAGTTAGTTGGTGGACTGTTGTATTGGACCTGGTGATGTGCATGAACCCTTTTGGTTTCTGAATCATACCCGTTGAGAAAAAAATAATCTGTTTATCTGAAATACTTGAAACCAGTGCATGTGTTCATATTTGTTAATGAATTTCATGTGGCATTGCTTTGTTCTGGAATGTGAAACAAAAAGATTGGGATAAGGGGGTGATAATTTTCCCGCTTACACCTAATATTTAGCAGTTCCATTTTTTGTTTCTGGATGATTCATCTATTTTTGAAAGTATCTCTTTTCAAAGTTCACAAAGCATGCATCCAGCTTATACTTATTCACTGGATTTTTACAAAATAAAATAGGCAGTGATTTTCTGAAGGGAAAAAAGCCTGAAATCAACCTTGCTTTCTGCAATTTATTGATGTTTACAGTAGTGTAACAAGCAAGATCTCAGGTGGCTGTTACTTCTGACCATTTACAGAAGCATGCACAGCCACTGATGGAAATAACTTCTTTGCAGCTCTTACCGACTAGTTAAAATATTTTCTGTCCCCCATAAATAAATATAGGAGCAAAAGATGTCTGATAGGCTTAGCTAATGATAAATTTTACTGCCCTGTTTACCACATTTAGAGACAACTGTTTAGCAAATGGAGAAAATTGGATTAAGTCTAGTGATAGAGATGTGGGCCTTTTTTTCTATGCCAAGAGAAAATGAAGCATCATGACATTTTGGGGATTTGAGATGAAGTACCCCTCAGAATTTTTTGCAGTTCTGTCTATTTTTTTAAGCCTTTTTGATAGTAGGGGTTTAGATGAACAGCCACGAAAACAGAGAACTTTAAAAGATATTTTACAATTTGAAAGGGGTTAGGAAACAGGAATATGCTGCATCTTTATTATACATGTGTTTCTCCTGTATAGAAAGAGTTCCATTCTTGCCATCTGGTTGGGTGCCCAAAGTAGTTTTATGCTTTCTGTATGATTTGTTAAATGTACGTACATACATTTTTTACTTATTGGAGGCTTCTTTTAAAAGTCCTATCCAAAACTTTGCATTTCAGCAACTTAAATCTCATTCTTCCATCTGTATAAAATGCATTTGGTTTCCAGTCTGTGAATTTTCGTCATCTTTAAATACAGTAGGTGTTACAGCTATTGCAGTGGACAGTTTTGCAAGTACTTAAAATTATGTAATATGTAGCCTGAAATATTGAAAAAATGTGTTACCTATTTATCTTTAAAGATAACTGTCATCAACAGAAATACCTATTTTTTTTAGATTAATCAAAGGACTGTGGGTTTGAATTGAACTCTTTGTCATTGCCATTGCATATTTTCTTTTTAAGGTTAATTCAGTTCAAACTTGTAGCATGCTCATTGACATTTACATGCTATGGATCATGAGGCCTGCATGCAGTAAGTGAATTCACACAGATCAGAAATACTGGTAGAATAAAAGTGGGAAATGTCTTTGGCAGTCATCACCATTATTTTTTCTTGCCCATCCTCCCTTTCAGTGCTCTAAAAAAAAGTAGTTGGGCTGGCTGGATGAATTTCGATGCGGAAGAAGTTGCAGGTTGTTGGCATGTGGCTGGTGCACGTCAAAAATAAAAAGTTTACAACACAGGCCTTAAGTTACTTCACTGTTAGTGGAAGGTGAATGGACTTTACAGAGAGAAAGTGTGATAGAAATAATATATAGGGCATTCTACTTTGCTGCAATGGAGGCATTGGTTTTTGTTTTTAGAGAAATACATTTGCTAATGTTCTTTCCATATTAAAACTCTTATCTAAATCTTTACAAGGTATCATGGTCTTTGTCCAGACTTGCGTATTTCTGCTATTTAGTGCTAATTTTTTGAGATAAAGGAAAATAATAAATCTAAGAAAACAAATCACATCTTTGTAATGAAAATGATAGTAAGACGTTATTAGTGGGGGTTTACTGGTGAACCTCTGTGAAAAGTAAATGGTACAGTAAAACCTTATAGACTTTTCTGTGGTTTGTGTATTAAGCATCTGATGCCTACTTTAACATTTCTCGCAATACAGAAGACAAGTAGAGTGGTAATGTGCCAGTGTTTTAACTGACAAAATATATTGGAGACTTTCTATAAATGTAATTCAGATCCTAGAAACATGAGTAGTTCCTTAAAACTCGGTCTGTATTGAATAAAGGAAAATTAGGAGAATCCAGCCTGTTGCATGTATGAGTTTGTACTGATAAATCAGGTGGCCACTGATCAGTTTCTGAAGCTTCTAAAATACTTGTTCATACATATATATATATGTCAGGTTTCTAACAAATAAGACCCACGTTATTCTGGTTAATTCTGTCCAGGTTTTTTTTTTTCTGACACATATGTAGAATAAATAGTGCGAACGTATTAGGAACTGTGAGCTAACTGTGCATGTAGGAGCCAAGAACAAGTTCTGCATGCGCGTGTTTCGTACTTTAAAACGAGCAAACTTTGAAAGCAAGGAATACTTGAGCATAAGAGTCTGACTAACTTGACAAGTGCTAGCTCATTTAGATGCTCCCAGAGAATTCTTCTCTTAGGAAACATGATTTGTTTGGTCAAAACAAGGTAAGAAGGGGAGTGAAGTTAGCAATACAGTTTAAAGAATGGGGAACTGATGATGGCAAGCAGTACATAGCTTGGAGACAGTTGGTTAAGGAGGTAAAGATATTAATAAAAATCTGTGGGCAGTAGAGTACAATAGAGCTCTTTAAATATAGAGGGTGTTCTTGAAGGATACAAGAGCTTAGTAATGATAGAAGCCCAATAATGGGCAAGGATGATAAATTTCTGCTGTGCAGAAAAAGGCATAAATATTCAATAAATATTATGTTCTGTATTCAGAAAGAGGCTGGATTATGCTTTTACATCTCACCTCCTCCATCATTAGCGATGGAAAGAATGTATTATCACTGTACCAGCAACTATTAATGTTAAATGTTTTTAAATCTGCTGCACTGACACCTACAGATACTAAAAAAAAAAAAAAAAAGCTTACAAGCTGTATGAATCATTAATTTTGATTTTAACAAATCATGGAACAGTGGAGAAATTCTAGAAGGCTGGAGGGGAAGGGGAACTAATGAACCCAAATTTAGAAAGTATAATATGAGCACCTTGAAACGGCAGATAGTAGTATGCTGTCAGTGTAGTCTCAAAGAAGAATTGCATAATTAATGCTGATCGGAATGGGCGAGTCAGGCCCTGCCTTGTACTGCTGCATGGGGTTACTTCATGGGAAGGCACTTGCGTTTGCCTTCATCCTTGATGAATTTCACAGATTCCTGATAGCTGTTTCCTCCAGCCTGTTTAGGTCCTTCTGAATAGAAGCCCTGCCCTCCAGCTCCCCATTTCGTGTCAGTTGCACACATGCTAGGAGTGCACTCTTGCATTATCACCGTCATTAATAACGATGTTAGCCAGTGTTGGCTGCAGAATTGATCCCAGATGTGTACCACTGGTAAATGATTGCCAGTTGAACTTTATACAACTGATGACCACCACCCTTTAGCCTGACAGTCCAGACAGTTTTCATGCGCCTGGTCATCCATTTTCCAATACATGTCTCACCGATTTGGCTGTGAGGATACTGTGGGAGACCCTGTCAAAGACCTTCATGAAGTCAAGATGAGCAACACCCACTGCCCTCACTTCGTCCACAGGACTAGTCATCTCCTCACAGAGAGTAGTTAGGTTAGTTGGGCATGATTTACCCTTGGTAAATCTGCTGGCTCTTCCCAGCCTCCTCCCTGTCCCTCACATGGCTGAAAATGGCTTCAAGGAGGCTTTGCTCCATAACCTTTCTGTGGACTAAGATTAGGCTGACTGACCTGTAGTTCCCCAGATCCTCTTTCTTGCCTGTCTGGAAGATGGGTGTGGTATGTACCATTTTCCAGTCTTTGGGCATCTCACTTGATGCCATGACTTGCAACAGATGATAGAGTGTGTCCTTGCAGTGACACTGCTCAACTCCCTCAGCGCTCTTGGATACATCATTCTGATCTTGTGGATTTGTCCATGTCTAGTTGTATTCTCTTACTGAACCGCGTCACCTGTTGTTGGTAATGTTATGTTACTACTGCAGCTTGTTCCATGCCTTCTGTCACCAGGTCCCCTTCTCCATTAAGCATTAGGTCCACATTTTCCATAACCTTTCTTCTGTTGCCAGTGTACCCGCTGTGGTCTTGTCACCTTTCCCACCCCTTGCTAGCTGCAGCTCCAGGTGGGCTGTGCCTTTCCCAACTCTCTCTGCGTGTGCTTGAGCAGTGTCTCAAATAGTTAAAACTGTACTGAAATTTAGAGGCGCTGAATATGACTACCAAAGTTTGAATTAGGCCATAATGTAGGAATTAGTGCCCCTACTCAAAAAAATAGGTGTTTGGTTATTTAATTACACAAAGTAAGCAGAACTGCAGCGTTAGAATTGGAAGACTTGGCATGACTCGAGCAGTATAGGTGTCCCACAGCATGGTTTTCATGGGAAATTGATGAAAAGGTACTGTGTGTCAAACCA
Organism: Chionis minor; assembly: GCA_013398295.1. Lineage (NCBI taxonomy): Eukaryota > Metazoa > Chordata > Aves > Charadriiformes > Chionidae > Chionis > Chionis minor. The sequence goes on along the minus strand of VZSF01007519.1, from coordinate 1,294,247 downwards.
GAAAAGCCTAGTTGCTTTAAAAGCTTGGTTATGCTTAATTGTTTTTTCTCTTGAAGTACTAATTCAGTTTGGTCTTGCTTAGTTTGAGATTTAACTGAATGAGTTAGCAATACAAATATCCTTAGGAACAGAAGGCAAAGCTGGAGTCCCATAGAGAAAGAAGAATGTTCCCAGGGTTAGCATAGTGTGTGCACCACAGCTGGTTGCTGGACAGTGGCCAGGAATAATTTTGATATGTTTATTTCACATTTTTTCTCCATGAACATGTTTTGAGGATGCTTCATTAAGTATGTCCGATAGTCTTTGAAGCTGTGCGCCTTTAACATTTTTCAAACAACAAACAGGGTGGTGGATACAAAAATGAAAATTATATTGGCAAGGAGTATTTGCACAGTGAAAACAACACAAGATAAGTGAGTGAAGGCAGTGAACTAGGGGCAGGTTAGACTTTGATTTATTCTTTTTTGTATGTTTAGCTGTGTGAAGGTTTTTGTAATAAGAACGTATGTTTCATCAGTAACATTGTGCAGACAGATGGTAATAAATCCTGTGAAAAGGTATCATTTAAGTGAATCACATAATATGGATATACACTTTGTCTTGCAAATGTTGTCCTGTGTACTGCATGGTGAATGGCGTACCAGTTTGAACAACAGCCACGGTTTTATGTTGCTTTTTGGATGCTAATCAATCAAGCAATGTCACCAAATCTAGATAAGCCTGTGGAATATTTTTATCTGTCTATATTTTACAATTGGTATTAAGAAACGTGTTTATACTCTGTTATGTTTATGAAAATATACTCTCATGTTTTGATTGTTCTTAAAATAAATGATATATTGGTCACTTGGTCCCAGCAGTCACTGTGTCACTTGGGTCAGACCTCCAAGAGCTCCCAGCCGGGGAATTTGGGGCATTCCATGCAGGAGAATCCATTGAAGCGGTGACAGTCCTTTCTTAGAAAATGAGAGGGATATGACTGTTTGAGCAAAGAATGTGGGTGAACAGCTGAACTTCTCTGCTGAGGTCTGTATGAAATAGTTTGGGAAGAGCAGCAGCCGGGAGGGAGGATGCTGCACCCTCTGCGTGCGCTCAGCACGCAGCTGGGCGATTGCTTCTCTTGCTGCAGTTTTCACAAGGCTTCTACGGCTGATAGTCCGCTTCTTCAGCCCTGAAAGTTGAACTGCCCTTAATTTTGCAAGATAATTTTGACTAAATCAGTTCTGTGTTGGCAATTCTTTTTATCTACAACTATGAAATTTATGCAATATTCTTTAACACTTAAAGTACTTACTGTCACGGAAGTTACATAAAATGTGACTTTCTGATGTTTGCACTAAACTTGGAATTCTTGAGCTTTATGAGCGTGTTTAAATGAGATGATGTCCTAATTTGTAAATCTAATATTTGATTCTTCCAAAGTAGAGCAGTTTACTATAGGCTTAGAAGGCAGTAAAGGTGAAAGTCATACAGGATTTAAGTTGTTTATGCCAGTCACATTTTTATGGGTTTTTTAAGTGTGGTCTATTAAGTACATATTCTGTTCTAGTGAATTGGATCATGTTTGGGAAACATAGGATATAATTACTAGTTGGGCAATGTTTTTAATGTTCAGCATCATTAAGAAAATACAACTATTATATTTATGTTAACAGGTTTTAAAAGTATATGTGTTCTTAAAGTGTACTGAGCACTCAACTAAAAAGGTCCTTAGCTGTGAAACACAGTCCAGGTTAGTAATGTTTAGAACCAAAGTTTGGGGGTAGAATCAGTGTAGCACAAAACCAGTCGGAACAGTTCTTAGTACAGTATCTGATTATTTATCTGGTATATTTTTGAGTACAGGGCAGTCTGCAAGGACCAGCTGTGCCTCACAATGGTTACACATTCTCAAATGAATTCTTCTGCTGTAGAATTTGGAAGTTATTTTTGAGTTCATCTGAAGAAAATAGGCCTTTTCATTCAGCGTAAGAAGCTAAATATTTCAGTGTGTAATTCTTATTCCGAGCTTTTTTGGTTGAGAGAAATTAGGCCTTAGAATCTAGTATGCGTCGATTGGTCTTAGGCATTGGTCAGCGTTACTTTTAAATTTTTTTGGCACTAATACCCCTTTTTTCTTCTTTGTTTCTTTAACTGCTGTCTTAGAAATGCGTGTGTTACAGGTGAGCCCTTTTTGGGGGGAAGCTTTCTTTAAAAGTCATTACTTGATAGGCACTTTGAATTTTAACATCCTGGAAATCTGTACCATCTTTGCCTAGCTCATTTGTTGCTTGAGCAGGCACAGCCATAGTTTTGCCTTCTCACTTTGTCCTCTGCGGCATGTAGTAGTAAGTTCCTTTTATTTTTTATAATTTTTTTTTTTTTCAGTTCTTGAATGGTTGTTTTGCTTGGGTCTGTGAATAAGACACATTGAAGTTACTTTCTAAAATGCAGCATGTTTTTTGTATTGAGGCTATTGCTGCACAAACACTGTAAATGTCAGATTGTAGCTTTCTAACTGAAAGCTGATTTTTTAAGAAACTCCGTAATGGTAAATCTTATAAAAACAACTATACATGATGCTCACTTTACTTATTTAGTAGCATGGCAAAATTTAGTACTATGCTCAAGTTTGCATCTGTAACATCAGAAATAATTCCATTACTTGAGTCAGAATTGCGAGGGCAATTCACCTTGCAAAGTTTAGAGTGTTTTTTTTTACTTTTTAGCAGCTGTTGGTTATGTTTCTACTAAGTAGAACATTAACAACATGTCCAGACTTTATTAAAATAGCAAAAAACATTGACAAAACCCTTCCTGAATGACTGAATAAGTTTTATCTTATTTTTGTCGCCTGAGGGATTCAGGTTAGTGTCCAAATAACCCAAAATACCATAGTCAAAGTAGAAGTGATTGGGATTGATTGTTTCTTGTTTAGCCTTTACATAATTTAAGGGCCAGATGTGATTCTGCAAAGACTTTTGTGCTGTGTTTCAAACAAGTCAGTCAGATTCTGCAGGTGAATGTGTTGTACTCTTGTCTTAATCCTTAAATTATTAATAGAATTCTTCGGGCTGTGTTATCTGGGACATTCATATACATTTTGGCTATGTTTGAGTAAGTTCTGAGGTATCAAGTATCTCTGGAGTATGTAAGGACTACCAAATTAAGAAGACAGAACACTTGCTCTTCTTTCAGCGTTGCTGTCCTGGCTGATTATTTCCGTAGTCTAAATTGATAATTAACAGAATCCTAAAACTTGATTTTCACTGGAAATTTGTCGTTACACTGCTAGTAATAACTTTTTCCTCAAATGTCAAAGTTGAGGAAGATAGAAAAAAGCAAGTAAAATACAAGTAATATTTTTTTGGTATTTCCTTCAGTCATTTTTATTTTGGTTGGTACCTTTGTTGTACGTTAACCTCATTCTACTCTTTGAAATAACTGTTTATCTGTAGTCTAAGCAAGTAAATAAAAGGTGTACGTGGCAATTTATTATAAAATATCTTTGTTCTGTGCCAGTCAGTCAAACTCTCTTTAATCCTTCAGCATAGGATGAAATATGGGAAGGGGTTTTTTGAGTGCCTTTTCAGCTAATTCTGAAGTGCGGTAAGAGCATTGCAGCAGGAATTGGTGGAACAGTCTGTCCTATGTACCTAAGACCCAATGTTTCTGTGATATTTCAGGCTATCCTTTGTTGTCAAGTGGTGGATATAATTTGATTTCTGAGAGGCGTTTGTTGAGGTTGGAGGTTTTCAAGACCCATCTGGACAGAGCCCTGAGCCCAGTGTTGACCCTGCGTTAAGCAGGGAAGCTGGACGGGATGGCCTAGCGTGGTCCCTGCCAACCTGAATGATTATGTGAGTACCTGCCTGCATGGTGCAGATGTTTGTCTAATGCACTGGGAGTTCTCTTAGAACTGCAATGAAATTGCTGTTTAGTATTTGTCATATTGTTTACCTGAAAAGAAAGCTAATGTACTGCAGCAGATACATAGTGAAAGATAAATCATGTATTCTGTGCTTATTAGACCAAACCGGTGTTTTAAACCAGTATTAAATTATAAACAACAGCAAAGTCAAAAAGTCTCACAGTTTAATCAGGCATTGCAAACTGAAAATCATAATGATGTACTGCTATTCCACTATGAATGACATTACATGTTCCTAAAAGAGTTGTAAAATACAGAGAAACTGCATTGTTGAGAATCCTGGCAAAACTTAGAAGTTTGGACCAAAGCAATAAATTAATGCTTAGTTTAGGATGAGGATAATGGCGGTGGGGTGGAGGGATGGGGGGAGGTCAGGGAACAGGAGTAGAAGAAATTGCACAGTTTGAATTTTAAACTAAATTCTAGAGTAGTCATTGCCAAGTAAAAGTGCTAGATGTTTCTGTTTCTTGATTATTTATTTTTTTTTTACAAATACTAAATTAATTTCTATTTATATTGGAAGAACTATTCACAGCATAGATTTCAGGTAGTGTCTTATAAAAATGAAATGAGTAGTTTGTATTTTCCAGAACTATTGTTTCCAGCTGCCCTCAGAATCAAGAACAAAATGTAGCAATTTGTACTGATTCATCATTTCACAGTTACTTTTGCAAGAGTAACATCCAAGACTGTACATTTAAATCAGAGCTTTGACCTTTTAATACACAATAATGGCAAAGATGTCTAATACAGATGTGGAACTTATGCAGGACTCCAGTTCATGGTATTCAAAACAGTACTACCGAGAATGTGTTTACTAAGGAAAACATAAAAAAGACAATCTCTCATCTTAAATTAGAAATTTGGAAAAAAAGATGGGTTTTTTTTTTGGCATACTATTAATTGTCTAATATTAGGCATAATAGCAACCGTACTGCTCCTTGCTGCTCTTTTTTAGATTTTCAGAATGGATTTGTTTTCTCAAACGAAAAATAGTTGGGGTTATTTACAGTTGTAAAAACTGTCTAACTGCAATTTATTTAATACACATACATTTCATAAAATGAAGAATCAATATTGCTTCTTCTTGAGCCTTCTCTTCTCCCAGGCATCATTTTGAGAAACTCTTCAGGTCCTTGAATTTGCTCTCTTGAAGATAGTAGTTGTAGTTGTAAAATAAGAATTACCGTACGCTGGGCTGCAATAGTAAAAAATGTATGGAACATCTCTATTTCTTGCAGTGTATGTGCTAGGCTTTATTCATACAATTGAAAAAACCTTAGAAGTTGATTTCGAAACATTTATCTCCTCAAGAAAAGCATTCGCTTTTCATTTGCTTTTTAATTTAAGCCAAACATTGAAGTTGGCCTATGTTGTTTCATAAATAAGCTTTTATTATCAGCATCATCTTATTGAAAGTAGCATAGAACCTGTCACGTAGGCACAGTTCCACTCTGACAGATGGGCATAGTGTAGGCATGCCAGCCAACCCTTCTATACATCGCCTAGCGGAGTATGAAGGCAAGAATTTTTGTCCAGGATTGCCACTGTGGCATTCAGTGCACGTAAGGCTTGAAGTTCAGGAAATGCGCTCGGGCTGGTCCATCTCATAGGATGACCAAAAACTTAAAAATAGCCTGGGTTTTAGGTTCTGCTGGGTTTGGACTGGGAAAAGCGACCAGTTGCAATAGGGCTTCTGTTTCTCTTTTGGCTGTCTGCTGAAGTCACCTAATGGGCTCAGCCAAAAAGAATTCTGCCACCGACACACATTTCTCCCTGATTAATTACCTAAGTGTGGAAGCGTAAGCAGTGTGTAATTTCTCTTGTAAGAAAGCTGTTGTTTGTGACTACATGCATATCTCTTTGGATATAGAATAGGAGGGTGAGGATCTACTGATGTAGGATGAAATCCTAGTGGGAAAGTATGATTTCAAATAGAAAATTTTGGATAAGAATAAATCAGACTTCTGCGACTGAAGATTTGCATACTGAAATGCAGAATATTTTTGCAGGTTTTCAAAAATGCAAATCAGCTATTGCTCAGTTTTTGGGGTTTTGGAGGGGTTTTTTGTTTTTTTTTTAACAAACTGGCTTAATGCCGTGTGCTTGATTCTATAAAGTAGCCAAGCACTGCAGGCTTTTGGCAAATATACTTGCTTGAACAAATGCTTTTGTGTGTTACACTGGTCAATCTTTGTCTGTCATTTTTACTTTCCTCAGTATTTTTGCATAGCTTCAATGTTTTAACCGTTTATTTCAAGTCTAACGCGGCCTTTAAATACCAATGGATTTTGCTAACTTCACTGGGAGTTATGCTGTTGCAATTCATTTATGCTTTTTGGAGAACTTGGTTTCTGTTGAAAAGCTTCTCAATTTTGAGCAATAATGGTTACATGGCACTGTCATTTACAAGATGGCACATTATGTGAAAAAACAGGTGTGAAAAATGAAGTGAATAAAATTACTTTTGAAATATAAATTAACACATCATGGGGTTCTGTTAGAACGTCTTTCTAAACTGTACTATTTAATTTTTCTTTTTAGCTGAATGTTTTCCTTCTAAAATGAAATTACATAGTAATATTTAAGTAACACTTCTTTACATGCCTAGTTTCAAATTAAAATTCATAATTAAGCTTAATATGAAATTATAAGTTTTGATTTAATGCTGTCTTCCCGTACCTGAACTAATGTTCATTGCATTAGAAGGTGCAGTCATCACTGAGAAGCTTTGTTCTTTTAACAAAAGGTACCAAAAATAAATTCAGTTAGGGTCATAGTGGTTTAGTTTAATACTGTTATGATAATGAGTACTATAATTACTTTCAGATAGCTCTTCCTTCCCAGAGGATGAGATTTTTAGTTCTGATGCCTGCTTAAAGCATAAGAACGACAGTAAAATTAATGTCATAACCTTTACAACCTATTTATCGTTTTCTGTGTAGTATCCTAAAGGATTTTACGTAACATCTAAAATAAATGTCTTAGTATGGACAAGCATCAAATTAGGTTAATTGGGTTCACCTGATACTCAGATTCAGTCTGTCTATCAGGACACCAATATCATATAAAAAAGACCTGTGGGTATCTTTCTGCGAAAATTGCTTTTAAATTATTACATGTATATGCTCTGCTTCCTTTGATTGTTAAAGATCAATTTACGGTGTAGTTTTTTCCCGTTTTATTTGAAATCATTGCTTCTTCTGGTTTAAAATTCATTTATCCTTTCATTCTGTGGTAACAAAAAGAGTAGTATAGGCATGACAGAGCTTAATTTGTGGCATTAAGATAAATTTTACTTTTTAATTCTGTCCAACTTCAACTCCACTTCACTTGAAATTCTTGTAATAGATTTCTTTTTATCTCTGACCAGTCAGCAGCAGATTTCAAGAGAACTGTTTTGAGTTCTGGAGTATCACAACTTGAATGATTTTATTTATTGTACTATGGTACGCTTACAAACTGAGCAAAACAGATTTTAAGATTACATAGAATTTTAAAAGTCTTATTATTGGGATAGAGTACCAGGTGGAGAAAAATTTATGATAATGCCAAATAGAAATAATCAATGTAGGATTCTGTATTTGGAAAGAACAAGTATTGGACTCAAATATAACCAAGGAAGACTGTAAGAATGTTTGCATCCTCAGTATTCAATAAAGACAACGGGACATCCTGAATTATTAGTGGTGTGCAACTTAAAATTTGTTCTGGACGTAAGAGTGTAAAACAGGTACAAAATTCAGTTAATAGTTTTTTTCTAAGGTTGGCTCTTTTTTGAATATAAGCATGGTTTTTTATGGGAAGGAGGCATGCCAAGCTGGATTTACAGTCAAATGAGGGGGGGAAAAAAGAATTCTGCTGAGGGCTGTTATAGGTAGCTGTTTAGATGTTATATCCTTCAACTTCTGTACTGTGCATTGATTCAGAATTTTGGAACTTTTTCCTGACACTGCAGATTATGTTTAGGACGTGGGTCACATATGTGTAGATATTAAGTATTTGTTAAACATGTTACAAGTTGACTGAAAGACGTCAGAAACTTTCAGTGAGAAAGGAACATGAATACTAGTAGTGAGGTGCTGGTGGGATTGGTTCCAAGACTAGCACTAGGCGGTGATCAAGACGACAGTATCACTGATGATAAGTTTCATAATAGTGTAAAGTGCAGACAGAACAGTCATACAAAGTTGTGTAGTTTGCTTTGTAAGTGGTATTTTTATTTGAAGAAAACACGCTTCAATACAGTCATTTATATTAGGAGGCATAGAAAAATTTGAAGGGTGATAAGCAGCAGATTGCCCTGATTTCAAAATCGTGAGCTTTTCATTTTTTCCAAAAAGGAATGTTACTTGATTAAATATCTGCAAAAGTAAAGGGCAGTGAAAGGTACTTCGGTATAACAACAATAAAAAACTTAGTAATGAAAGGCTAGAAGATGTAAAGTTAATTCGAGAATTTTTTTTTTTTTATTCACAGTAGCTGATCAATGTACTAGTCTGTCAAATAAGCACTGGATTTTCTAGATCAAGACCATTATCTTACTGCAGTTAAGATCAAATTCAAATTGGAGATGCCTGTACAAAATGTTTGGATTTCTACGGTCCAATTTGCTGTCCTAGCATTAAGGTTTGTGAATGCTTGGAAGAAGATGTGGGGCTTGTGTTTCCACATGGTATTCTAAGAGGTATTGATCTGTATCCAGAAGTCTGGTTTGTTTGCTATAATTCTAAGAGGAAGTAGTAACCATAAGTGAGGCACCCTTTTAAATTGTTTAATGCTCCTTACAACTGGAAGGGACCATGAAAACCTATAAAAATGTGACTTCAGAATAATGATTTCGGGAACCTTCATTTGAACATCATTTCTTACGTTGTTTTTTACAAGAATATGCGTTGCTGTAACTACTTCGGTATGTTTTCAAGTGTTGGAAATCCTAAAGTGGAAGGCAGACTTGTGTCTGTTTCTGTAAAAAGATATTGTTGAGCAATACAGCCTTAAAGAAGGATGCCCTACACTGTGCGTGAGAAGTTGAAAACCCACGCTGACTCCTGCAAGTGTTTCGCCATTCCAAAGTTACATCAGCGTGGCCTGCTCAGGTCTTGTATGTTAAGAGGGGGTTGTCTATGTGTTACCGCGGCGTGAAACTATGTGGGGATGAGGCGACACACGTTTGTGTTCAGGCTCTGGCAGCCCAGAGGTTGGCAGCGGAAGGGCCATGGGCAGAGGCTTGTTGAGGCAGCATGGGATGTGCCGATAATGCCTGTCCGCAAACCTGTGCCGGCAGCTGCTGGTTGGCCCGCAAGAGCTGCTTATTACGTAGGGCTCAGCACAGCACCTGTGCTGTGTAATACTAATTTTTCTCCTATGTTTTGGTATTGAACTTCCTGGAAATGGAATTGGCCTTGCCTCTTTAATGCTTTACTTGCTGCCCACAGAACCATCTCCTTCCTGGAACCTCTCCATTGCTTTATGAGAGCCAATTGCAGGATAGTAAAGATATATATTCAAGACTTATTTTTGTGTTTGGTAATTGCATCATAATTTGTCCTCACTATTTTTGTGTTTATCCAAAACCAGTCTTTTGGTGTTTCATGTGCTCAGAAGGGCGCTCTTGAGTGCGTGTCCGGAATATTCTCTACGTAAGGTTCTACTGTTCTAATTGGCCGGGAAAATAAGCAAACTGCACATCTGCACAGCTGGCTCTGCTCATGGGAAATGTTGTATCTCCACACTGATATGAAAGCCTAGATCCAAGTAAACCCCCAAGTAGTTGGCGTTCCATCTCTGTCGGTCGATGGACTTGTCTGTTTCCTTCCCAAAGCCTCTAACTCCACCAGGAGAACAAGAGTTTTATACCCTGTGTGACTTTTAACATGTTAGTGCTGTTCAGCCAAACCAAACTATTATGCAGTCACTCCAAAAGCTAGATCATTTTATGATAAAGAAAAATCTTAAGTGGATCATAACACAATTTTATATTGTCATTATACTATACTATGTCTTTCTTACTTGACTGTTGAATCACACTTGACCAAAGCTTAAGCAACACACTGACTGCAGTGGAAAGAAATAGCCCATTCTTAAGTTACTGAGTGGCCACTTGATGTAATGCTATTTTATGTCAAGCATGAAGTATTAATTTTGTAGTAAGTACCAACGTGAAATTCAGGAGAGGTGGCAGTGTAATGTTTGCTTCACAAATGCAAGCTAATATCTTCATTGTAGCATCCGTGGAAGATTCTGCTTGTCAGTCAGTTATCCATGCAGCCGTGTTTTTGAAGAAAAATAATTCCTTAAACATATACTGTCTATGATTCTTCAGAATGTATTGTCATACTGGAATTCACGACATGTCCTCTTTTCTGGCTTTCACGGAGGTTTTCAGTTACAAAAAGCCTAAGTTAGTTGTACCCAGTGTTGAAATCTGGAGAGTGCATATAAGGGTATGTGTGATCCAGAGAAACATTTGGTTTAAAACTACAGTGGTGTTTTTGCATGAGGTATGGGCATGCTAGGATCCATTCTGAAATATAATTTCTGAAAATTATTGCCATTGTCCTATTTATTTTTTTTTTTAGTTTATGAAAAATTATCAGAACTTCTAAGTATCTGTGTTTCTTCTTTCCAGGAACGTTGTCGTAACTATTAAAGGGCATAATGCAGAATCCTTTAACTTTTTCTGCAGGTATAGTATACCTTCTATACTTTTTTTGAGAAATTAGAGGCTTGAGATTCAAAACGTGGAAGACACATCATCGTCATTAATAAATCACTGTATAACTCATGTCTACACTAATATGTTTTTAAAAAAAAAGGAAGCCATTATACTGCAGCATTTGTCACTTCACACAATCACAATAGCTAAGATTGTTTTCTTCTTTAAGACATTGCTAATTACTGTTACCACCTATAGTTGAAACTCGAAATACATAAATCTGCTTCTTGTTTAATTTGGCAGAATTAAGTGCTCAGGATTTATTACAATTTTTTAATACTCACATGTTTGAATATCATTGTCATATTTGACCCCCCTATAATTGAAGGTCAAATCTGTTTGCAAATGGCGCTACAAGTCTAACACTAACTAAAAACCAAAATAAATATTTAGGAAGAAATATTAGGAAGAAATTCTTTACACTGAGGGTGGTGAGGCACTGGCAAAGGTTGCCCAGAGAGGTGGTAGATGCCCACCCCTGGAGGTGTTCAAGGCCAGGCTGGATGGGGCTTTGAGTAACCTGGTCTAGTGGAAGTTGTTCCTGGCCATGGCAGGAGGGTTGGAACTAAATGATCTTCAAGGTCCCTTCCAGCGCTAGCCATTCTCTGATTCTATGATTTTCCAAATATAAACTTAGATTTTTAGATATTAAGTGCCTTTTCTCCAGCATTTCTATCCTTACTAACATTTTTTTGTGTTTAACTATCTTTCTCTTCTTTTGTCTCTTCAGAAGTCATCTTTTGTTTATTTGGTTTTCAATAGGGTTAGTGTCTTGAATTTTTCCCTCTGTTATTAGTAAGGGTATTTGTGCTCCAACTCTGTATTCCCAAGCCTCTAAATGTGCAGCCATAACTTAATTTCCCTTTGCTCTTGATCTTTGTCACAATGCTAATATTTAAATATGATTGTTAACTTGAGTGTCATTTTTAATGATACTTCTTAAATGTGAATGAATGTTTGATGGATATGACATAAGCTCTAATGGACCTTTCAGAACTATTGCAGGTTGTCAGTTAAGTTTCCATTGTTAGTACTTACGTTAATTAAGAAAAGCACTATATATTACTTAACTTGAAGCCTTGAGCTTTTACTGTCACGTAAGTTTATACTTTACCTGTTTTGTGAAGAGTATCTTTATGATATTGTAATAATTCTGAGGAAGCTATTCCAGGAGGATGTCATGCAAATCGATCTTAGTTGATGAGTTCTGTGTTCAATAGGACTATTCTTTCAAGGGAGACAGTACTCACTGTTGTGTAAAGCTGTCCACCCTGCAGCGGGCTCTATATCTGTATGCTTATGACTGGAATACTTAATTCTAATACTTAAAAGCCTTCTTTTAATTTTTCCTTTAAGTAACAGAAATTTGACCACTGTTGTAGTCAAATTGAATGTGTTATCTTTATGTTAAAGCCATTTCTTAACAACAGGAGGAGAATATAAACTTTTTAGCTGTTTGCAAACTTGAAACTGATGAATCATTTGGTTTGAGATCTTTCTGAAGACATTTTTTTTGTTTCCTAAGCAATAATCCATTCCAGTCAGTACCCTGTTACCAACTTGCACCCAGAGTGAATTGTAACAGCCATGTTGTAAACTTTGGAAGTGAGGGTTCATGTTAGAAATCATAACCATATCTTGACCAAGAGCTATATCACTGTGAAATCATTATATTCTACAAATATACTAGTCTCAGTATATTTTTTTTGTATTCTTTTTACTATCACTCTTCTTTGTCCTCATATCAAGCATCGCTCTTGTTTCTTAAATGTGTTACGGCACTTTGAAAATGTTGAGGCTGTTAGCAATTTATAATGATTTATGTACAACGATAACATTGGTACATTCCTTACAAATAAAAGGTTTGAAAATAAATGGTACTGGTAGTAGAACCTATCCATCAATTACATTCAGTATAGCATTTTTGTCAGTCTTTCTATATTTTGAAAGTGCTTGTTATTTTTCAGGTGACTGTGGAAGTAATGATTAGTGCAAGTTCTAAACTCTTCACTGCTACCATTTGTCATGTAATAGCAGAAGTTCTGTAATTTGATAGGTACTCCTTCAGGATATCTGTGTTTTTCTCAATTTAAAGTACTTTGCAAGAAAGGTGACTGTCATTTATATAACAAGCAATTGTAACTCCATGTTCTAACAGATGCACTTTTCTGAATGATTATAAATATTTAACCATTAAGATTTTAGGTTTTTTTCCTGGGAATTATAAAATTATCATTGAAGCATCATATTCTGTCATTCACACACTCACATTAATATTTGCTATTGAGCAAATGCTGTGTTTTTTTCATAGTGCTTCATAACGACATAAAATACCAGTGTGCCTTAGAGAACTCAAATACCTTTGGATGAGTGGCACTGTCAGATTTATAAAACATCTTCATTAAATGACACTAACATGAAAAGATTGTGTATCACATACAATTGTGCAAAACGTAAGACTGGTTTATACAGGAGTTTATTTAATACTTTTTGGTCTTTTTAAAATATACATTGGCAAAGTATATCACAGGCTGAAATCATAGTTTTGTTCCTTGGGTATGTTTATTTTAATTTTTTTTAAAAAAGTATAGTTTTTTAAAAAGCCATTGTGTAGTTCAATACATTTTGTATCCATGTTAGTATGGTTATTTGGTGCTGGGAGATCTCAGTCTTCAATTAGCCATGTAAATGTGTTTCTTAGCATCAACTCTCACTTTGCTGGAACCCCTGCTGCCTTTATATCATTAACATAAATGCAGGTGCAAATAGCATTTATGTACTTTGATAGAAAGCAGTTGGAGACATTTCACTGTGGGACACGGCACTTTCAGATTGTGTACATCTGTTCAAATAATGTATCCAAGCCAGTGACATGAATGCAAGGATAAAAACATCTGCCCCTGAGACCATTTGCCATACAGCAGATGCTTACATCTTTATGCAGATGGTTTGTGTGATGAGCTGAGCAATGATGAAAGCAAGAAAGTTTGACAAAGATTTTTAGGGTATTGCTTGGGATGGGAAAATATGTTGGTAATGGGGCTTCTTTTTCAGATGTCAGCCAAAAGAAGAACAGCAGTTATAAATACCAATGTTTTTAGTAGCATGGATGTGTTACTTGGGACGTTAACTAGATTAACACAAAATCAGTAAAGGATTTTAAAAAAAAAAAAGTCTTGCACAAAAGTTGTACCGCAGTTATAGAAGATACTGTAGAGTTTAATGGAAGTAATCACATTTGACAGGAAGGCTTAGCTGCTTTGCATCAAGATGTTGAGTTTATACAAAACATTGAATTGACTGAATAGTTTGCAAAGGTAGAATGTTTTCGAAGAATAACGCAACTTGTGAAGTTCTTCAGAGAACTAGTAGTTCAAGCCTTTCTGTTGCTTGAAGGTGACTGTAAGGTAGTCGACGTGAGTCGCAGATCTAAACTGGGCTGGCACTTAAAAGAAGGCACAGCAAGTGGCCCGGTGTGGCGGCGGCCGGAGGCAGCGGTGACGGCCACCCAACTCCCCCTGCTGGACTCTGCACCAAGGGGCTCCTTTGTCAGCCAGCACACGCCAGATACACGTGAACTTAATTAGAAATGTGCTGATATTTCAGCACACGGCAAGTTAAGGATATAATTTTTGGCCTACGTTCCTGTTGACTGCATTCCTGTTGTCATTCCCTCGTATGCTGGCACCCATTACAAGCATTTGCTGATGAATTATCACTTACGGGCAGTATCTTCAATCAGTTCCTTTGCAGCACATTGGTACCTTCTTGTGAGAACTGGTGCTGCCTTTAAACAATACAGTGGCTACCGAGGGCAAGCTTAGCAATGTCAATAAGCATTGCAAATAATTGTAATTATGCATGGGGGTGGGGAAAGCATTCAGATGCTGTAATTTCAATTATTTGCTGCTACATCCTACTGCCAGAAAGGCCTAGTTACATTCAGGTTCAGCAGCAAGTGATGATTTTATATGTTCTGAGAACTAATGTCTTCCTAGCCAGGGCCATAGTCTTTCTGAAGATGTTTTACTTTTCATATGCTTTACAGGGCTGTGTCTGTCTTTCAAAAAATATACATACCTACTTGAAGTATTGTGGAGATCCTCTAATCTTTATTTTTCTTTTAATCCTTAGTGGAATTGACTACAGGTGGCAATGTTTTGCGTATCTCAGACAGAGTTGTATAGTCTTTTTCTGAAGAAATTTGGGTCATAAAGAAAGAAAAGGGGGGAGCTAGAGCAAACGAAACACCTGGCTACAGATTCCCCATTCAAAAGTTAGATCGCTTAGGTCATTTTCAAAAGAAACAAGCTATTTATGAAATCCCTCAGAAAATACTCTTCGACAATCATCTAAGTTTAACGATGTTTTCCGTGTTCTGGCCCTTTCATTGGGGAACGATAAACCTTGTGTATAGTTCATACTGGAAGACACAAAGTAGACCAAGCCAGGTCTGACAGATTTCTAATCCTCCCTTCATCTTTAATGAGGGAGCGCTTTCGGAGATTTGTAGTACAGAATTTGCCATACAAGTGCATTTAATGCCTCAAGTAGAAGATACTTGCTCTGTTGAACCAAAGTGGTGAATTAATTGTCTCTTTTCTCTTGCATGTGGGATCTGTTCAGAAAGAGGTGCTCCGGTCATCACAAAAAAGCGATACTCTATAACAAGAAAAAAAATGTCACTCTTCTATTGTGCTCTTTTTTTGCACATTGGTATTTGCAAAAAATAAATTTTGTGAGTAAGAGGCATAATTCTGTTACTGCAATCAGATGTATGTCCCTTTCTGTCCCGTGAAGGGAAAGGCAGAGGGTTGAACTCTGAGTAAGATGAAGATAGAGTCTGTTCTCAGCTTATTTTTGAAAGGAGAGCATGAGTCTAGTCAGAAAATACTTCATGATTTATTTATAAAATGATCTACTTGACCTTTTTGTGCTGCATAGTTTCTGAAGAATTCTGCCTTAGATTCTGTAGCAGATCTGGTCATTATTTTTTCGTGCACTTAAGGAAAAAATAAGTCTATTAATTACCACTTATATTAGGCATATCAAGGTTTTGTCCAGGTTGATGTGATTTTGATAGACCTCTTAAAAAGAAGTTTACATTGACTTTACAGTGAATGAATTAGTGTTTAGGTCCATATCTTTCTTGAAGCTCACTAAAAGAAATTTCAACTGGCAGTTGTCCCAGAAAATAATTTTTAAAAATCCAATTACAGTATTTTCTTTTGAATCTTCTGTTTGTCCCCACCATCTAAAGTACCTAATTCACATTTGCAATGCCATTGAAGGTTTATGAATCACAAGTTTATGATCAGTGCTTGCATCACTTCCCTTCAGCTATTTTCTGAACAATTAGTTCCCCCAAGTGGCTGTGTCACTGAAGCCTTGCTCCACAAATCTCCAGGGATGGTATCCTCTGCAGAACAGACTGAATGGGCAAAACTGACAAAAGATAAACCACTGGATTTGCAGTGATACCACAATTTCCTGTCTACGCAACTGAGTCCTGTTGGAGCAACATGGTTTCTAGATAATGTCCACTTGGAAGTTTGACATGGTTGGCTACTGAAACTAGCAGAGGCATATAGAAGCTGGAACACACTGTCTTTGATGCTATAGCTAAGTCTTTCTCAGACAGAAGTTCTGTGCTTAAACAGAAAGAACGTGTGTTTCATCTTTAATAGTGATTTGTGTGATTGCGGAGGCCAGGCACCATCTTGAGCCCATAGATTTATCTGCATAAACCTTGTTCTCAAGTTCTGTTATTGCCGTAGAGAGAAAAATCTGTGTGTGATTTCTTCAGTTATAAAGGTGGAAGAACTTACTAATAATTACAGATGCTTTATATCTAGCTCTCTTTATGTTAGTTTTTATTTCTTGATAGGAGAATGTTTTGATCTGCTTAAAACCTTGATATGAAACAAGTAGCTTACAACTTGAAAGACTCTGCCTTCAAAAAAATGGAAAGCTTTTAAAGTTCACAAATACTGCATAAGAGGTGTTAAGAGAACAGGTGGATCTGCTAATAAGTGTATTTTAAATTAATTGCAAAAGAGTGTTTAAAAATCTCTTATGTATATATATTCTGACTTTTAGGAAAGACTTCCAAGACTTTCTTCCTTTATACAGTAGCACAGAAATGGCTTTTTCTTACAGGAGGTTGTATTGTGTTGCCCACATTTTATACAAGCTGTTGCTTTTGAATATTGATTTACCCACATGTAGCTAATACATTTGATATTACAGCTCAAAAAGGTTACCTCAAAGCTGTTGGCCACTTGTTATCCCCTATAGAAATAGGATTTCAGACATATTTTGAAAGTTACTCATATTGGGACAACACAGAGCGGTAAATGTTCAGTACTGCTACAGAGTTTATTTGAAATCTATGATGAGAAATCTAAATCTATGAGAAATCCAAAATGATAGCTTAGATTATTATTCTTGCTAATGCTAATAATACAGCATCTAGATGCAATGAATTCTTGATGTGTTAACTTTTGATTAACAAATCTGGTTTTGCATGGGTGTTGTTTTATGTTACACTTTCCTCTGAGGACCTAGATACTGGAGCCAAGGTGCTGCTGAGATTGTATTGGCAGAAAGAAGCCTTAATTGCAGAAAGAAACCTCAACTAGAATCATATAATCGTTTGGGTTGGAAGGGATCTTTAAAGGTCATGTAGTCCAACCTCCCTGCAATGAGTAGGGACACCTTCAACTAGATCAAGGCCAGGTATTCAAGGCCAGGCTGGATGGGGCTTTGAGCAGCCAGGTCTAGTGGGAGGTGTCCTTTCCCATGGCAGGGGGGTCGGAACTAGATGATCTTTAAGGTCCCTTCCAACCTAAACCGTTCTATGATTAAGTTGCTCGGAGCCCCATCCAACCTGACCTTGATTATTTTCAGGGATGGGGCATCTACCACTTCTCTGGGCAACCTGTTCCAGTGTTTCACCACCCTCAGAGTAAAAAAATTTCTTCGTTATCCCTAAGTCTAAATCTACCCTCTTTTAGTTTAAACCACTACCCCTTGTCCTATTGCTACAGGCCCTGGTAAAAGTCTGTCCCTGTCTTTCCTCTCAGCCCCCCTTAAGTACTGAAAGACGGCAATAAGGTCTCCCCAGAGCCTTCTCTTCTCCAGGCAAAACAAACCCAACTCTCTCAGCCTTTCCTCATAGGAGAGGTGTTCAATCCCTCTGACATTTTTGTGACCCTTCTCTGGACCTGCTCCAAGAGGTCCGTGTCTTTCCTATGCTGAGGGCTCCAGAGGTGGACACTCTGGACCTCTAGAGTACTACAGGTTGGGGTCTCTGCAGAGTGGAGCAGAGGATCAGAATCACCTCCCTCTATCTGCTGGCTGCACTTCTTTTGGTGCAGACCAGGATACAGTTGGCCGCCTGGGCTGTGAGTGCACATTGCCAGTTCATGTCCAGGTTTTCATCCACCAGTAACCCCAAGTCCTTCTGAGCAGGGCTGCTCTCAAGCCCTTCATCCCCCAGCCTGTATTGATACCGGTGTTGCCCCGACTAGGTACAGGACCTCACGCTTGGCTTTGTTGAACCTCATGAGGTTCACATGGGCCCACTTCTCAAGTTTGTCCAGGTCCTCTGGACGGCATCTCATCCCTCAGGTGTGTCAGCTGCACCACTCAGTTTGATGTTGTCTGCAAACTTGCTGAGAGTGCACTCAACCCCACCATGTCATTGGNAAGAACTTACTAATAATTACAGATGCTTTATATCTAGCTCTCTTTATGTTAGTTTTTATTTCTTGATAGGAGAATGTTTTGATCTGCTTAAAACCTTGATATGAAACAAGTAGCTTACAACTTGAAAGACTCTGCCTTCAAAAAAATGGAAAGCTTTTAAAGTTCACAAATACTGCATAAGAGGTGTTAAGAGAACAGGTGGATCTGCTAATAAGTGTATTTTAAATTAATTGCAAAAGAGTGTTTAAAAATCTCTTATGTATATATATTCTGACTTTTAGGAAAGACTTCCAAGACTTTCTTCCTTTATACAGTAGCACAGAAATGGCTTTTTCTTACAGGAGGTTGTATTGTGTTGCCCACATTTTATACAAGCTGTTGCTTTTGAATATTGATTTACCCACATGTAGCTAATACATTTGATATTACAGCTCAAAAAGGTTACCTCAAAGCTGTTGGCCACTTGTTATCCCCTATAGAAATAGGATTTCAGACATATTTTGAAAGTTACTCATATTGGGACAACACAGAGCGGTAAATGTTCAGTACTGCTACAGAGTTTATTTGAAATCTATGATGAGAAATCTAAATCTATGAGAAATCCAAAATGATAGCTTAGATTATTATTCTTGCTAATGCTAATAATACAGCATCTAGATGCAATGAATTCTTGATGTGTTAACTTTTGATTAACAAATCTGGTTTTGCATGGGTGTTGTTTTATGTTACACTTTCCTCTGAGGACCTAGATACTGGAGCCAAGGTGCTGCTGAGATTGTATTGGCAGAAAGAAGCCTTAATTGCAGAAAGAAACCTCAACTAGAATCATATAATCGTTTGGGTTGGAAGGGATCTTTAAAGGTCATGTAGTCCAACCTCCCTGCAATGAGTAGGGACACCTTCAACTAGATCAAGGCCAGGTATTCAAGGCCAGGCTGGATGGGGCTTTGAGCAGCCAGGTCTAGTGGGAGGTGTCCTTTCCCATGGCAGGGGGGTCGGAACTAGATGATCTTTAAGGTCCCTTCCAACCTAAACCGTTCTATGATTAAGTTGCTCGGAGCCCCATCCAACCTGACCTTGATTATTTTCAGGGATGGGGCATCTACCACTTCTCTGGGCAACCTGTTCCAGTGTTTCACCACCCTCAGAGTAAAAAAATTTCTTCGTTATCCCTAAGTCTAAATCTACCCTCTTTTAGTTTAAAACCACTACCCCTTGTCCTATTGCTACAGGCCCTGGTAAAAGTCTGTCCCTGTCTTTCCTCTCAGCCCCCCTTAAGTACTGAAAGACGGCAATAAGGTCTCCCCAGAGCCTTCTCTTCTCCAGGCAAAACAAACCCAACTCTCTCAGCCTTTCCTCATAGGAGAGGTGTTCAATCCCTCTGACATTTTTGTGACCCTTCTCTGGACCTGCTCCAAGAGGTCCGTGTCTTTCCTATGCTGAGGGCTCCAGAGGTGGACACTCTGGACCTCTAGAGTACTACAGGTTGGGGTCTCTGCAGAGTGGAGCAGAGGATCAGAATCACCTCCCTCTATCTGCTGGCTGCACTTCTTTTGGTGCAGACCAGGATACAGTTGGCCGCCTGGGCTGTGAGTGCACATTGCCAGTTCATGTCCAGGTTTTCATCCACCAGTAACCCCAAGTCCTTCTGAGCAGGGCTGCTCTCAAGCCCTTCATCCCCCAGCCTGTATTGATACCGGTGTTGCCCCGACTAGGTACAGGACCTCACGCTTGGCTTTGTTGAACCTCATGAGGTTCACATGGGCCCACTTCTCAAGTTTGTCCAGGTCCTCTGGACGGCATCTCATCCCTCAGGTGTGTCAGCTGCACCACTCAGTTTGATGTTGTCTGCAAACTTGCTGAGAGTGCACTCAACCCCACCATGTCATTGGTGAAGATACTGAACCGTACTGGTCACAATACGGACCCCTGAGGGATACCACTCGTCACTGGTCTTCATCCGGACATTGAGACATTGACCACTACCCTCTGGATATAGCCATCCAACCAATTCCTCATCCACCAGATAGTCCGTCTATCAAATATATACCTCTCCAATTTAGAGAGAAAGATGTTGTGGGGGACTGTGTCAAAGGCCCTATAAGTCCAGACAGATGTCAGCATGATAATGAAGCAACTCCTGTGTATAATTGCAAACAACAGTCAAAAGCAATTCTGGAATTTGAGAAAACGGAGTCACGTAATAGTATAAATTATTAATTTTTTTTTCTACATCCTTTTTTTCTTTTTTTTTTTTCATAAATTATGTTAGATGCTAATTTTCTGAAAGTAGATCTGTATAAACTTTGGCATATATCAATATGTGGTTGATAGTGCAACAAGGATGTTTCGGGGAAAAAAACAAAGGACTGAATTAGACAGGAAACTGAAGAACTTCCCTAAGTATGAACTATCTACCCATAATCTTGCATTACTGTATGGTTACTTCTCCAAAATGACTGCTTATGCCAAGAATAGTTTTAGCTTATTCCCACACTGAAAAATGTCACTAGAAATTTTAAGGTTGAACATCTAGTTTAATGGACTACATTTAATGTCAGAAAAACATTTTTATTGTGTAGCTTTGTTGTTGTAATGTTCTCTTCAGCTAAGAAATGTCTTTTGGAGACTATTTGAGGAATCCAGGAAGTATCCCACTGCTCACAGAATTTCTTGAAATGGACTACGATCCTAATCCCTTAAAATAGTAAACTTGCAAAGATTTGAAAGCAAAGAAGACCTTTCTAAATGATAAAATGTTTAGTGCACAACTAAACATCACATTGCAAATCACATTGATACTCAAATCAGAATTAATTATATATAGCTTTAAAGAGGTCTAATTTTCCCTTTTAGAATTTTAGCAAACTATTTTGATCTTGTTCCACCCATGGTATACCAGAACACATTTTCTAAGCCTATTGTACATTCTGTATCTTAGTGTTTGTGTGAATGATATACTGTGATTTTTCCAGTCTTGCATTAGAACACTTAGTTATGTTTTTTATTTTTCTAATCCATTTTAAATTGCACAAAAGGACTCCCACGTAGACATTAATTATATTACCCTTTAAAAAAAAATCAAGTACTAAAAAGGTAAGAAATACAAGATTCAATATTATACCTATGGCTTAAGTGCTTCTCATTTCCAAATCATGTATAGTAATAATGTTCATTACCCATCTTAAATCTGTGTTTAATTCCCATATCCCACCCTGACTCTTTGGCCTAGACACTTTCCAAGTCTCATTTCTAGTTCTCTTGTCCTTTTCCTGCTTGCCCTGTGTATATCCTCGTTTCCCTTCCACGCTGTCGAGTCAGCAGTTCAGAGATAAGGAGAGGCCATTTCCTTGTTCCAGCTTGGGTGTTTGGACCTAAAGCTATAGTCTTAGGAAGAACCCAGCTCCCTGAAGCCGGAGCGCGTTCAATAGAATGTAATCATTGGAAAAATCAGCTGCTCAAAGCATCTATCGAACACGTGCCAAGAGCTCACAACTTTGCCAAATTTGCGCAGCTTTTCACAGACAAAAGAGACATTGCATCAAGGTCTTGTCTAATGCACAGATGTGTTACTAGATTTATTTTTTTTTTTTCTTTTAAATACAGACATACCTGGGGGTGGCTGGCATTCTTTGTTGAGAAAATCATCTGAGGGAAATATCCAGAACAGAACATTCTACCCAAATAGTTATTATTAGGCAAAGATAGGAACAACTGCAAATGAATTGTTACAGAGTTGGGCACTCCTGATTTGTAGGCTTTATTACCAACCTTATTTCATGTAGGTGTCTGGCAAAAATAGTTTTTGAACATAGAAGGCCAAATTCTATTTTCTAGAACATCTGCAGTTCCACTCAGTTATGTGGGATTACAGAAAGTGTAAATCAGCACAGAATTTAGCCTCTGTATTTAAAAGCCTCTCTAAAGCTACTGTACCTTCATTTTTCCGAGCTTTTTGTTTTGGTGCTGTTGACTGTCTGCCATGACACTGAAGCTAAAGCATCCCATCTGTTTACCATATTAACCAGCTTTACTCAATTATTAAGCTATCACCTTGTATTTGGCATGTAATACATTAGATTTTAAGACATTTTTTGAGGAGAGAAAAATGGCAAACAGCAAGAAGCAGTAGCTTTCCTAATGCATTAACTGGAAGTTAATGTTTTGTATTGTCAGTTTATATTGTCTTTTTTTTGGGTTTTGTTGGTTTTGGGGTTGATTGTTTTGGGGTTTTTTTGTCTTGGGATCTATTTATAACTGACTGAAGCATTTTTGCAGGTGGTGTTTTTTTGCATACTAATCCTGCAGAGAAACATTGTGTCCAACAAAGTATGCTGGGTCAGCAAAAACAAGAAACTTGTGCTGGAAAGACAGTATCCACAGGTATTTAGCGTGTATGGAGATTTGGTAAAATGAATCATTAACTATCTTTGACAGAAATAAATCTAGTATTGTCTGTTAGGAAGTTGTGCATTTTTTTTGTTCCCATAGAACAGAGATTTTCTTTCGAAGTCAGCAAAAGACTCAGCAATGTAAACATTCATGTAATAAAATATTTCATTAATCTTTTTCATCTGCATTCTGCCTTTCCCTTCAAAACAAGACGATCCTTTATTTGTGTTATTTTCTGTCACTTGTCCAGTCATACACAAATAAAATACATACCTACACAAGTGAGGTGATGCTGTAAGGATTATTTTAAAAATTAATGTACGGTGATTTCTTGCATTTTGGTGGTTTATTTTAATGTTTAAAATACAACAGATTAGTGGGGAAAATTAAATTTCTTCTGATGCTTTCTACAGTGTGAGAGTTCAGCAATGTTACGTGCTCTCCATAGAGAACAAACTGAAGGAGATACACAAAAAAGGCAGAACAGACTGGAGTAGACCAGACTTGAAAGACTTAGGAAGACAGGGGAGCCATGAATGACCAGCAGTGCCATGGAAGACTTTCATTTCTCCAGAGGACTCTTCCCAGCATGGCTATATCAGAGACTTTGATGCATCATTAATTTTTTTTATTGGTGTATCACTGTCCAGTCCTACACAATTTTAAGGTTATGTAGAAGGGGTGGAAGCTTATGACATCCTGCAAGTTTCTGAGTGATTTGATACTTGCAAGTACTAGCGTGGTAGCCATTAATCTTTTAAAAGAGAGTTTTAAAGTAAATGGATTGAATTGCTTTTGATTTAACCCTGTGCTTAATTATTTAAAAGTGTCTACCTGTTGCCCCAACTCCATGCCTATTTGAAAGACTGTGAACACAGCAGTTAAAAATGAGCTTCATGTCTGTCATTCAGATATTAAATCTAATGTTTTCATTCCTTTCCTTTATTCTTAATGAAAATTTTAGAGAAAGTATAAAAATTGTTGCCTTCCAGTGAAGGCTCTGTAGACTGACATGTAGAAAGAACGTTGCCTAAAACCAAGGGCCGTCCTCAAAAATGCCATTGCTAAGCCTCCCTCAGCTGAAAATTCTACTTCTTGGATGCAAGACTTCATGGGTTTGCATAGACATGAAAGCTTTTCCTCAGGTCACAACTGACAAGTCAAAAGGAGTCCTTTGAATCGGAGATGGAAATAATTTGGAAGAAGGTGTGGAATGGAAGTGGAATGTCCCTGAAAGATGCTTATTAAGTTTCCAAGTGGCTCTCTGGTAGCCAGACAGCCAGAGCATATTCAAGTCCATCAGTGTCAGGGTGGCAAAGACATGAATTACAGTAGTAATGCAAAGGAAATTGTTGAACCTTTTCACCAAGTATAAATGGAAAAAATAGTTTTGGTCACCGATGACACTTGTACGCTCTGGGTGGGGTCAGTAGGACCTCCGGTTTGTGAATTGACTGGTTGCTTTTTCCTCATCCGAGATGCTAAATAGTCTTCCACAAGTTCTTCCAATTAGCTTTACCAGTCCGCAAGCAAAATCTTCACTGAGTCTGAGGAATCATCAGACAACTAGTCTGCATCTCTATATTTAGACACTGGCTAAGCTGCTTAACTACAGCAGCTGTGTTGGATGAGGGGGGAATGGAGAGTTGAGTTTCCTTTGCTTACCAGTGGCACTGCAATGAATATTTCTGCGCTAAACTCTCTAATGTAAACTTGTGGAAAAAGAAGAAATAAAAAAAGTTGTATTAAAGGCTGATACCAAACATAGCTTGCCTGGAAGATGTATTTATGATGAAATTAGGCTAATAGGAAAAAGAGCATTTGCATAAAAAGCAAATTTGAAATAAAAATGTATTTTAAAAAAAAAAAAACCAGTTGTATCAATAAGAATATTGATCGAAATAGTCTTTGTTTCAAAGAGCATTTTGTAGTTAATATTCATGAAGGTCTTGGCTTCTAGAATGATACTTTCTTGTGGAATGCTGAGGAAATATATGGAAAGACTTTCTTTAAAGAAAAGTGATATTGCTGCCTAATTTTGCAGTAGGCAAGTCAGTGTTTTTGAGAAGCATGTGCTTACTTTTAAAGCTAGTGACATGCATTATTTCTGCAAATATTTCCTCCTAACCTCAAATTAACCTTTCTTTTGTGGTCCTTTGGCTGCTATTTGTCCTCTTCTGTAGAGGTGGCATGTCTACAAAAAAACTGCCATCTTTTCCTGAACTCGCCTCATTTACTAGCCCTGGTTGGAGAGTGGGTATAACTTGGAGTGTAACAGGTAGCAGCCTGCTGAAGTGCTGGCTTTCCTAAAAAGTTTATGCAAATCAATGAATGAGATTTTGAAATGAAAAGGGAGGCGTGCAAGCCCAACATGAAGAGAGAATGGAAATTGCTTCATGTTGAATATTGTGGCAAGCTGAGTAACTGCTGATTTGGAAAAAAGTCTTTAATGTCAGTATATGGCAAGCATAATCTGGAAGATAAGAGCAGGGTCTGTCCCCTAAAAGAAAAATGCATTTGTTCTGTCATCTACTGTATTTAAGCTGTAAAATATGACCTGTAACTAGCATCGAAGTTCAGGGCTAGTATTGTACTTCTCAGAAGCTCTTAAAAGTGTTTCTTCAAAAGCAGCACCAAGAAGATACCCTGCAGGAAAAAAAAATAACCTGAGAATTATTAGTAATCTTAGCAATTGAGAGCATAAAGTTTTTGATATATGTAGTGATTGTAGATTGGCAAAAATGGAAGTTCTTAGTGAGAAATAGTACATGCCTCTAGCTTTTGGAGAATAAAAAGGGCTGCAGGGAAAGGGAATTTTAAAGTTACTGTGTTGCTGCTTTTTCCGAGTTGCATAAACTTTGTAGGTCTGGACTTATCCCTTTGTATAGGGATCTCTATTTTGGGGCAGAGTTTCTGTATGTACTGTAGTCCATTCTGCACAGAAGATCCAGAAATTCCGGACGTCTCTACAGACGTTGCACAGAAAGAAAGTTACGATGGTGCCCAGTAGTTTCACTTAATTGAGGGGCCAAGAAGATGCGTAATAGACTTGGGGTTTGATGCTGTAGATGGCAATAAGAGAATCAAAGTTTTATGTCCTGCGTAGTTCCTCTATGAACCTGCTGTAGGTCAAAGGGTTTTGAGAAGCATCAAACCTGCTGTCTATGAACTGTACAGTTTATATGTGATTGCTCAGTGAATCCAGCATGTCCTGAAGGCAGTAGATTTACTGCACGTGTGCATACCATGAATATGCACATATATCTGTCCAGGAGTTCTGGTCGTGAAATGTGATAGCTCTGTAACTTACAGTGCATGTTGCCAAGTGTGTAACATCTGAAAAGAACATCCGGGATTAAGATAAATTTACCAGAGTTTCCAGTGTTTGTAGTAATTCACAGTTACCTCTTTAAGTCCATAACCACATATAAATGCATTTGTAATACAAGGCTTTAAAATTATGAGGAATGGAAACTTCCCTGTGGAATTAACCTTATTGCAATATTTCAAGGTCTCAGCTTTTATTTTTACATACTCTATTCAAATGTGATTCCTCTCTCAAAATGAATTTTTCTGTATTGTTGCTTTCCCAAATTGCCTTTCTTCTTGAGACCTTTGTAGTGGAATTTTCAGTGATTGAGATTGTTGGGAAATTAATTTTTTCTTCAGAAAACCTGTCCCAGTTTTTGAGCACTGGAAACATCAGTAGTTGTATTTGAGAGTGGATAATGGGCCGTTATATGAAATGGTAGTGGTACAATTAACTATATATGAAATCCTTTTTATGGAGTGTCTGAAAGGTCAGCATGTATCTCTGCTGCTTGATGCAGATTATATTTTATGCATTTTACCTTTTTCCTTTTATTTGTTTTACTTCATTATGCTGACATTCTTCTTTACTAAAAATGTTTGTGACATTTACCAACACAAGTAGAAATGGGAAGGGACTGTGATATAACCTTGATAAATCGCATCTTTCAAGAAAATATTTTAATAAATTACTCCAGTGGTTCTATTGTGGATTAAAGGCACATAAGCAATGTGTGTGATTAGGTATTTAATAATGGTACATCTTCTCTCAAGTCTTCTTCGATTTTATTACACTTTATTTGCATGTTTTATAGCAGCAATTTTTTAAAGAGTTTTTCAGGTAGGCCTTGGTCTGTATCTGATTAACCCCCCTAAATTCTAAATGTTACAGAAACTCAGAAAGATGGCATGACTGGTTGAGAGATAAGGTCAGAGCAGGTGCTCAGAAAAGTTCTGCGTCATGGAGTATAAATCCTGCCCTGGTTAGTTCTTCCAGCTGAGTATTACCAGCGTGGTAGTCAGCTTTTCCACAGCAGAAGAGGCTTATTGAGCGTATTTGTTCTGAAATGTCATGTAGTTTCTAACCTAGAATGAAACATCCATTTAAGGTTAGATTAAGAGGTGGCCTTTTTGCATCTATGTTCAAGCACATTGCTTCAGGGACAATTTTTGTTTTCTCCATGAAACTTTTACAATTCTAAACTTAATTTAGTGGTCATTTAAATACCTAAATATTTTTAATGAATTTGTGTGTAATAGTATCCTTTGTATGCAGTTTTATTTTCAGTAAATATTTTTTTAAAAAGAAATATTATATATTAAATCACATCTTTGCCATGTTATTATTACAGATAAACACAAGTCCCCTTCGGATATAATACAAAGTTTTCAGAAGAAAAGTCAGTTTAGGACCATTGCTCCAAAAATGGTACCAAAAATTTTAACATCTGGAGTGGTTTCTTGTCTTCAGTCATCCTTGCCTGAGCAAAATACACCCATTTCAGCTGCACGTTCCAAACCGCTGGTGGTGCCGACTCAAAACTATGCTGTCATGCAGGTGGCTGGTCATGAGGGGACTTTTTCTCTGCTGGCCTTGCCCTACGTTGCCCCTGCCCTAACACAGCAAGTCCAGCAGTCGAATGTGGCCCCTTCTGAAAACCTAAAGCTTCCTATCCCTAGGTACCAATCAGTAAGAAATAAATTGCTGAGTGACAGAAAACCGGCACAAATCTCTGTTTTGGGTGCACAGCACGAGATCCCTACCAAAGCATCGTTGTCATCACAGACTTCCCCCATGACTGCTTTAACTGAAGACTGTCCTGAAACTCATTCTAGTTCAGATTCAACTGAGCAAGTGATGCTAACAGACCGTGACTCAGCTGAAATTACAGTTGCCACTTTAGTAAATAAAAGCAATTATGTGGAATCTGGATCTTCTTCAGTGAACAAAACTGAAATTGCTAACGGTAATGTTTCTGGGCCATCTGTAGTTAAAGACTCTTTATCCAAGCCGGGAAGTACAATTAATCCCATGAAACTAAGTTTACGCTCTGTGAAGACAGCATCTGAAACCACGAGAGAATCATTCATAACATCTGAGAAACTAAAGGAAAAACCCACAAATTCTGCAAATTCTGTTGCTGTCCTGTCACCGGCAGTTTTTGGCAGTACAATACAGATGACTCCATCAGCACCAAAAGGAAAACTTCCTATTTTGCCTTACTCAAGGATGAAAAATCCGGTGTTCTGTAAATCTAAGCAGAATACTGATGTTACAGATGGACCTGATCCTTCACTAAGATCAGAATGTGAAAAGATACCAGCTTTGGCAAAAACCTTTCACGTTCCTACTAAAGCATCTGATAAGCGATTAGCTGGTTCACTTACACAGGTCTCCAAACAAACCATTCGAGAAAATACCTTCTCTCCATCCAATAAAGCGGATGCCGACAGTCTTAAAAAATTGAACGGTGCAGCCTCTAAAAGAAGAGGCAGGAAAAGAAGAGCCGCAGATGATGTATTGTCTCTTCAGACCAAGCGAAGGAAATGCATCATTAATAAGTTTAGAGAAGGAAGAGAGAGGGCGAAAGTTGATCTTCGGCCACCTGAAGACAAAAAAGCAGAGGCAGTGAAAAAATACCGTAGCATTAGGCCAAAACCAGTGGTGGTTTTGCAGGCTTTTGCACCACTGACTTCTGCAGCAATAGTAGAGACACCATCTGCTGACCGTTTAGACCGAGATATTTTTTTAAATAGTTCACTTCCCAACAAATACGTAAGTTACAAGCATAGTGATGGTACATCAGCAAGATCAAGCGATTTAAGCAGAGATGCGTGTTCAACCGTACCTAAGCCGTCGCATAAATGTCATATTTGTAACCATATCTTCCAGTTTAAACACCATCTTCAGGACCATATGAACACACATACAAACAAACGGCCCTACAGCTGTCGGATTTGCCGGAAAGCATATATTCACTCTGGAAGCCTGAGCACCCATATGAAACTCCATCACAACGAAGGGAAACCAAAAAAACTTGTGTGTTGTGAATTCTGTGCTAAAGTTTTTGGCCACGCAAAGGTGTATTTCGGTCACCTAAGAGAAGTGCACAGGGTTGTTATCAGCACAGAGCCCTCTACTAGCGAGCAACAGCTGCAGGATGCTTTAAAGAAGAGAGACACGAATATAAAAGAAGCAGAAGAAGCAACAGAGAGGTGAGTGTTTTCACTAATTAAATGCTAATTAAAGCGGGATTTCAGGTTGTCAGTGGAAGTTCGTAAACATCATTGTTATGAAAAGTGTTGCTTTTTCCTCGTCTTTTTATCCTCCCGTTATGGTTTGAGGAACCCACAACAATTTATTGTCGTTTAGACAATTATTCTCTCACCCGATGACCCCTCCCCACCCAGGAAGGGGAATCAGGAAAAAACAAGGAAACCCGGGAGTTGAAATATAAACAGATTTAATAGGATAAGACTAGATAATTAACATTAATAACACTAAAGAACCAATATTGATCACAATACCAATATAAAACATACAAGGATTATACTCAGCCCATTCTGTTAGTAGGAAGCTGTGCACTCCCAGCAGTGGGCAGCAAATGTCGGACACTGCGAGCGCTACGGCTTCGGGAGGAAGGGAAGGGCTCAGGGGTCTGGCACCGGGGCAAGAACTTCTCTGGATCGCCGCCATCAAGGGAGAGAGAGCTTCACAGCAAACTTTCTAATTTATATTGGTTGTGACGTCCATGGTATGAAATAATCCTGTTGGCCAGCTTGGATCAAGTGCTTAGGTCTCGCTCTTCCTCGTCCCTGCACCTGGCTAACTCAAAAACACTGAGACCCTGAAACCCACATACCGTAGCTGGCTATAAAGTAAATATTTTCACAAATTCAGACCCTGGAGTCTTCTAAAAGTGCAGTTTCCCAAGCATTAGAAATTAGTCCTGTGTCACTCAAACCAGGGCACCCCTGAAGTGGGTTTTCTAATGGTTTAAATATTTTATTAAGGAGTCTAGTCAATCTGTTAGACCATCCAGTATATTTTAGCTGATTTATTGAATATAAATTATTACTGACAATTGAATATCAAAAGTATATTCTAGTAATGCCCAATATACTGCTGGCAGAGCTGTTTTGATCAGTTGATTTCTCACAGCTAACACCTTTTCTGTTAATCAGCACTGTCTTCTGTGTGCTACCCATTTTGGGTTTTCCCCAGAAGATAAGTGAACCAACTGCAAAGCAATTCATATTTCAGTATTAACTTGTAGTTTGTTTACCCTATTAAATATCATTATCCCATTTCCTTCTCTGGAGTGCTGTGAGCTAATCTGTCTTGTGTGTTGATTGCTGCTGCTCTTGTGATCACTTAGACAAGTAGGAAAGTTAACATTTATCATGTTAGGATGGAGAGAACATTCTTTTATCTCTGGATTATGATTTTGAGGCGAAATTTCTTGACATAGTATAAATGTTGGCTTTTGTGATTTTTGCCACTGTGCATTTACTTTCATTGAAGTCCACTTCAGTGAGCTTTAAGCTGAAGCCTCACTACGACACCACGGTTCAGTTTTACACGTTTTGCTTTGCATAGCTCCACTCTCTGGGGCGTCAGTTAGAAATTTTTAAGAACCTGAGAAACACCAGCGCTTTTCTTTCAGTCTTACTAGCCTCCACACAATGAATCCTTTAGTTTACCTATTTTGTTGGGTGATATGTCTAATGTGTATAAATACCCAGCGTTACGTGGTCCTTTTCGTGGACGTTATGAGAAGGTTTCTGTGGAGGTCTTCTTTCGATTGGCTTAACTTAAACCAGACGCTTGCTAGCTCTGTGTGTATCTGTTTCCTTTATACTGCAGAGCTGTCCTAAATAAATGAGAGGGGCTGTCCAGCTGTAAATTAGGTATTAAATGTTTTAAAACTGTGTTACAAACTTTCAGAAAGAAAAGAGAAGCTTTGAAGTTTCATTGTTTCCATCTTGGAGTGGAGGTGGGACATGTGGTTTTGCCTTAAGCTGACCTTAGATCAGTCAGTGTAAACAAGTTAGTTTCTTGTTGTTATACGCTACACATAATACTCATTTTCACTTTTCTAGCACAGATTGAGAAGTATTTGGATTGACTTCACTAAATCAGGAACTTAAAAAACCGTTATTAACCTTTTATTAAAAGGTTAGTGTTGTTAAAAGATTATTTCTACCAAGGCTAATTTTGGAGGCAATCTTTAATCGCAGCAGTGTTGAATAACATTTGGTTTTAGTTGTTCCTTAATCAGCCTTATTATTATTTTCTCTTTTTTTTTGTGTCTTCCAAATAAATTAGGTACTGTAGAGCAGCAGTGCCTGTTTTTAATTAAAAGAACATTTCATGAATGTCATTTCTTCTTGGAACTTCGAAGGACAGAAATTGCCATCTCTGTTCTGTGCGTGGTTAATACTGAAATAGTTTGTATGTCCTTTTTTTTAACAGGGGAAATAAGTGCAATTTTGAGGACCTATTCCATAACCCCGGAGAAGTGAAATTACAGATCAAATGTGGTCGATGCCAGTATATTGCACAGTCTTTTGGTGAAATGAAGTTTCACTTACTGTGCTCCCATGGAGAAGAGATCCAGGGAAGAGTAAAGGAAGGGGGTTTGCAAGGAAATAGAGGAGCTAAGGGGGAACTGATCAAACATGCAACCCACTTCTGGAAACAGCGCAATGAGAGAAGACATTTAGCAAAATGCAGTGCCCGTGAGGAGGAGTTTTGTACTTTTCCAAAACTGAAAAGACAGGTACACTTTCACCATAAAAATAATGTCGATGTGTTATCTAAAAGTGAATTGACTCAGTCAGGAAGCAATGAAGCAGCCAGGGAAATGCAAAATGTAGGTTTTGGTGCACCAAGCAAAAAAATAGAAATTTGGTCTAAAGTGGGCTATAACTGCATTTTGTGCAAACAGTTATTTGAAAGAAAAGAGGATCTTTGTAGTCATTGGCAGAGTCATCATAACTGTGAAGACCCTTCCACTTTATGGACAATTTTTAGTTTGTTATCAAAACAAGGAATTATTGAACTTTCTAATAACGGTGAATGTTGAAGCTCTATTCTACAATGATATGAAAAACATCAACTATCTTACCAAATCATTTATGGGGTTTTTCTTCTGTGTTGCTAACTAACTTAAGAGATGTATCACTTCAGAGGTTTGTTGGGTTTTTTTTTTTAAGTTATGCTAACATTTATTTTGGTAAACAGAAAATGTATTTATCCAGTATCATTCCAGATGGGTACATGCAAGCCAGATATGAAACGCTGTACTTAAAATTCATGCTTAAGAAACTTAGCAGCAGTAAATATTCAATGCTAATGTTTACCATCAAGGAAAAAGATTCTCAAGTTAAATTATAATATACACACAGAAATAAATCAGTTTATATGAAATGATATTGATCTTGAATGAAATAACAAACCAGATTAAAGTGTAATTTCAGTCCCAGCTTTGCTTACACATGTTATGGTAGATACATGTTTCCCTGCAGTTCTCTGAATCATTTGAATGTGCCTACCTGCCGCCAACATTCAGGAGCTTTATAACCTATAATTAAAGAGCTTTTAATTCTCGTTTTCTCAATTTCAATGTCTTTAGCCATGTTCATTGCTTGCAGGTTTGTTATTGACATGTCTTCTACGTGTTATATTCTGTCCTGGTAACAGCAAGGATCTTTGTATTTTTAAAGTGAAAAATCTACGTGTATTTTTTTGCCTGTGCTCTTTGGGTTAAAGATGAGTTAGTTGCCACCCATGAAGATGGAACCCTCAAAGCTTGACTGCTTTATGAAAAAAACAAGTTTATTTCAAAAATAGTAATTGAGTTGGTTACTCCTGGGAAGTTTGACATTCTGCAATAGAGTGCAGGATTCCCAGTGAACTTTTAGCATACTTTTTGCACCTCCTGTGACAGCAGCACTACTGCTGCCAACACTGTTAGCACTCTACCTTTAACACTCTTGCTATATAGCTTTTATACCTCTGCAGTTGACCCAGTCTGTGCCTTTAAAGGGAAATTGTGCCTGCACTTTGGAGTCTGTGGTACGGATAATGAGTTTTTTTCACTTGAGTTGACAGTTTTACTGTACTAGAGGAACTGCATGCAGCACCTTAACTTTCCAACGTCGGGAACCAGTAGCATTTCCCTTACCAGGATGCAAAGCTGTAGCAGGAATAGTGCATGCTGTGTCCCCTGCTACAGAGCAGGCACCCTAAGTGGCCATTTCAGCAGATCTCCAAGAGGGCAAGTCAGTTCAGGCTGTAAGAAGATGGAGTTCTGAAGCTCAGTTTTGATGACAAGGTCATTGAACCATTGAATCTAGTTTGAGTGGTGTTTAAACTGCTGTTACTTTAAGCCTTCTGTACCTCTGAATTATTTTGCGAGCAATAATGGAGATGGTGGAAGAAGTCAGTATATCACTGTTCAGCAGAAGTCAGAGCACATCAGAGAGCAAACTGGAAAATACACCAGAACTGTCTCTGCAGTACTAATCTATTCGTTTCTTCTTGTGGTCAAACTGTAATTGAGGGATTGCAATGATAAAAGAGTCATTCCTAAGATGCCCTGGGTGGCCTCTCACTTTTTTGCAAACGTTGTGGTGATGAGAACATGAGGAGATATCTAAAACTGTTGGGTTTTCTGAGTGGGGTTCCAGAAGCTGTTGCAATATTTTGTATGTGTTTTGGTTTTAAATAGTAAAGGCAGTTTTGATGAGATACTACTTTTGAATGTCATTTCTTTTTATATGGTGCTTTGCCTTGGGAGTTGCACTGTAAGACTGGAGCCAAGAAGAATAAAAGACAAAAGGAAAATGCTCATAGAACCGTACAGGTGTTTGGTAAGGTGGAAGAATCCCTGTGGATTTTCACAACTTCCTTCCTATTACCTGTTGCTATAAATACATATCTGTGGTTGTTTCTTTGTTTTCATACATTACTTTTGTATGCTGAACTACTTTAAAAATACTAGTTGTTCTTTTTCTTGGGTATTACACGCCCATCTTTTAATGCCTACAATATATTCATATTTATTTTCACTGGGTAGATGGAAGAGAATGTATGGCATATTTGGAAAGGTACAGCTAATTTTAAAGTCAGTGTTTCATATCAAACTGAGACAGTATTTAACTTAGTAGAGAATGTTTGCATTTAGAAGCATTTTTTTGTCCCCCGACTTAATCCTTTAGCTTTCAGAACCAAACAGCTTGGTGTTTTCTCTGAAGCAGAAATGTGAAGACAATCCCTCCTTCACATAGTTATATCAATGGGAAGTTCATTCTCAGCATAAGGCGCGCATTTTAAGAGTTGGGCAAAAACCGTTAAAAGGTTTGATCATGTTCATTATTTAGAATAGACATTAAATTACCTTTTTTGCAAAATCGCCTGTCTCTTGGTATAGTTTGAAGTGAGCTGAAATGAATGCAGCTCTCAGACGGAGTCCCTCCTGTTCAGCAACAGCCCCAAAAGTGGCAGAGTTGTCCTTTACAAATATTTTCAAATAGTAATTGTTAAAAATGGTGGTGCGTCAGAGCCAGTGATGTAGATGAGATGTTTGGTGGTGGTTATTAAGCAAGAAGAGTCATTCCCTTTCATTTTGTGTAAAAAGGGGAGAGTTTCAGTCATAGGAGGAAGGAAGTTTGGGATAAGAGAGCGGGTTGCATTTTTTTTTTTAAATGGAACATTTTCATGTACAGTCTTTTCTCCATATTTTTGTGCTTCTCTCCCTTTCTCTAGTCCAGGGCCAAATGGATAAAGCGGTCTCAGCTTTCAGCAATTTAAAGCCTGAAAACATGTTTTAAAGCATGGTTCTAAGCTGCTTCTCAGTGTTCTCGTAAATGTTTAAAATTAGAAGCCTTTTTTTTTTTCTGAGGCTGAAAGCATTCTTATGTTTCAGGCTATTACGATTATGGTAGATTATGAAAGGTTGGGATTTTTGAAAATAGCATTGCGTTAAATACAGATGTGTCCTTCGTATAAAATATCTTTGTTTTGTATTTATGTTCATTTTGATGACATTTGGAGGTATGAAGTGAGCCATATTTACAGCAGCATTAAATAGTGTGCGTTTGCTGTTCAGCAGAAGGGTTGTTATGAATACAGTTTGCTGTTTACCTTGAAGCTGGACAAGTTAACATCTGGTTTTGCACATAAATTATATTTTTAAATTGTTAAAACGAACGTTACTGTTTTTGTAGCTGTAGTTTTGTTCCTCTCTGATTTTTCATTAAATCTCTGTTTCAGCTTCACTGTTCAACTTTGAAGCTGTTCCTAACATGGAAAGTTGTTCTTTCACCATCACACCATAAATAATCAAAGCTGGAGGAGTTCCATCGCTTCTCTGGCCTGTAGAATATTGCCCTTCTCCAGCTGCAGAAATGCAGTTTCCTATGGCGAACTTGACATAGTTGCTGGCAGTACATGTTTTGCTTCATTTATTTATTAGAATTTAGACCTCTGCTGCTTAGCTCCGTCAGAGTCTCTGTCATACCTCATTAGATACTTATTTTATCTGCAATTCACTGAGCTCTTTAGAGAAATTGTCATAAGAAGGATGAACAGGTATTTAAGAGAGCAGATTTCAACCCTAACTTTGTGCGGATGATGCTGACGTTTGAGAATCACCAGCTTATCTAGGCTCAGCCATGTAGTATATTATATTTCTACAACACATCCACCTACATGCACATCTATTTTGGAACAAAATGTATACTTCAAATTCAGCTGTCAGTTATTATTATCAAACCTGTACAATGTAAGTTTGTGATTATTATGCATAAAGATTAAAATGCTATTAACTGTGGTAGGTTTACTTGTCAAATTCCTTATAGCTCTGAAAAATGAAAATCTCTGTGTTCTGAGTATGACACAAAAAATCTGGTCTCAGGAAGAAAATTCTGATGGCTTAAAGGTTGTCCTCATTTCGGTGTGTGCTTTTATAGCTGATCTGTCACATTGTAGGATTTTCTCCATGCTTTATTAAATTGCCATAATTTTTCTTGGTTAGGAATATGGAAGAAGACCTGAGCTTGCAAGCAAGTTTCTGGAAAAAACATGTTTAGTTCCTTTCTCCATACGGGCAGACACATGTGTGGAATCAGAGTAGTCCTGGTGGCTGTACGTATACACGCGCATGTGGGGCAACATGCAAGATTTGGCCTTCAGTGCATGACATCATGTGGCTGACCATTCTGCAGTTCCAAAGTAGAAGCTGCAAAATTGAGTGTAAAATAACTCGGTTTTCAGACTTGAGTGAATTTCTAATACCTTACTGACAAACCTTCAAGAAATCCTAAAAAATGACAATAGCATACTTCTCTACTTGTGCTTTCTTTAACAATTTTATTGAGGTAGTAGTACCTGGAGTGTTCTAAAATATGATAGGTCTGGTGCTATCAAGTACAAAGGAAGCTTTTTCCCATTTTTTTCCCATTTTATTGACTTTTCCATGTAAGCATTAGAAGTGACGGGATGAATTATGATTTCTGCTGCTGACAAATCCAGAAACATTATTCTGAAGTTATTATGCAGAAATTTCCAATTTTAATCTAGAATAATAGATGAAACCAGTGAAAAGAAAATTCTGCTGGAAAGAGATACACAAGCACATTGTCCCATAGGTGGATTTCTCTGCACAATTATACCACTGCAGGTGAATATAGATGATAGGTCTTCTGCTGGTAGATACAGACAGTTCATTCTTATCCAGAGTTACTCAGAGTGGTCAAGGGAAGTAAGAATTAAAAAATGCCCATACCTTCTCTTTGACTGGAATTTTGTTAAAATATTTCTATTGCTGTGCCAATCCAGATCATGGTCCAAGGCATGTAGATACTCAAACGCTTTCCAGGGGACTTACAGCATAGTTCAGTGGAGGGAAGGGGAAGAAATATTTGAAGGAAGTAGTGATGATGAAGGTTGGCACAACGTGTGGAATATAAGGTCAAGCTTCAGTATAACTAACCTTTGGTGGTCTGTACATGTGGAAGTGTCCTGTAGCCTGAGTCTGAACTTCTCTGTTCCACCCCTGTGGTTACATGGTTCCAGAGTCTGCTCCTGCTTGAGGTACGTCAGTCTGGAGCATCCTCAGCTTCCATGGGCATGAGCTCCTCCCAATGGCATAGCTGGCTTTGTGAATGTCCTCTTCTTTTGGTGTCTCAGCTACGCGCTTGTAGTTGGGTGAGCCACATGCTGGCTGCTGAGAGCAGCTGCTGCCAGGGTTGAAATGTGGCCTTTCACTTTCCTGAGGAAAACATCTTTTATCTCTGGTCCATAAAAGTGTAATTAAATGCTGCATCCGTACCTGGCAAAATAAGAAAATGGCTCACTTGGTTTCCTGCGTATAGAACACTGCTAGGTAGTAGGAAAGAAATCAACAGTTGCTACGAGAAAAAGAAGCTGCAAAATGTGATTTGAGGCGCTTATGTGCTGTTGAAAAAGACTAGAATGTCCCATCAATGTCCCAAGTTGGAATTGCAAACTGGAATCAGGGAAGTGCCATGGAAGTGCCTCATGCAGACCTGATGAGGTGAGGCAGCCATTCAGAGACACTGTCACGGAGGTTTTTCTTTTTCCCTTTCTCTCCTTTCTCCTCTCTCTCCTCTTTTTTCCCTCCCTTCCCTGTCTCCCTTTTCTCCCCTCTTCTCGCTTCTCTTTTTGCTTTTTGTCTTTTTCTGTTTCCCTAGCCGCCCTGTTTCCCTAGCCACCCTGCCTTTTCAGCATCCGCTGTGAGCTCTGCTGGCTGAAGGCAGTTTATAAACGTCTCGTTCAACGAAGTCAGCGTCGTGCCGGGCATCTTCGCTGCCAGCCCGAAGCCTGGGACTGAGTGGCTGCGCAGGTGGTTTCGCGGAGCGTGTGACAATCCAGTCGGTTGCGGGGGATGCCGGAGGTGAGCCGGGCCAGCCTCCCGCGCGGAGCAGGGCTCCGCACCAGCCCGGGAGCGCAGCGTGGCCTTTTGGACACCGTTTCGGTTGCTGGTCCCACTAGTCCATCTCCAGTGGTGGAATCCAGAGGGTAAACAAAGCTTCAGTACAGAAGCTGATACTTTAACCACTGTCATAAGCAATTTTGTGATATTTATAAAGAAAGCATCAATCTTGGGGTGAAAAAATCCCCCCCCACCCCACCCAAATAAAGTTAGTTTCAGCTGATCCTTCAGTAGTGAGAACTTGTTTTGGCACAAAATCCCGTAGGTTTTGTTGTTGTAGACCACGGCCAAGCCTCTTGCCTGCCTGCGCGAAGCAGCTTGCGCTCCTTTGACAGCTCTGCTTTTTTCTGGGACTTCAGGCTCTGTGTCTTTCACATGCAGTGAAAATAGTACTTTTTTCTACGGTTGATTTAGGACAAAAATAAAGTGTTTTATTTCCTGTATGCGAAGTAATTTTGTGCAGCTTCAGGTTTAATCTGACTTTTGAACATACACCCCATCAAGGAGATCCATATACCTTCCTATTGCTAGAAGCAGTAAATGACACGGTGAGGGAGCAAAGCAATAAATATCCCTGTGACCGTGCCTTGGAAGCAATGCACTTGCTTTCCCCTGGAAGTTTAATTTCTTCATGTTTTTAGTTAAAAGCTTTTACTAATTTTAACTGAAGTAAATACACTGCTATACTTTGCTGTTCAAATAAATCCCTTTTCGGCTCCGAGTCCTTGGAGTCTGAATCCTGTCCAGCCATTTTCTGCTATCTGCCAATTCCTTGCTAAGTGCAAACCTGACACTCTTGCCAATAAATCCACCTTCATGCCATTTAAAGTCATCTGCCGTCTTTTCTCTGGAGCTAATCAAAGTTTGCGAGAAGACGGTTTTTGCAGGGAACCAGCTCTAGAATTCAGGCCATTTAAATTACACAAGTTAATTAAAAACAATTGCAGCGAACTATAAAATAGAGAAGTGGTACAGATTGTTTGAAAGCTGATTTATTTTTATTCTCTTTCGTGAATAATTGGAGAGGAAGTTTTCCAGGGAAGAATTTGTTTTTTTCACGCTGTTTTATGTGCTGCTCTCCTAATCCACTTCTCCAACTCTCCCGAGTACAGCGCAGCAGAGCCCAGCCATGCTTTCTAAATCGATTGCATCCTGTTAAATGCAGAGCACCGTTTTATTTTTACCTTGTGAGACAGCTGGGCTGATAAATGGATGGGATACCGGCACTCCAGGAGACAACCGCGATGTCTGCGCAGGTTAATAGTCGCCTGTCTTTCAAGAGCAGCATTTCCAGGGTCTTTACGCACACACACACGCACGATCAAACACAAGATTATAAATGGATTAAGTCTGTGGAACATTTTTAACTTGTGTGTTAGTGTCACACTGCACAGTGTATTCCAGTAATTTTTCTTTTATTACAATACAGTAACTGTCATTATTGTATTGCTGATATATCTATGGCTGATCTGAACCCTGAAATATACAGCGACCACCTGTGCTCTTCCAGGAAATTGGATTAATTGTTGAATTGTTGGCTTTTCTTTTAGAAAGCGTGCTACTCCTGCTGGTTAACACCACACGTAGGGTTGAAACGGTATTTCTGAGCGTGATTTATTGGTCCAGCAGAAAAGTCTGGTGCTAAACCTTTCCACTGGGATTTGCTTACATTAGGAAGCAATGCAGGTGGCAGTCTATTTCAACATGGAATGGATTTTTTCCCCTTTCTTTCTGATAAATGAAGTGCTTATGTAAGGTGAGAGACTGAAAAAAATGAGAAGCCCGAAGCCCTTAGAGGATCCGTCTGAAAGCGCCTCACGTGGGCAGAGGAAACGTGGGGTAAATCTGATGGGGTTTCCATACCTGCTGGCCTCGGGAGTGATGGGAGGCTCCGGCTCCACACGGCAGCCGGGAGGTCGCGCTGAGAACCAGCCAGCACCATGCACAGCACAAAAGGGCATTTTGACACCAAACTCATTTCGTCCGTCACTTGGTAATGAATCGTTCTCGTATCTTCATGATAAGCGTCCTTTATTCGTTGAGCTTTTGTCTCGTATTTTCATATTGCGCATAATAGATAGGATCTGGGCTTGAATTAGCGCTCCACAAATGGTCTGTGCTGACGCTTCATTGTACGCAAGGCTGCTCCCTTTGGCTACCGCTAATACGCATCGTCTTTCTCCCAAATGATTCATCTGGTGTCATTTAATGACAAACATTTGAGAGTTTTTACTGTCAAATATTATATGTAAATCTCCTAACAGTGTCATATTCTTAAATTATAGTAGCGCTTGATTAAATTAGCCTTTTTAAAAGGGATCCAGGTTCACTAATAGTGTTTCCTGCAATGCGCATCTCTAGAGAGAACCAAGATCTGACTTTTACAGTCAGAACCAATTAGGCTCATCCTATTTTTTCCCCCCTTCTCTCTGCAGCGTTCAGATGAATTGCATTTTTCAGGCACAGTTCAAGCAGACTGTCAGGTCTCCAGGGCTCCCTGCCTCCTGGGCTCCGCATTCCCACTGTCAGCTGTGAAAAATAATTCTCCTTTTGCAGTTGTGTCCAAGGAAAGTAAGATGATAAATCCACAAGTTAGATCTAAGAGAGGGGAGGTGCATTATTGTTTACTCAGCATTGAATAAGGTTTGGTTCTAGGAGATACGGCTGCTGGGAGGCACGGGAAGGTGTTCTCAGATTTAAAGCTTTCTAGCTCCTGAAGTTGTTAGGATTCATTCACACTTAAAAGAAAAATCAGGGGTTTGT
Source organism: Chionis minor (assembly GCA_013398295.1). NCBI lineage: Eukaryota > Metazoa > Chordata > Aves > Charadriiformes > Chionidae > Chionis > Chionis minor. The sequence goes on along the minus strand of VZSF01007519.1, from coordinate 1,253,482 downwards.
TCTCAGTCACAATCTTTTTGGAGTACTTAAAATGTGGCAGTAGTTTTGAAAAACACCAGGCTGGAAAAAAAAAAAATACTGAAAAAAAGAGTGAACTGTAAACACAGCGTAATGAAGCCTGGAGAAAAACATCAACAAAAAATCCCCAAGATGTGCAGGCTATCTGAGTGTAAATAGCTTTTTTCAGATAAAATTCGTGATAGAGGAGACTTGCTGTTCAACCGATCTGAGGAAACTGCAATGTAATTAAGAACTCCTCTCAAACCAGAAGAAAGCAATAAATTTTTTCTCTTTGGAGGACTGAGAAGTTAAGTTCTCCCTGCAGTAGGAGAGCGGTGCAGATACGAAGTTTGTCGCCAAGAACCATTGCACGGTTCTCTGTGCAGCATTTGTTTGCAATATTCTTTTCTTTGCTGTAATACCGTAGCAGTGCTTTGCTGTGGCGAACAGATGCTAGAACTTTAAACACTGCTAAGTCTGCAAAGCGATTCAATCTTCAGTTTACAGTGGCAGAAGTCTCCAGTTTAAAAAAAAAAGAAAAAAAAAAAAAAAGAGCCTATATAATGAAGCCTTAAGTCTCCTGCCATTCACCTTTTCACCTTTCAAGTTTCCCTGCCCCTCATTATATCAGTGTTAGATTTAATACACATCAGTATCAATTCAGCACAGCCATCCAGCATCCCTGTTCTGTACGGGCAAGCCCTTTCACTATCCTCATAAACCTTTAAATGTATCCAAATCCTTCTCAAGGCTTTCAGACAACGCAGCGAATAGTGCTGTGCTCACTGTCAAATTGAAGTGGTAAGTTCATTTCTAAATGCCAAGCTTCTGAGAAATAAAGCAGCATGGTAAATGCAACCACCTTCCTTTTTTAACTTGGTTTTAACAGCTTGCTGTACTAACGGCCAGAACCGTAATTGGGTGGGAGAACTTTGAGCTGCTCCATATTTCAACTGGTGGAATATTAATATTATCTATTGGAAACATTTTCGTAGACCGCAAAAGGTTAATGTGTCTCAGGAGCGAGATTCATTCAGGAGTGGCCGAGGTCGCCGTGCATCCTGGCTTGCCCGCTCCCGGGCAAGCCACGCGCGGAGCCCGGCATGCCGAATCCTGTGCCGTGTTCTCCCCTGCCCCAGCCCCAACATTTTCCCCATAGCAGGGGGCTGTAGCTGCAACGGGACTCCAGTATCTCCGCCGTTCAGCCGGCGCCAGGGCGCAGCGTGGGTGGTGCTGCCTCCAGCCGGGGACCCTCCGGGAGGAGCTGCCTACGGAGGGGAGCGCCGCAGCGGGCCGTTAGTAGAGCGGATCCCGCAGAGACTTAATTTTTAGGCACTTTGGGTACTTCTGTGGCAGTCAGCAGTAGTCTCGTTGCGAGCCTGTGCCGGAGTGACGCCTGCGATGTGACATCTGTGGCACCCAGCCCCTTCTGGCATGTGGTGGTGGCCCGTTAGCCAACAGCTGTGCCACTGGGCTACTGCGCGCAAGCATGGGATAAAAAGGGAGAATTAAATTGAATTATGGAGCAGCGCGTCTTATCTCTTCTAATTAATTCATGAGAAAAATGTGTGTGTAACAAGAAAAATCCTGTTCCTTGTGCTGATTACAGTGATCCGAACAACAGGGCGAGAAATCCCAGTACAAGAACCTTACTTGGACTTCAGTGAATGTGCTCGCTGGTGGGTTATTATCCTGTTAGTAATTATGGGATGAAGAGTGAAGTTCTGTCAAGAAGCCTAAACTGAGACAGAGGAAAACCAAGGAGTAGTCTTACTTACGTAGTTATGGAGAAAGAGTTTAATTGCTTTATGCAATTACAATACAAGTTAGAATAAATTGGCCTGAACTCACCCACCAAATTGCAGTTTGCAGAAAGTGCTGAACCGCAGCAATAAAAGCTAGAGAGGTGTTGAAGAAAGTCGAAAGTATTTCTAGAGCAGGATATTTGGTAAGAATGAAGGCAAATAAAGATAACTGAAGAAGTATATAGGTTTTTTTATATCTGCCAAAGTCACCGCAAGGTGTTAAAAGGAACGAGTATGTGGTGCCTCATCCTGGGTTAAACTCATAGGGGAGCTTTTCCTCCCCTCCTGTTTGCTCTTTCGCACATGATTGTGTCCCACGTGCAAAGACTCTGCAGGGGCAGGCGATGCACGGGCTCCCTGCGCTCCTGCTGACTGCAGGGGGGAAGGGGGCTGCCCCAGGTGGAGAGCAGAAAACATCCCTTATTGTCATTTTCTTTACTGTAGCCTGTAAAAAATCTCAGGTAGTCTCTGCAAAGAATAGCAGTACCTAATGCTAAGTAGAAATTACTGATTGAAGAATGACTGGCCGTGGATGGCCACAGTGTGACTTCTTTCCTGTAGACTTAAAAAATGCGTTGTTTGCTTTAGATTTTTCTGCCTTGCAGCATTTTCCTACCTGTAGCATTGGTTACTGACTGATGTTTTATAGACAGTCTGGGAAAAGTAATTAAGAAAAGCAGGTCTGGAAGTATTTTCAGGGTTTTCAAATAGAGAAAGATTGAAATACACTTGGAGAAATAGCCTTGAAAATGTAATAACAGCTTGGTTTTCAGATGTGCTGTGGCAAACAGTATTTTTTGTTGTCCTTCTAGCTGTACCACCACCACCCCCGCTGTCTGCGTGCAGCAGCCCTTTCCAGCAAAATCCCTTCTAGTCATTCAATGTATAAGAAACTTTGGGGAAAAGTATTAGAAATGAGCAAACAAAAATCCTGGTGGTTTTTTATCAGGAGTTAAAGCTGAGCATCAAAGTTGACTGGAGTGTGCCCATGGGCATGTATTGGAATCGCTTTTCCGTTGGGGAGATGTGTGTCCAGGGAAAGGCAGAGGTACGAACATGACGATCCTGCCCCTGTTACTACCCCTATCCCTGTTACTTCACCGTTTTCCATCGCTGCTGAGCCGCAGCCTTCCCAGGCGCGGCATCACCACCACCGGAGCTGTTTGCAGGATCCCTCAGTCTCTGAATAAGAAAAACGTGACTTGTTGCTGAGAACAGAATCCTTTTAATCCCATATTAAATGCTTTGCTAGTGAAATCTGATACGGGCTTCATGTTAAAGTAATCGATGTGAAGTTCAGTTTGCTGCACTTGGATACTTCAGCACTCGAAGCGCCGTGGTTAATGAGTGGGAGCAGGGAGCACGCAGCCCTCTCCTTGCCCCTGAGCCCTGGGCTGCCAGTGGCAAAGGTGGGAAGGGTTTTGGAGACAGTGGCAGGTTGGGAAAGGCAACCCATCCTTTTCACTGCCGTGCTGCGAGGGTGGCTCACAGACTCAGCTGAGCTTCAGAGACAGTACTAGTGTTCGTGCGGTTTTGTTTTGTTTTTGTCTCTCCTTTTCAGCGTTAGGTGTAGGTGCCCTGAGCTGGAGCTTGAGGAGAGTGTGGGAGCTCTGCCCCTGCCGGGTGGGGGGATTACGGCAACACCCACAAGGGTCACAGGCAGTGGGGGAAAAAATGGGGCTGTTTCAGCATCTGGTAGAAGAAAGCCTGAGTGATTGTGGGTGAGGCTCACAGCAATAGGTATAAACTTCCTAGGTCATAAAGTTTGATCTCCTTCCTTACGGCCTCATTGCTCATGAGCTAATAGTCCTCCTCTGTCTCTGTCAAAACCAAATAGCAAGCCTCCCATGTGAAAGCTACAGTTCCACTTAGGTGTCTCCAGGTGCATGATGTGGAGTTGGTGCAATCAAATCTAACCAATTTCTAATATTCCAACCCAGAAAGTCATCTTAGTCTAAAACATAATATTCCAGTGTTTCCATCGCCCTCACAATACCAATTACCTCTGCTAGATCCACAGATTTTGTTAGGATTCTCCTACCTTATTAATAAAAAATATTAAATAAAATAACTTGAAATGCTGAGCCTTATAAATGGCGGTACCCATCTTTACCTGATGGCTCCCATCTCAGCACAGCCCATGGTTGTCTTCCTCTTGGCCAGCTTCTGCCCATGGCAAAAGTACTTGGTTAAATAACCCGTTTCTCTGTGGCACCTCTTAACTGAGGGGCAGGCAGCTTACACCCAGCACACCTCACTGTGCAAAATGTCCCCCATCTTACTGAAGAATGGTGTGAGATCAGGTTGAGGGTGGGCAACTTTGGGGAGTTCTTTCATTATCTTTTGACTTTCATAAATGTTTCCAAATCATAGTTCAATATTGAGGACAGACTAAAATGGCTACAATTGATGAGATTGCTTGGTTTTCCCTCTTTATGTTGTATGTTTGGCTCAACTGGTGCTCTTCATTTGATAGATGTTTTGCATTAGAGACAGACTGGCCATTCCCAGTTTCTGTGCAACAAAATCTGTTTTCAGGTGGGATAAGGGCACTTGCAGTTTTGCATTCACATTTTCATTTAATTTCCTTTGCAGGGTCCCACTGGGTTTGTCCACGTCCCTGCACCTTCTTAGCTGTAAGAGTTAACTTTGCTTTGCCGATCAGTTTTGGTTTCAGTAATTCGTCAGCGCTTACTCCTGCTACCCTGTCTGAGGTGACAGGATAGGGCGCCTTCCTTAGAAGCTTTTTCTCCTTCTTTGGGATGCTGGTTTTTAAATAACATTTTTATGTTTATGGGGAGAAACGCCACTCTTGTCCCACACTCAAATTCTTCAGTTCAGCTGATTTCATTAACCTGTTTCACTGATTTCTTAAAGTGTGACATTAGAAATTGAAAATTTGCCTCAAATACCTAATTACTTTTTTTTCCTCTTTACATTTAAAATAAATCAAGTCATGAGGAAGCACTGACATCTTACCTAGACGGAGATCAGCGAGGACAATTTACCTCAGTTCCGCACTGGGTTTTGGCATATGGAGCAATACTCAGCGAGGCTCAGTATCAGGTGGGTGCAGAGATCCCCACTGTGGGCAGGGAAACCGCAGAGCAGAAGGAAAACATTAAGTGTTTTGAAACAGTTGTGAGAGGCTCTGCAGAATTTATGGCCTTCGGGGGCCTGTGAGAGGTTTACGAGGCCGGAAGGTTTCTGGGGAGCACTTTTGTGTGGGCTTTTGCAGGTGGCTCCCCGAGATCATGTGCCTCCGCTTGCTGGAATCGCCCCCTTGCTAGGACTGGTGCTGCAGATGTGAAGGCAGCAGATGGAGCGTGAGTTATCTGGCAGGGTGGGGTGGCTCTGCTTCCTCCGAAAGGCTCCTCGGCCGTGCTGTGGCTTTCCGAACGGCTGGGCACGTCTTTCTGGGGAAATGGGCACTTTTTGCTGCAGAGTGATGATCGCCTTGTCGGATCCTCCACATCGCCAGGAGGACGAGCAGGGTCCTGGCATGTAGCATCAGTATCAGTAATCAGTGAAGATCGATATACTGTTCTGGGAAACAATTGTTTGTAAAATGTCCGTGCGAGGCCAGCAGGAAATAAAGCCTTGTATTCAGGTCAGCCTTAACTGAACAAATTTATTTCTCCGTGTGGTTTTATTTTTCAGTGAAACTTCTTGCAACAGTACAGAAGATAGCGAGTGATGTGCTACAAAAATCTAGTTTTATGTGTATTCTATTTGACTTTTCAGCAGAGGCCTGCTAGATGTTTTCTGATGATCAATTGTTATAATCCCTTTAAATAGCAACAACATCATATTAAGTGGTTTATTTAGTGTAACGCACAAAGACTGTAATGAGCCAGAAACCTCTCCAGGAACAGTGGCTGCATCAGTGCCTCCTTTCCCGAGATTATCTTACTAGTCATTAGGAGCCCACTAAAACTATCTAGCACGGCTGCAAACAGGTGCCTTTGCCAATATTTCATATGCTTTTAATCCATTGACCACAAAGGCTTAATTTGCCTATCCGCCCCGACTGGCTCTGTGACTCTGGTGGGAAGCAAGCGCACGAGCATCCAGCTCCACGCTTGCTGTCCACAGGTGACTGCAGGGCTCCTTCCACAGGTCACCTGTGCCACACGGGACAGGGGTGGGATTGCAGCCAGGCAGGTGCCCAGCTGGTGTTACAAATTCATGACAAATTAATTCTTCTCACAGGCTGCTGTGCCTCCCCCTCACAGGCTTTGAGGTGATGGTTGCAGTGAGAGCGAAGTCTGTGGCTTCCCCACCCAGCCAGGCTCGGCAGCGGCAGGTCCCAGTGCTGTGTCCCAATCCATGCTGGAGAAGTTGGGAAACTCCCACTCCGGTCCTGGAAAATGGAGGTTACTCCAATTTCCCCAGGCTTGCCCCAGTGGCCACCCCTGCCTCCCAGACACGCTGGTGTTCTGCTGCCTTTCTTGTCCATATTTAACATCTTTTGGCTTAAATCCCATGTCTTATGGCTTTGGCTGGAAAGGAAAATGATGGAGAGGAAGGCCTCTGCCGTGTGCTGATACACTAGAGACTGCAGGGGGGTTCCTCACTGCTTCCCTGGCCGGAGCACGTCCCATTGCATGTCCCACCTACAAGCTGCATGCTGGAGAGATGAGCTTGAGCATTTACTCAGCTTCCCAAAAAATCCCTTCTGGTGCTGAGAGTCATAAGTATTGATAGTATTGCACTGAAGCCTTTATTTACACAACTGGTGCAAGCATCATGGGAAGATTATTGCAGAGGTGTGGATGTGGGTTGTTTAAAGTGGATTTCAGAAAGAATAGAGGAATTTATAATTCAGTTTTATAAATCACAAAACTGGGCAGCTAAAACTTGAACAAGGAGGTACCTGGCAACATGTAGCATAACCTGCCCACCGTATAAAGGTATTATCCATCCTTGCAGAGGCTGCTTTAGCTGTATTTTAAGGGATATACCTGAATGTAGTTATCTCCCTTGGGTTTTGCTCTACTGTAGGGCTAGCAGCTGGAAAGCATGCTTTCTGATCATATTTTGCTCTTATTTTTAATTCATTTCCCCGACCTTAAAGTATTCGTCAGCTGCTGTAACCTGTTGTTTCAGGCAGCTGCTAGATCCTAGCTGATGGAGTTTATTGATTTCTGACTCTGATCTTGCAAATCTTATTTCAAATTCATCCCTCGCCAGCTCTGTGCTGGGAGCCTGAGCTGAACCGCAGCGTGTTAGGGATGAGCAAGCTCTCATGTGGGCTTTCTGCTGCCACCAGCTGCAAAACCTGCCTGCGTCCCCCGCGCTGGAGCAGCCCACCCTGATGCCCTGAGAGGTCTCCCCTTCCCCTCCCGCAGCCCTGTGCACGGCCGTGCCCGACACCTCACCGTGCCAGCCCCGGCTGTGCCGTGCTGTGCTGCACCACGGCAGAGGGGAGACGAGGAGCTGTGCACGAGGAGCAGACGTCAGGCAGTGGCTTGGTGGCCTCAGCATGGCGGGTGGCAACCCCCCGTCCCAGCCCACCCCCAGCCCAACATGAATTATGGTCCCCGTCCTCTCCACTGCAACAGAAAAGCTAAAAACCTGAACCAGATGCAAGGTTTCACCTGAGTTTACAGACAGCCTGGAAGCAGTAACTCTGGGAGGTATAAACTGCTCCTTTCATCGTAATAAGATGTTAACGGGGGGAAAGCCCCGCGGCTCCGGGCGGTCCTCTATTAACGCCGCCGCAGCAGCTGGGAAAGGGGGAACTGCTGGATGGGTTTCCGCAATGCTCACCCCTCGCATCCCCCCGTGCCCAGGGCTCAGAGTCTCCAACTCGCGCATCCCCCCGCAACGTGGTCCCGCTCCCGGAGGCAGAGGGTGCCTGGCCGTTCCCCCCGCACAGCTCAGGCTCCCCGCAGTCCCAGGGTCTCCGGTGAGGGCTTGTGGGCAGCAGCGCACCGTGTTCCTCAGAAACCCTGAGCTGCCACTAACAAAACATCTGTTTGCCATCGCTTTGGGTTGTTTATAGCATTTTGATGCTCTCTTCTGCAACATTTTATTTTAAGGAGGCTGGTGATACTCCCATGCAGAGCGCAACAGAAGTGCGGCTTGCTCCTGGTTTATGTATTCCAGCTAAGGTTGCCTAGCCATTTGTGTAGTTCGCAGAGCACGCGCCTCTCTGGTTTGAGGCCAGACACAAGAGCATCATTCCCAGCTCTCCCATTGCCACCTGCACCTGAACTGCTCCGCTCTCCCCCTTGCTTGCTGTGGGAAGGGATGTCTGGGCAAAACCAAACTGACCCGTCTTTGACTTGAAGTAAAAAAAAAAAAGACATTATAACTTTGGAAGCCAGGCTGCAGTTTCTCCTCACGCAGCGTGGGATTAGAGGAGCAAAACCAGCCAGTGCCCTCTGAACCTGTTTGCTTCCCTGTCGTGGAGAGTCCACGCAAGCGGTACGTGGCTCGGCAGCGTTAAGGAAAGGAGGAACAGAGAGGCAACATGTTTTCTGCTGGGCAACCTTATCGGCTCTGATTGTGCTGGATTTTCAGCTAAGTGTGACTGTGAAGGATAATTACCATCATGTGTTACCTGAGATTACAGGGTTGCTTTCCAACTAATGACACCAGGAGAACCAAGCAGTTGTTAATATTTAATCAGACTCTTGGCTTAACAATTGGATAAATGAGGTGTGTAATTACACAATTATAGAAGACATTTCAGATAGGAACTGTGCTGTTATTAATAGTGAAGGAGAAAGCTGGTGAACATATACTGTTCAGTCCCATCAAGCACGTCATTAAAAAAGATGTTCAGCACGAGAGTCTAACAGTGTGTCCTATGAGATGGTAAACAAAGGTTTCAGCTGCTTTTGAGATAAAAATTCCTGCATGGCCAAGAGGTTTCAATGTAAGAAAAATACCAGACCAGATGTTTTGTTGATGTGGCAAGCTATAATCGGGGGTAACTAGGGAACTTTTAAATACATACACAGAGCATACCACGTGTTTATGGCCGTGCTTTATGTATCATTTCTCAGCAGTCAGGCAATTATTTCCCCTAGGTTATTCATTTTAAATTTTATAGGAAACAGAGAGGTACCCTTTAATTCAGTGTAGTACTTAACTGCCCATGGAACTTTTCTTTAAAATAAATGTTTGTCACATAGCACATGCATGTTTGATCACAAAGTACCAGTCAGAATGAAAATGGAGATGTTGTCTGTAATGATTTCATTAGTCTGTTCTTTTGATCCTGTGCTTTATCTCAGCTCCTTAAAAACATTTTATTTTTTCAAGTGATCTTGATTTGAAAAGATTGCAATAGTTGCAGTTCGTCTGTGCTCCACTACAGTGAGTACTAACTGTAATTCTCTTGAGAGTTAATTAGAGGGATACTGCAAAGTTAACATCAAAATCAAAGAACTTATTGACCAGCATGATTGCAGGTTAGTGATATGAATCTGAATAATGCATGAAATTAAATCTTAGAAATGCTTTGCACAATGCAATGAGGCAGCATTCAGGTGTTAATGTGGTTTCTCAAATGCAAAGTTGTAAAAACAAGAAGCAGGTTCGCTGGCAGATGCTATGGGAAATAGTGTTTTGATCCCCTGCTGTTCCCAACTAGCATTCCAGAAAAGTTTGCACTGGATGCACAGACATTGTTGAATTTCTCAGTGTCCGGTTCTAACGGTGACTAGATACCACCATCTCTGGAGCATGCTTTGACATCAGGGGAAGAAACATCCTATCAAAGTCACATTAATGTTTTTCTTCTAGAGACATTTATATTAAGAAATCAGAGAAATGCCACGCATGCTCCCTGCTCACTGAGTGCTGGTGTTGCACCAGTGGCTGAGCCGCACCGTGAGCTGTCAGTTCCTCCTTCTGGCATGTGCTCGCACATCGGTTCCTCTTTAACAATTTGTACTTGGTGTTGAGCTCATGCTGTGAAAAGAGCAGAAGCCTTCAATTATAGTGATGCAGAGCCAACAGAGATAATTAGGAAAATCAGCCCCAGAGGTTAAGATTTACCTATACAACATGTTAGCATAGAATTGTAAAGGACATAGAAAGAAATTAACAACCAGAATAATTTCCTGTGGCATGTTACCTGGCGATCCGGTTTAGTGCAACCTCTTTCTTCACCCTCTTTCTTCTCTGCCTCACCTTAAGTCTGACAGTTCTGTCTTATCCAAATTGGTCCCAGTGAAATAATTTTCCTCTGTTCTGACTTTGTCACACACCTTCCTAAGCCTGCATGTCTGCGGCTGCCAGCCTCACTTTTGAGTTCTGTGAGGCCACGGACTGCACCTTCCAACCTCCTTGGCAGACCTCTCTTGTTCGTATGTGATAGCCACCTCCCTGTGCTCCCCGTTCCTTCTGGTACTTTCTTTACATTGCCACCAGGAACATCTTTGGTAAATAAGGAGATTTGCAGCTCCCTTTCCTTTTCAAGACATGATTCCTCTGTTTTGCTTTCCCCATGGGCTACCTTCAAATTCCTGGATGAAAAATAGTTTAGAAACCCAGGAACCTTGGAGCTGTGACATTGAACATTGCCCAAACAAGCTAAAAATATATTAAATTGTCTGGTTAAAACTCATCTTTCCTTTTCTGCTGAGAACCCACCCTCGTGGCAACTCCATCCCTGAATTGTCCAGGCTGTACATTCCCTGAGGAAGGACCACCTATGGCACTCGTCTGTGAAACACTTCATGTCTTCATATCCCTGCGTAAACAGCTGGTGTTTAATGAAACAAGCAGCATGCAAGGCTTCCCGCTCCCACCCCACGGACCCGCGCTAGCCTGCCCTCTGAGGGGCGAGTGCCAAAGTGGTGAAACCTCTTTTGGCCCATTCGACGCACAGTTTTTCAGTCCGCAGCAGAGAAGCTGCCGTCAGCCGGTGGGTTTGTGGTGGGGTGACACGAGAGCTGCCTACAGGGTCCTGCCTGCCGGGAGCACTGGCAGGGCGATACACAATTTCCTGTAATGGAGTCCTGCCTCCTCTCAATGCACTACTTTTAAGAGAAGGTTTCATTATCTCTAAAGCTTTTTATTGCATCACATCCCGTTAGTCAAGACATGATCTGTGCCCAGTGCTACTCCAGCAGTTACGATAAAGGCCTTTGCTGTTGGCTTTTGGGGGGAAGTCCAAGACTGACGGAGGGACTTTTCCAGCTAAGGCAAGCAAGATTTGTTAATTAACATTTGTGGCACCTTGAAAACAGAAAATGCTGCATATGTACTTATGTATTTTTCTAATACCAAAGTGGCTTGCATTGAAAACTTTTGAAGCCCTAGTGACTTGGTCTGTGAATTCCTGATCTACCCTATCTATAAAATTAAAAATAAACCAGAAAGATAATGAGTCGTGGCATCTGAAGAAGACTCCTCTTCCCCCAACATGTGGGGCGTCCCCTTTTCTACCTGTCCTTGTTTGGGCAAACCAGGACAGTACCTCTTGGAGGTTTTAAGTCCAGAAGACTGTGGTCAGTGACCATAACGTACTTACAACATGAACGCATAAAGCGTGTACTTAGTTAAAATACGTAGAACATTTCAAGGATGCTGCTTTGTAGATTTCTGCAGATTGGGCACATCAGTAATATATGCACGGTCTGGCTTTGCATGTTGTACTGGGCTATTTACTCTTGGCCAGGGCAGCCCTGCCGCTCCGTGCGCTACGCCGGTGAGACAGGATGCGTTGCGAAGGGAAGGCACAGTGACACATGCCCCCTCATGACCAGTTGGTGCACACACAGATACACACGGGCAAGCAATTCTCAAAGACAGACACGTCGCTGTTATCGTGGAGCTTGGGAGTGAATTTAGCTTTCTGCCAAACCAATACCTCCATTTCTTTGGTTGTGATTTGCAAAGGCAGCTTTCACGGGTTTCATAAAATCAGTTTGTTCCTGCCTTTTCCTTTGAAGAAAGTCAGTGTCACCGAGACCTCACAGGGCTCTCAGCTGGATACGCGTGTTGGCTGCCCTGTTTGATCCCCACTGAGCTGAATGTGTTTGTTTGCATTTAAACTCCTTTGAAGGGACTGAGAGTCCAGCAACACATCATCTCCCTGTGCTCAGCCAGGGGGATTATTACTACATGAGTTTACCCACAGCCCCCAGAGGAGCTGTTCAGGGCACTTTATAATAACTTAGATGCACCAGCTATCCCTCTATGTAATAACTCCCAAAAGAAAGAAATAAAAACTGTGTGGATAAAACTCAGGGCGCATCTTACCTTTTAATGAAACTCTAAATATCAAAAGTAAATCAGCTGATGTGGGCGACGCTCGCCAACAGAGAGTAGTCAAAAGGCTTACTGAACTTGCTTTGAAGGTTTGGATAAGGAAGGGTTTCTTTTGGTGCTTCAAATCCTGGTCAAGGGGCATGTTAAGCCAAATGCAGCCAGTGAAGTCCAGGGATGCAGAATGGCTGGGGAAGCTGAGGGACAGGGAAGACATGCAATGAGCCTGTATTTCGGCAGGGAGGTGACTGCAAGCCTGAGCTCACTTCAGCATAAATAAGAATCAGAAATAAGACAGGCTTGGGTTCTGCAGGAGACACTTACCTTTTATCTGTAGATTTTAATTTCTATTTGTAAAAGACTGGAGGGATGTTACGCAACACGTTTCTAATACTCCAGCTGTGGAAAACAAACCACATCTGGCACATAAAATAACAATGAAATTATCTGAAAGCTGTACTGTTCTTAAAAGCAGCTACAAGTATGTGTTCAAATAACTTGCTGGAAAAGAATAGATCCAATTTGTCAGATGATAATACATAAGCTTAGAAGGAGGGAAAAATTAAGCCAAGAGAAATATTGCACTTCAGAGAGTTCAAATAAAGAAGAGGTTCCTTTCCACCAAACTTCTGTGGGCTTGAGAGGCATAAATTACACAAACAGCATTTAAAAACAGGAATGCAAAATTCAAAGAGCGAAATTAAAAGCTCTGTTCGTGTTCCAGCCGTGCAACAAGTGTGCAGCAGATGTCGGAGGCCTATGGTTAAGAAATCCCCTGGTCTGGAGGCACAATTTCCAGCGTGTCCTGCCGGCACGCATCTGAAGGTGGGTTTGTAACAAACATACTGTCAGCTATGGAAAATACACAGTCCATGAGAGGAGGAAATACTGCAGATCTGAGCATGACGCTTTCCCTTGTGTGCTCTGTAACGAAGGGTTTCGGAACGAGGAGGCACAGGTAGCGCGAGAGCTGTCACGCTCCATCTCAGTGACAACCCACCTCCTTTCCCAGTTCCTCTCTTGCGCTGGTGCCCGGGTTTCCAGTGAAGCACAAGGTAACTTGCTGCCTCTTAAAATGGAGCAGTTCACCTTAACTGCAGCTGACGTTTGGTTTGGCAGGATGTATCCCGCTTTCACGGTTCGTTATACCCTATTTGGGTGAAAAGGCCTGTGCTGCCATGCGTTCCCCACTCCCCTCCCAGGACCCAAAGGCAGAAAGGAGTAATAAAAGTAAAAACAGCACATTGAAGAGGGAAATTGTCAAAAGAGTATCAATTTGTTTTGGGGTTTTTTTTTATGTTTAAGGTGATTTCTAAAGTTACAGTTTGATAATCTTAAAATATGTCAGACTTTACACATTAAATGGTAGAACAATACCACGCCTCCCACGCTCCCAGCAGTGGGAGAAGCACGTTGGGATGACTGTATAAAGCCCTTCCTGCAGTTGAGTCGTTCTTCATTTAAACATTTTTTTTATCTACCAAACAATAATAAAGCACCAGTCACTACTGCACACGGATCCCAGCTGAACGAGAGGCTGAATGCAAAGTAAAGGCTTTGCTGACAGTCTGAACAAGAGGGTCTTTCACGCGGGTCTGCAGGTTTAACACGAAGGATCGGGTTCTTGTTTAAACAAACTCCCCATTACTTCACCTCCGCAGTCACAACGGACCTTACCGTGGGAGTAAATTACACACCCGCTTAATCTGAGAGGGTTTAGATTAAATGCGAAGTGTCATCCCCAGGGGTGGAGGGGATGGGCTGGCTGGGGAGAGGGAGGTGGCAGGCGGAGATGCTGCGTATGAGCCTGACGTGAAATCAAATCAACTAATTCTTCTCCACGTACATTTTATTCCTCAGAATAATTGTGAGTCTGAGCTGAATCCTGCGATAGGAAATGCTGACTGTCCACACCTTCTCCTTCCTATTACTGAGAAGATTAACAAAAAGTATGTACACATACATGTTTCCAATATGTTTATTAATATCGAAAGTGTAAATTTTTGGAGTCCGACACTGCAAAAGCAAAGCATGGGAAGGCAGGTGTAAAATGTACTGTTTCATGTCGGTGGCAGCTGCAGTTTCATTTCTGTGGCAGAGTGATAAATGACAGGAATTCACAATTTTCTCCCCACTCCCTTGGAAGATGTATTCTATAGAATGAAAATAGAAGCACTGAATTATTAAGAATCATCCCCTTTACATATGAAAATGGTACAGTGTCATGTTAAATACACAGTATTAAGAGGTCAATTAGAGACCTATTTTGAGTTAATGGAATTAGTTCTTTTTTTATTTTACATTTTAAACGCAATCTTTCAAGGTGTACTGGAGATTGAAGGAATAGAAAATAGAGTAATCCAGTTAAAGGCAGTTAATGCTTGCAGAATACCTTGAGAGCAATGCTGCTGGGTGAGAGGGTACGATGGGGCAAGGGCTGAGCAGACAGTGCCCTTTTCTTCCCATCTCCATCAACTCCCCTGTGCATGAGTGTGAAATGCTTTTTTTTTTTTTTATAGTACATTCCCTATATCTAAATAGACCATAAAACAAGGGAAAATTTTGTTGGCCCCTGGCTCCCCAGCACAGTCCTCGTTTCACTAAACCTTACAGCATTTTCTTTAAATCCTACTTGGTTCAGTGAAAATTAGTATATACAAAAGTCCTGAGAGCAATATTGCAACTGGTCAAGGTAGAATTGTTGCATTAGTCACTGGACAGTTGTTCAGCTGCAGATTTGCGTTGGAATTGGCTCCAAAGGGAAACAGCTAGAAGGAGCTTCTCTACTCTTCAAAGGATTTGCCACTCCCATGATGCACCTGGAATATTAATGCGCATGGAAATTGCACACACATCCCCCCCACCATGTTACAAGAGAGGAGATGGCTGCAAAAGGGGAAGTCCCTGGGCCAAAGGATAAGTCAATGAAGGAGGCACCAGGAGTATTTTGACATCCAAGGACAGTCCTGCCCACACATCCCAGGGTCCCTTCCTGACCACCTCTCTCATCCCTGCCCAAGCACACATCCATTTCTGCGGTTGGACCTGCAAAGGCCGATGGATTCATCTGGAACCCATGAAAAAAAAAAAAAAGGCTGTTTTTCTTCCAGTAAACTTAGTTCATGTGGCATAAACCACTGTGAAAGCAAATATATATCTACACCCTCATTTTGTTTGGTTTCTAGGTAGGATGCACACAGCACTCTCATACTAGGAACACTATTTGCGGTAGAGTCCTGCAGGATGGCAACTTCTGTCTTAGAGTTCCTGCTTAGCTATAGACATGATATGTACAGTGCGTGAAAGGGGACATGTTTTTGCTGTGCAGAAGAGCCTGGCGATAGTTTATCTCACACTCATGTCTGTGCATGCACGCTGCTGCTGCTGCAGTGTCTGCTCTGAGGAGACCCAACCGCTCCAAGGAGTACGGCTGCGTGAGCGCCGTCCCCGGGGCTCGATGTCTGCAGCAAAGCAGGCACGAATTCCTCATGATCCATCTTGCCTGGTCACAGTTCAGGCTCCCAAAGTGTTTTGGGCCAAGGTGATGTGGTGATGTGCATCCTGCAGAGGCGACTATTAGTGTGTAAAAAGAAAATCACCAAACCCTAAGCAATTCCAACGCTCATATAATGGTAATTCAAAAACTGTATTGGGTGTAAAATTAAGAATCTTGCATTTCCAGTTAGTTGAACCACGTAACTGAGTAGGGACCTTCTCTCTGCATCTGCTAAATGGTGGATGCCAATGTTGACGTTAGGAGGAGACTTGTCATCCTGGGCTTTGCTGCAGAGCCTGCACCACTCAGCCTGCAGATCCCACCGGTGTCCAGCCCGGCACTGTGCATCGCTCCCTCCTGCTGCTGCTGCGGCCAGATCCCGCACCAGAGAGAAGCTGGCAACCAAGGCAGCCCTCTTGGCTTGGGAAGATGTGCCGCTCGCTTTCCTGTAAGCTGGGCCACAACGCTGCTCATTTCCTGGCATTTTCTGACTCTTGATCTTATTCCACTGATTTTCCTTTACAAACAACAGGGGGAAAGCTGGGAAAGCTGTGGAAAACAGAAAGGAGAAATAGGTCACACTAGAAATTCTGAAACCTCAGCAAAGCTCTTGTTTAAAGTGATTAATTCAGTGACCTCTGACCACAAGGCAGACCTTCAATTTGCCAGCAGAGGATAAAAGAGTCAAGATCTGAATGAGTAAAGACGGGATGAAGGGTGAGTTAATCCAGCAACTGTGAAAGAACATTGGAAATAAAAATACTCAACATATATTCTTCTTTCCTTTAGTCCTCCTATTGCATATGGTTTATTTCTGGATATGCTGGAATATCAGGTACATTTATATTCTTTTTGATCTCCACTGTTTGATCCAGATCCAGCCAGCAGAGCAGACTGATGCTCTTAATGCTGTTAAGTAGCACAGTCTGCATTTATTTATTTTTTTAGAAAGGGAACTAAAAAAGTACTTGCAAAATGGTACAGGGTTAAAAGGAAATTAGGTATTGCAGCAGCTTGTAATATTTCCATTTTTATTTGCTGAAGTTTCTCATCCTAAAATACACATTTTTTGTGGTGGAAAGTGACAAGCTGGTTAGTGACATTAAACAGTTTTGCCTGAGTTGCCTGCAAAACTCCAATGCAGAATATAATCGTTCATCTATAGTTATAAGCCTTTAAGCCGCTTATACTATTTTTATTCTAAAGTCACCTTTCATTTGGTTAGTCTCCAGCAATTCAGACCAAATTTACACTTGGAAGTTTCTTAGTAATTTCCAGTTAACACCATTAAAAAGTGAGAAAGGAGTCTTGAAATAAATTATCTCAGTAATGCACATATTTTTGCTGCTGGACAGTAAGCAGATACCTCATTTGTAGTATCTGATATCCTTTATATGATAGCTTTGTTTGTGCTATTTTCTCCCAAGTAGAAAAGATGACTTGTGAGAAACCCATTTTGAAAATGCTATTGTCCAACAATGCTAATGTGTGAAGATTTCTCCGTACGTGTTTATGCTAGCAGCACTTTAAAATGAGAGAAAGAGACCTTGGAATAACATAAAATGTCTGATCAGTACCTCCTACAGTCCATTACTTAGTTAAGGTTCAATCACCAAAGGTTCACATCTTACTTGAACAATTTTCCACTTTCAGGGGTTGTTTAGGTTCCATTTTAGAGCAGCAAAATATCAGGCTATTACTGATTATTTGATTTTACTGTAAGGTATAAGTGAAGAAGTGAAGATAAAATGTATAATAAAAACCTTGTCTTCACAACATCATTAATGTTTTAAGATTCAGCCAATGACGTATTGGATTCAATCCTTTCCTCAAATAGAAAAACACTTCTTAAAAGTGTGTATTAACTCTTATTTCTGAAGTGCAGTATTTTTTTTATGGTTCTTAAAAAGGAAAGCTGACAGAACCAATAACTGTTTATGTCTGCACAGCAAAACTACCGTTTGAGTTGTCTTTGATTAAATCATTATCGTCTTTCTTCTGCTTTATTCCCTCTGGAGACATAAGAAGACATTAGTAACAGAGATCAAGCTGTTGAGAGTCCAAGAAACAAAAATGGGAGATTATTTATATTCAGCTGTCCGGTAAAAGATTGGAAAACTGAGTAATTATTTTATAATATTATAGTAGAGGATGAGGTAAAGTTTTGGCTTTTGACAGGTATGGTGTGATAAAACCAGAACCGCCTAGAATTAATATTTATTGTTATCATTTACTGAGCTAAAGTGGATACTGACTTACAGGGAAATATACAGATAAAATCCCCCAAATAGGAACTTTATGTAACAAAATAAATTGTAACAGAACTGATGACGACAAGGATGGTCCGTGTGCTTCCCCCGCTTCCCAAGGAAAAGCCCTGCAAGCTCCTCAGAAAGCAAAAATTTCTCGCCTTGTGCTAATTAAACCCGTTGCTGATTTAATGTTTACTATGCTGGATATGGATCACCGCCTAGATTTAAATGCTACGACATTATAGTTGCAAGGAATATTCTGCTTAAATCCAGAAAAAGATGCCAATATTTGGTGTAATACAGAACACCCTCTAAACACGGTAGCAGGGATCACACTGACAATAGCTGCAAGTGCGAGTAACAGAAAAACATTGACACTATCAATCACAACAGAGCCTCGCAGCTGTTAAGATTTATGATGTCAACCCTGTAATATAGAGCTGTTAATGAAAACAGAAGATTGAAACAACATTGATTTATTGGGTCAGGCACATGAAGGCTTTAATGGGGGCATCATTCCATTGAATGGCTACCTGGGGATGTCCCAGTATTGCAGGACCCTCGGTAGTTACAGTCCTTACACGTTGCCATCACTAGAATTTTAAATGGAGTTTTGGAAAGTTCAGCTTTTCCTTAAAAAAGGGCTGTGGATATGAGGCTGCTGCTCACCAAATATTAGCTTTGTAGGCTTAAAATTAATAGTAAAAATTGCAAATCAGAGGCAGCAAAGGTCCATCAACACCTAAAATATTTGGTGTTCAGGGGAAAAAAAAAAAATAGCTATGCAGAAGCCTGGTGGGCTGTAGGGTTGTGGGTTGTATATTTTCAGAAATAATGGTACTCAGGCCTCTGAATTCAGAGACCTGTCAGCGAGCCTAGTTCAGGAAAAGTTTTACTTGATATTCAGATCTTATTTGCACTCACTGACAACATTAAATTCAGTAGAGAAGTACTGGTCCCTCACTTAAAAAAATGCCAAAACCCAGAAAAATCCCCAACAGAGACAGATGCCTCTTCCCTGCTGCCCTTGCAGCTCACATGCTCTCACTGGAAGGTGAAGGCAGAGCAAGTGGCTGTGAGTGCTTTCAAACAATTAACTTTTTGAAAAAAACCTCAAAATTCCTGAAGAAATTTCTCAGCATAACCTGATATTTGGAGAAGCTGATTTTTCATCTAAAGTACTATATTCCTAGTGTCAAAGTCTGGTAAATAGGGAAGACACATCCTGGTTTTGAATGTCTAATCATTAAGTAGTGATAAATAAATACACCTGTCTACTTATTCCCCCAGAATTCATTACGTATATTAAGTAGAGTGTGTCTGCACACGTGCAAACAACTTCTCAAAATAAGACTCTCAATAATCCATGTCTACCTAATTTTGCATTCCCTCCAAGGTCATGTAGGCACATAATGGATACACCGCTATAGCTTAGCATACATGCACATGCCTATGAGCAGAGACATCAAAAGCAGAGCCCACGCTTAAGACATAAAAACTAGTCAAATGTGAGTTCTGTGATCCAACTCAGTTAAATGTTGTTAGCAGCATTAAGGTGAAACATTTCTGAAGACTTAATGTATTGTGAAAGATCTGGACATCCTCCATTAGTTTTGGATTACTCCAGCTTGTGAAAGATGCACTTTTCTGTTAATTCAGGGTAAGGAGGACTGTTACCCTCGGTGGTTCTTGCTCCCATCAGAGGGCTGCGTTAGCCTTCATGGCCCCTGAGGCTGCGAAATGACCCACAGCAGCTCAGGTGATGCCGACACTAGCCAGAGCTCTTCCCCTTGCTTTCCTGGGAATAAATGTGTGGGTCTATGCAGCTCAGCAGGGGTTAGTGCCTTGTGACCATGGGGACTGGTGTGCTTGTTGGCAGCATCTCCATTTAGCCGGATTTCCCACCGGCTGGGCAGGGCAGTCCTTGTCCTGCTCCCTCTCCTGGCCAAGGGGCTGGACAGCAGCTGGGCTTTCCTCAAGCAGATGTGACCCTGTGCTTTCCTGCATTCAAAAGTTCCTCCAAGGTTTGACTCTGCTGTTGGCTCTGGGAAGGCTTTGTCTTGTCCCTGTCACCTAAACCCACCATCAGAAGGATGAAGGCTCACCACCAGCAGCTCGCCAGTGACCAGCTTACCTGGAGCCTGCTGGGGAGACCCATGGCTCACCCGGCACATGTTGACCAGGCAAGAGTTGCTCACAAACCTCAGGTTTCCTCATGCTGAGTAGGACAGAGCTTCGGGCTCCCTGCACAGCCCTGCTGGTCCCCAGCACCATGGCTCAAGTTCACGTTACAGCCCCAGCATGGAGCAGTGTTGCTCCAGGGAGCTGTGGTGCCAGAAGAAAGGCTTTAGTGCTAAGATGTAATGATTTTCAAGGATAATATATACAGCCTGTGCCAACAGGATTAAACTATGCAGGATTAAACTCAAAGCAGGAGGAACTGTGCTTGCTCTCCTCCTGCAGATCAGCATCATGAGGACATGTCTGAGGCCACAGGCTCCGGGTCCAGAGGAGAGCAAGGCCACTGCAGGAGCAGACCCTTTCCCCTCTGCTCTGCTATCAGCAGTCTATCACTTGTTCTTGCCTGTGACAGTGTCACTAATGCCTGTCACCGCACGGGTGCTCCATCCCCCTCCTTAGCCTTAATGAAGGAACAGAAGTCACTGAAGGCCATAGTAGCCAAGTGTCCATCTTCTTCCTTAAAATCTGTCCCTGCTCTGATACCACCAGGAAACTCATGAGCTGTGAAGACCATCACCTGTCATGCAGATCACTGTTCCCTGGCCAACACCTAGTATGGCTCTTCAAGTCCAAGGGTGCCTCCTGGCCAGCACACACCTTGGTGCCCCAGGTACCCCTCAGCCACCACCGAGGACCAAGGAACTGCCTGCATGAAAGGGTTGTTGGTGGTGGGAGGGTATCACAAACCCCCGAGCCTCGTGCTTGACGATGATTTTCAAAGGAAAGCCGCTCTGGGTCAAGGTGAGGACTGAAACCTTTCCTTATTCCTCCCATGTCCCTATCAGCACAGCAATGGCACCCAGCAGACTGGACCTCGTTACACTTGGCACCCTGCACATAAATGAGAGACATTCCTCGTGCACCCGCTCCCTGGTCCCCATCTCAGATTTGATGTATTTCTTTGTTACTGCTTTCCCACCTTGAGGAGTGCAGTGGTATATCCCATAGCATTTTTCGGGTGCTGGCTGTAACTGTATTTGAAATGTGATGCTAACCTTGTAAGTAGATATAACACAGTTAATGACTCCTTGCAAAACTGGTGTGACACACAGGCCTCAGTGTTATTGTCTGCGTTTAACAGCTACAAAGGTCAAAGCTACAAAGGAAGCTGCAAAGACTTGTGTAAAGGACAGAGAAAAATTTGTAGCTGGGATTAGAAGTCAGGAATTCCTTTTTTACCAGCCTTCTTACTAGTTGTTGGACCAAGCCCTACTCTCCAACATGGCTTTTACATGCTTCATAAACACACAAATTTTCCTGTTGATCAGCCAATAATTTGTCCTCTAAGACTTGTGCACAAGTCAAGTCAGCATGACGTTGGGTTTGAGGTGGATTGATTTCTCTTCGTCAGCAGTATTTACAAAACTGACTTCAGTTTCAAGACACACGCCTAGTAACAGCAAAGTCAAAGGGTGGTCATGGCTAGGGAAAAGGTGTTTGACATTTCACTGCCGTAAGTTCTTCTATTTTAGTTATAGCTTAGTTTGTTTTTTCAAATTCTCTTTATGTTAATATAAAAAGGAATTCAAGCTGAAATAGTTACCATCTGCTTGAAAGAGGACAGGAAAACGTGGTTACAAAAGAATGTCTAAAGTGTGGAGCAAAATACAGTCCTGCTAATGGTAACATTCCTGTCATTAACATTAAAGATTAAAGCCTATAATATACAGGAAAATATATTGCACGGCTTATCACATTTTTAATGAAGGGTTCGGTGTTATAGCAGGCAGGCACTGAGAAGAAAAATGTACCTCTTGGATTTTATTTGCTCTCCTGGGAAACTAGCCTATCGTGATTGTAGCCCGTAGGATCAGCCAAATGAACACCAGGCAGTAAGTCAGCAGTCCCCAAAAGGTTAACAGAGCTTCTTCCTAATGTTACAGCAATGATTAAAAAAATTAGCTCGCATTAACCTTTCACCTTTCAGTGGATGGTTCAAATCTGGAGTGGGTTGGTAGTGATTGAGAATGGTTACTATAAGTTTAATGTTTTTTTGGTGGCTTACGCAATGCGAGCGGGTGGTCTCATGCTGCTTCCCAGGGGAGGCGTGTCTGCCCGATTAAAACCCCAAAATAACTTGCCTCAATTGGTGCTAATTGGAAACCTCCCTGGCAGCGTCAGCGGAGACCCCTGCGTGGGCACAGGCATCAAACGAACTGCTCCAGAGCACGGCGGCAGCAGAAGCTGCCCTCACACACTCGGGCTTCCCAGCAAGGTTTTGCAGTCTTGATTTTTTAATTAAAGTAGGTTTGCTGATCTTTGGTGCTGAGCCTCCCCAGGGCCCTGCTCTAGCCTCTTCACCCTCCCCCTTCCCCACATTCCCCAGGTCCTCCCAAGGGTGGTCCCTAACTCCTCATCTTCACACGCAGGTTAAACCAGACCTTTCTGCACTGGGAAAAGCATGGGGAAAAGGCCTGGCCGTGTGAGATTAGGAGTGTGTTCTCTTCAGCTGTTGTAATTTAGGGTGGAGGTGACTTTTGCCCTACAATCACTGGCAATGAACACAGCTGCAGCAACACATTTAGCCCCTGCATTTGTGTACTACACCCATCTCCAGCCCGGGCCCCTTGCCCACTCCCCGAAACTGAGATCTGCAGTGGAAGCATATCCATTAGGTGAGAGACTGCAAACAAGCGTTTGCCATAAGGTAACGTGCACAATTTGGCCCAAGAGCATGGAAATCTGGCCCAATAATGTGGACACAAATATACAAGGTCCCATGCGCTCCCTAAGGCTCACCATGACGACTAAGGCAACATTAGCACAACCCCAAATCCCTGTGTGCCTTCAAATCTTGCACCAATTGTAAACATTTAATCAACGACACATGCACAAGTTCTCTGCAAATCCTGCTTGTTTTCTGTGGAAAATCCTTTACCTGGTCTAACAACCCACTCCCTTTCCTCTTCTGTTGTATTTGCAGCTAGAAAAAATTTCAGGCTCTGGCTGTGTGTACTTCTTGCTTCTTGGATGAGAAAGAAAGCAATCAGCATTCAGGGTTTTTTTCTTTCTTCGGTAAATAGTTCTTGTTAAACCAACCTAAGTAAGGTCATTTGCAGTATGGATTTTTCCCATCTAAGTTATCAGAATAAGTTCAGTCAGCACATTCAACCCTAGTCTCTAGTGGTACATAAATTTAATGCAACACTCAACTCTCCTTCAGTATTTTTGGTGTATACTTGAGTTTTTCTTGGCAGAGAGGGAAGTGGCAGGTGGAGTGATCAGAGACTTTTTTCCTTCAAAGTGAGATTAGGGGTTTTTTAAGTTCCTTTGTTCTGTAAAAGCCTCGGTCTAATTCACTACAAGCTATCTAGGACTGAGAATGCCATTTCTTTACTAATTTATATGTTTGGTTTAAAGCTGTGCACTGATCTCAGTGGAGTTTCTCTATTTTTAGTATCCTGCTAAGAATTTTTTAACCAAAGGGTCTTACGCACAAGAAGGGCAGGTTTTGTTGGGATTTCTTTATTTTCACGTTACGCTATCAAAGGCAAATAGTTTCCTCTTTCTTCCCCTGCTAACTTCTTATCTCAGCAAGAGAAAGTGGGACACCCAGGCTAGCTGGAGGCAGCAGAAACCCACCAGCATCTATTCAGGATAACGCTGATTGACTTGAGCCCAGGCTGAGCTGGGTATCTTACAGTTAAAAACCCCCAGCGCGTGTGAGGAAGTGTGCTTGGGAAGGAGAAATACGAGAAGGAGAAATAGGATTTGCAATGAGCTGTCTTCTCCAGGAATATACTAAATAGAATTCACCTGGCAAAGAAAAAGGGAGAATGCATGCGGCTTTCTTGGCAGGTGCAGAGAAGGCCTTTGACATGATTTAATGGTATTTTAAAAGGCAAGCACTAGAAACAAATGGGAGTGAGCTGGGATGAATTAGATGGATTAAGATTCAATGCGATAACCTAACAACCTCAGGAATAACTAATGACCTACCCTAACAGAAATGTCTGCTGGGTAGGGAACAAGGCAAAGCTGTTCACTTTAATGATTTTGCTGGCACTGAAGCCTCTCATTTGGGATGTTCAGCAAGAACAGCTTATAACAAGTATTGGCTGAAGTCCTCCATTTGTGCAAATTGTCTTGGTTGCTTTGGCATGGGACGTGTGACCCTCTACCCCACTGGAGCATCTGCCTCATTCTGGTAACAAGACAGGAATCAATGCGGGCCTAAATGTGAATGATGTATTGATAGCTGAGTTGCTCTTGTTTGTAGAACTGCTTTCCTAATACCAGGAACAGGACAGCCTAGAATTTAACATCCAGAGGCGCTAGGGACTGCCCCAAGTGTTTTACGCGTGAAGAAGTGACAGCAAGGGTTAAAACATCTGAAAGAGTGACTGTGGTGTACAGGCATTGGGCTGACCCCCAGCAAGACTCCCTTCCGTAGCAAGAGGGGTGCTTTGCTCTTGTGACATCTGAAACAAGAAATGGAAGCGTACCCAAGAGCTGTCCTTAAAATGAGTACTTTGCCACAACTTCTTTTCAGTTGGGTAATTATTCACTGCATCATTTCAAAAGGAAAATTATCATGACCTCGGCTGAACAAACTAAAAAATCTCCTAGCATATCAATTAACAAATTGTGTGAGAGCATTGCAATTAATTTGTTTAATTGAATTCCCTATTTCTTAGCGGTGCCAGGCTGATTCTGTGCCTTGAAGGACACAGATACTCTGCAGAAATGAAGAGGATGCGCTGGTCACAGGAATGAAAATCCCCTTTCTGCAGTCATTTACAGGATGAGAACGCTGGGACAAGTGTCCATAAATCTCAGCTCAGCCACTCGACTTGCCAGCAAGTCAGAGCTGCAGAGAATCCACCTGAAAGGCTGATAACTCTGCGGTGTGTTCATCGCAGCGACGAGGGGCTGCGGGTGCTCTCTGTCAAGGGACCCATGGGGAAAACACAGAGATCTGTACGTTCAGACTGCATGGTGCATATCACAGTAGCATGCAAACACAGCTTAAATCTCTCCCGCAGCTTTCCATGGGATCAGAGAAGCCCTCAGGCTCTAAGTAGCAGTAGAGAGCACCACTGCCAAAGGACCAAGCACATATTCCAAGTTCAGGTGGGATGGGGTGAGATCAGTTCCACTCTTTTCCTATGTTCTTGTAATGTGTACGCTCTGTAACAGCACTGGCTCGTATTCCCTTGCACAACTTTCTTTTTTGCTGCAAAAACCACGTTACTGAGCAATGAGGAGCTGCACAGCCATTAAGCCCTTGATGGTAAAACAGCGTGTGCAGATGTGGGTGTGTGGCCAGCTAATTGCAAACCGTGACTGTGTATGGCACACGCAATTTAATACCGTTGAAAGTTCAGAGCCTGACCTTCACAAAGGCTACATAAAAATACTTCCGTTGATCAACCTCTGCTCATGATTTCAGCCGTGGCACCTCTGAGGCACTGCCCTGGGCGTGGAAGATGTCTCTGTCCTGCAGCGGGGCCCTGGGTGACATTGCGCTCGATCAGCTGTTATCAGCTCCGTTAATTACTAACAGGTATGCCAGAAAGCATCCAAATTGTAATCAGACTGAAATGGAGTTATAATGATATCTGATCTGGGAATTTAGTCCAAAGCTTTCCTTTTCCATGATGGTTTTCATTTCCTGTAATTTAGAGCTGGAAGCATTTATGGAATATCACATGGTTTTAGTTTACACAGGAAATCAGCTGCAGTTGCGGGAAGATACTGACTTACTGGTTTTAGGGTTTGTTTTGTTATGGTTTTTTTAAGAAACAAAGATTGCTTCAGAGGAAAACATTGCAGACTTCTACCTCTGCTCTTTGAAGCCTGCGTTTTGCAAAGCGATCTATGATTATATAGGAACAAGCAGTTTATTCCTGTTACATGTTAATCCCTTAATGTGAATGAAGCAATAAATGCCTTTCCTTTTTACAGTGAAGAGATAAACCAAGTGCAGGAAAAGATGTGGAGGAGGGTGAGGGGAAGGGATGCTGGGCAGCTGCAGCAAGAAAAACCTCTGAAGCAGGAAGTATCAAATAGAGTGTGCATGAAAAGCCTGAGATGATGAAATCAGATTAAAATGGGAAAAGGTGGTTGTGTTTCTTGAGTCACAGCCTGCCATTTTAATTACTTTCCTGGGGAGGGGATGGGGTACGTCAGGACTCACAGCGCACGGTGCTGCACCACCCAGACCACGTCGCAAAAGCCTTCTCCATTCCCGGGGGAGAAAAGCTGGTTCTCACGGTGGGTGCCAGGCATGTTTCTCTTTTGGACTGGGGTGAAATTACTGAAGGTTTAGTCCTGGGGGGGAGAAAGCACTTTTGAACCGTACTCCCACGGCTAACACTTCTCCTCAACAAATTACTCTTCCAAAAGTGCCAGCAGAGCAGCTCTGTGCGTTCTGGCTGGAAGGCCAGGGCAGGGCAGGCTGGCATCCCTCAGGAGGCAGGCTGCAAAATGCCAGTCGGGAGATATCAAAGAGCAAGAAAGGCAGCAGGAAGCGGGGTGGAAGCCAGCAAACTGCAATAAAAATTCATCTCTTCCCAAAGGCCGCCCTGCCCACTCCACGGGTCTCTTTGGAGCCGCAGCAGAGGGAGATGGCAGGCTGCGAGAAGAAAGAGATGGACTGCGTAAGTCAATAGCGACTAATGAACCGTGCTGGAAACACCGTCAAAAGCAAAGGGCTGGATTTGCAGGACGGTGAGAGCAGAGGAGTGCTGGCTGCTCGCTTTCTGCACACAGAGGTACATTATGATTTTAAATGAATCCAGAACAGCTGAGGCATTTGTGGACTAAAAGCCAACATAACCATGACCATCTTAATCATCCCCTTGTAAAATGAGCAGCCATATGCGTGAAATCAGCCCATACATTTTATGGAATATCTGTTGTATGCTGGACAAGTACTTGGACTGAGGTTTATTTTCTCAGGACTTCAACTCCTGAAATATAAACCATGTAACCTTTCTCTTCATAAAACCAGAATTTAGAGAGGGGAGGGGGAATTCCCCCAAGCTTTGCACTGCGTGGCATTGCCTCTCACATGTCACTGCACTTGACAAAGTCTGGTGCTGCAGTGGACGCTATAAACAATGATTCCTCTACCATCCTGTGTGAACAGCCCTTGTCACGGTGGGGAAGGGCGTTTAAACAAAGGTGCCATGGCTTATAATATTTGTTAGCGAGATATCAAAATATTTACGTGCACAGTATTTCTTTGCTATTCCTCTCAAAAGGCTGACGTTAATCAAAAGGAGCCTGTTCCTTGTCTTAAACAAAATCTTGCCCCAAGGTGCCTGCTCCTTAATCCCCAGAAGGCAGTATCATCTTTCCTTACTGGTTGCTTCTCGGCTAATTGTTTCGGTATCAGAGGCAGTGTTACGCTGCGTTAGGATTTCTTAGGGCGGGAGAGTTCCTTCTTGACCGTACCTCTCCTGGGCTTGCAAGGTGGTCAAAAATTGGTGCTGGAGCAGTTCCTCGGGCCTCAGCAGGAGCGCTCATGTGCGCCATTACGCATAGCACGGGCCCTTGCAGGGCCGCGGTCTGATTGTATTGTGTGTTGTACCATATCCTGTAACATATCACAGCCTGTATGTCACCAGTTCCTTCAGCTCACGGAGCAAACCGTTGGAAGTGCTGTAGTTCCCCACGGCCAGCCAGCACTCCTTGTGCTCGTGGTCTCGTCTTGGGCTTTTCCGCTTGCTCCACTTCCATCTTGTTCCATTCTGGTTCTTCAGCATCTCTGAAGACTTGAGGTTCATTTTTCCCTCTCCCCCTGTCTTACTGAGGTCCATATAAAGCCACCAGGGAAAATGCCATAGCCTGTCCAACCATGTCCCAGTTGCCGTGCTTCTACTACCGGGCAACAAAAGCAGCCTACACCATCCCATGAATAGTACTGGAAGGAAAATGTGTCCAGAGGAGAAGATCACACTGCCTGCGTGGGAGAAGAAGATGGGGTTTAGCACCACTTATTTGCAGAAAAATTTAGGTTTGTTAGAGAAGGTGTGAGCAACTATTTACATAGGAAGAGGACCGGGGGAAGCAGGCTGATTTAGGAGAACAGGTACTGACTTTGGGAATGGGAAACAGAATGATTTTGCCTGGGCAGCGCTTGTGGACAGTGAAGGGGAACAGCCAGGAGGGCGAGGAAGCCACTGATGGATTCTCCCCTTCCGGAGAGCTCTTTTTTCTTAGGGTAATTGGCAAAAAAATTCTGCTGAAAGGAAGATTTGCTTTTGGGAAAGAAGCAGAGAAGTCTTTGAGCAGGAGAGAGGAGCTGATCCAGAAGATAGCATGCAACTTATTTGCTGGGAGAGGATGCTGGGGCCTCCAGAGCATCCCTGGCTGTCCTCACGTGCTGGATGCGGGCTTGCAAGAGCAGCTGCCTGTGGACACAAACAGTGTATGCTGGGGAATACGATGTGGACCTGCAATGAAGATCAATATTATTTCGTGGTTTATCTCAATTTCAGTTTTTCTTCATCTAAGGGAGATGCTGGAAATGAAGATAGACTGGTGGGAAGTTTAATCACAACTTCTTAAAATGTGAATTAGCCTCCCCTTTGCTCCTTCCCTTCCCCTCCTCTTGGAATCAAGCTCAAAGCTGGAGCCAGGAGTCCAGGCAGGACTGCTGTGCTCCTGCCTTTCTCCAAGCCCTGTCGAAGCACCTTAAGTAGTCTCCGTGCAAACAGTGTCTGCTGGAACACTATGAATTCGTGCAGATGTATTTACCATCCTGAGCTAGATTTTAAACAAATTGACATTTTAATATGCATTTATTCCTCTCGCATTAAAAAAAACCCTGCTGGTATTATGCCAGAATGTGATATATAATGATGTTGTTTAGCGGCAACTCTGTCATTTGGTGTTGTTGACAGTAAAATAAATTAACATAATAAACATAATTTGTTCAAAAACAGCTAAGTAAAAACAGATGGTTAAAATATTTTGGCAGGACCTGTTAGCCCAGGTTTACATGTGTGTTTAGACATTAGTTCTGTTTGCAACATATGTTACATATTTTCTTGATCCCATTTAATATGCAAATACACACCCTCTTCCACAGTTGTATAAACAGGTCCTTAGCAGCATGGGCAATGGGGAGGGTGGGGGAACGGGGTTTTTTTCTTGCTTTTCTGTGTCAGGACCAGTTCTCGGCTACGTAAATGGGAGAGGAAAGTAGCCATAGTACTGTAAGAAACAAATAGGACGGAAGGTGGAGCATAACAACATATTTGTGTACTGACACAATGGATCTGTTACTGGCTGCCGATACCTACTTGTGCAAGGCGCTGGTTTGCTGCTCGCTCTCCCAGCCACGCCAGAACGTGCTGTCCCCACCGCGCTCCGCAGTCTCCCGCTTACCGAACTCTCACCGTGCTGGCCTGAGCCCTGGCGGAATTAATGGTCGCATCTCGTCCCATCCCTCCCTCCCTCCCTCCTGCTGGAGAGGGCTGATGTGGGCCGGGGGGGAAAGGGAAAAAGCAAGCTGCTCTTTTAAGAGGTCCTGACATTGGAGTGGAGCAAGCTGGGATTAAGTTCTTCTTTTTAACTATTTCTAAGCTGTGGCTGAACTGATATAGGCACGTGAATACTATGACATTCTTGTTGTCTTTTAAAGGTTACGTGTCTGTCAGTCATTTTCAAGGTATGAGGATGTGGTTTAGTGGTGGACTTAGCAGTGTTAGGTTGATGGTTGGACTCGATGATCTTACAGGTCTTTTCCAACCTAAAGGATTCTGTGATTCTATAAGTATTCTAAAGTAAACTTTGTGCTGCAAGAGGAACTATGGCCATCATACCTGGGCATATTTTTAATGAGCTTTTTTTTTGTGTATAAATCACATATACGTGTGTACATGTACTTAACACGTACATAAGATGCACCTTTTAAACCACAGCTCCAGAACAGAAGGAGCGTGCACACACGGGCATCACACGGACCATCGGTGCCTCTCAGCGCCTCTGGAAAGCTTCGAGCCGGAAGGCAAAGGGGACCTGGAGTGCCCTCCTGAGAGGACTGGGATGTGCTCGTACTAGACTGCACCAACCACACGGGGCGAGCTTTGTTAATAGGTGGACGGAGAAAAAGATGGTTTGGTGGGTAGCGCCAGCAGCGTGAGCTCTTTTCTTTCAGTCAGTGGTAAACTGTGCACACATCAGGGTTTAGCGCATATCCAAACTTCAGTACTAGGTGGCCTCAGGTTGTACCTCTACCCAACTTTGTCACCCTCTCTCTCACTCACCTCACACTTGCAGAGGGAGAATGGCTGTTCACATCCCCTTCTCCGCTCATCCTCCCCAAAATCTTCTGCGCCCCTTCTTGGACATCTTCCCCTGCCTGAACCCTCCAAATGCCAGCAAATGTTTCTGCCCATGCTGGTGGTTCTCCCCTCCCACCCCACATCCCTGCCTGCCCCAGCACCTCCCGGCAGTCTGGAGGGCAATGCTGGGGAAGGGTCTGGGACACGTTTCTGCCTCCAGAACAGAAGGGGATGAGGGAGAGAGGGATAATGTCATTGCACCACATTCCGTCCATGCTGGGCCTTAAAGTAGTGCTTGACAGCATCCACATCACGAGTGGCCAGGGCTTCATCCAGCAGGGAGGGCTCTGGATGCCCCGAAAGCATGGGCTGCTCTCTGGGGAGGAACACAGTCCATCATTGCAGAAATACATGGCACAAGGGAGCGATTCCAAACGTTCCTCAAAATGTCACTGTCCCTTCCTTACATGGCTCTGCGACGTATCTAATATAAAATATTATTTGTGAAACTTCCTTTTAATTGCTGTTTAATGGCTCCTAATATATTTCAAATAGGCATCTGCAAGTTCATTTTGACATTTATTAGAAGCCATTAGATACCAATTTAATGGTGATTTTATGACAAATGTCTGACATCATTAAAAATGTGATGGTTGATAAATTATAATGTGATGTGCTTTTGAGCATCAGGGAATTAGACTGTTTCCAAATGTGACTCTTTTTGATGTTGTAAATTAAATTTTATTTCTAATTGATTTATGTTTGTGGGCTCTCGAAGTGAAGAGTATCAGAATTTGAAGAGTTAGTGGGAAAGCATGGTCTGATGAGGGCAAATATGGTCAGTCGAACCAGCGTAGGTCCTGATGGCTTGATTTGGGTGAAGAAAGATGTTATTTGGAATAACTTGGTTTTTAGAGGAATTTCTTGATCTCTCCTACCAGTGTTCCACTAAGTACTTTCCCCTGCATCAGTCTGATTACTTATTTACCACTTTTATTATTGTATCACGGAGTATCACTCATCCTAGACCATGATCCCCTTGTGCCAAAGAAAGGACAAGCGTGGCTCCTGCCCAGGCAGTTTGTAGCACAGGCCAGCCCGGGCCTGAGGGAACAGGGAGGCAGAATTAGCATCATAAATAACAAACACTGGTCTTTAGAAAGCTTTTCATAGACATCATGCATAAGAGAATTTTAGAGATAATTGGCAAATGTTTATAGGAAGCTCCTCACGAGCACAAAAGGGTAAATGGTAGAGGAGAGAGCTATGCAAAATAAAAATGGGTGATAGAGTTGCCAAGGGATCACTAAGCTACAGGGTTCAGGCAGATCATGGATGTGGTTACCAAAGGAAATCTCCATCTCAAGTTGCATGGAAATCCCACATTCACATTAACATGTGCGCAAAGCGATGGAGCAGAACTGTAAGTTTATCTCAGATTTCAAAGTGAGTACCAGACCTGCAGATGTGGGAAGAGATGCTTTCTCACACAGGGCCCCTGGCTTTACGGAAAACAAACTGCTAAGGCCACTGCATATGCCTAGATGGAAAACAGGGCTTCTTGGAGCTGAAGGTGCAAGTCAAAAGATGTGGTGTCAAGACGGCAATGTCATCTGGGCATCCAGAGGCAATAAAGAATCTGGATGCAGTGGAGGAGAGGATGCCTTTGGATTTTTTCGTGTTCGGGATGAAAGAGCTGAAGCAGCCCTGGGCTCTGATGCAGCTCTGGGCTCTCCTGGTCTCCCTCATCTCCAAATGTAGAGGTAGGCACTGACAGCCCTGAGCTGCTCTACTGCTGGAGGGCTGAACCATCTTTGTCCAATGGCCTTCTGCCTAAGGCAGCCATCCTGCCTGTCTAATTACTGTCCCCACTGCTATGTTCATTGAACTCTCATGGAGTGGCACAAGAATGCTGAAGAGCTGCCTAGAAAAAGTACATGGAAACTTGGGGGCTGCATTTCCCAGTCTGTGTTCGGGAGGAATGCTCTGAAGAGCCACTCCTCCTTTGGTGGCCAAACTTCATGTAGAACTTAATTTCTGTCCTTCATGATCCAATGGCTTGGCAGTCTGGTAGGACTGTCACAGGCAGGCATGCCTGAGCGAGCAAAAATGCTGATGGCATGACAGCATCTGGTTTGGCCCAGACCCCATTCCACTGGGAATGTCAGGTATGATCCTGGGTAGCTTGATCTTATTGATAGCCATAGCATCATTGGTGCCTGTATCTGTACCTGCTAGATCAACGTTACCTTTGCACAATGATGCAGACCAATGCCATGGCCTGTCTGATAGCTCTGCACGGAACGTGGCACAGCCTCCGGTGAGATGTCAGCCATGGCTTCATTTAATTCCTTGCTGAAGCCAGTGGTTATGAAACTTTGGAAGGCAGGCAGGAGGAAGACTGGGGTGTCAGGTACAGTGTTCATAAATCAGCCGCGGCAAGGGCAGTACGCTGCCTGCTCCTCCTCAGGCTCACTGCTGGCTGGAGGACGCAGCGCCGCAGCCAGTTTGGGCGAGGGGGCCCATTCGGTCCTTCTCCACACTAATGAGGTGGTCTTTGTCCTCCAAGCCTGGGCTGCGAGCCTCGCTCAGCTGCCGTACAGCACAGCACGCGATGTACCTGCATTTTAGCGACTCTTACACAGGCCTGGAGTCAAAAACAGTGTCCTCAGTAAAACTATGCATCTTCCCAACTCTAATACTGAGCCATGCGGCTTCCTAAATCCCAAGATTTTTGTTAAACAAGGTGCCCTTTTCTGTTGGTTGCAAGGATAAACTGGAAGAGCTCCACAAAGTAATTATACAGTGTCAAAAGCTCTGTTAAAGAAATAAGATTTTTTTCAAATCCTTCTGGGAGGTGTTTCCCTAACAGACTGAAGAGTCTATTTTGGCTCCATTAACTTATTTTCTTGTCTATTTTTCAAGTCTTTTAAGTTGTTTTTTTTCTTTTTCCTTTGTGTAAATGTTGTTTTACCCTTGCATAATCAAGTGTGGGGATACTTGAGACAGGTCACGCTGGAATAATAAAGGCTTGATAAAAGAATACTTTGCATTTCTCACTGCTGTGTTTCTGAGGGTCTTCAGGTTTGATGAAGCTGAGCTTTGCTCTTGACTAAGGGCTTGCCTCTGCCAGGAACATTGCACACGGTACCAAGGTGGGACTTCACAGCACGTTCATCATCGAATCATCGAATCATTTATGTTGGAAAAGACCCTTAAGGCCATTGAGTCCAACTGTGAACCTAACATTGTAAAATCCACCACTAAATCATGTCCCTCAGGACCACGTTTACATGTCTTTTAAATACCTCCAGGGATGGTGACTCAACCACTTCCCTGGGCAGCCTGTTCCAGTGCTTGATAACCCTGTCAGGGCAGAAATTTTTCCTAATATACAATCTAAACCTCCCCTGATGCAACTTGAGGCCTCTTGTCCTACCGCATGCCACTTGGGAGAAGAGACCAACCACCACCTCTGCACAACTGCCTTCAAGGTAGCTGTAGAGAGCACTAAGGTCTCGCCTCAGCCTCCTCTTCTCCAGGCTGAACAACCCCAGTTCCCTCAGCTGCTCCTCATAGGACTTGTGCTCCAGACCCCTCACCAGCTTCATTGCCCTTCTCTGGACACGCTCCAGCACATCAATGTCTTGGAGTGAGGGGCCCAAAACTGAGCACAGTATTCCAGGTGGGGCCTCACCAGTGCCACGTACAGGGGAACCATCACTTCCCTAGTCCTGCTGGCCACGCTGGTCCTGATACAAGCCAGGATGCTGCTGGCCTTCTTGGCCACCTGGGCACACTGCTGGCTCATACTGAGATGACTGTCAACCAACACCCCCAGGTCCTTTTCCACCCGGCAGGTTTCCAGCCACTCTTCCCCAAGCCTGTAGCACTGCATAGGGTTGGTGTGACCCAAGTGCAGGACGTGGCACTTGGCCATGTTGAACCTCACACCATTGGCCTTGGCCCGCCGATCCAACCTGTCCAGATCCCTCTGTAGAGCCTTCCTACCCTCAAGCAGATCAACACTCCCACCCAGCTTGGTGTTGCCTGCAAACCTCCTGCATGCAGGCAGTTTGTGCACAGTGCCACGGGCACACGTGTCATGATGTACGCCCCTGGTTCTGTGCACAAACTGTTCCAGAGGCCTAAGAACACCTTTGGGAGCTGCCAATGCCTTGGGGTAAATAAACCCCAAAGTGTTAAATGGCTCATTCCAGGACACGGGGGAAAAGAGAAGCAGCTCCAGGGCTGAGCCAGAGTTCCCTGCTGCCGAGCACGGGTACCCTGCAGCTGGCCGGAGCCCAGCCCCACGCTGCCGGCTTGCCGGTCTGCCCATGGCTGCCGCAGGCACAGAGCACCTCGCAGTCCTCCGCGCTCCTGCGCCGCTTCCTCGCCTTGTATGGCCGTCCTCTGCACAACGGTAATTGTTTTGACTGTGCTTCTCTGGCCTTTTTCTCCCTCTCTCCCTTGGAGTTCTCGAGAGAGAGAGAGAGGTGCTGGCCAAAGCCGAACGCACCATTCCAGGAGAGGAAATACCATTATACTGGCATCATGAACGAGAGGGATCCTAGTGCTGTATTTAAAGCAAAGCATGAGCCCTGGGTACATCTGGGTTCTGTTCTCAGTCGTGCTCGGGGTTTTCTCTGAAGTTTGCCCTACTTACTCTGAGTCTCTGTGCTGCAGCCTCTCTCCCTGTGAAAACAGGGCTGTAATATTTTTCCTGCATCTTAAAATCGTTGGGATTGTGAAAGACTCGGATACTTGAGTGGAGATGTAATTAAAAAGGCAAGATAGGGTGGATTAATTATACCCCAGGCCTCTGGTAACAGAAGCCAAATGTCTTGTTCAGTGGTTTTATAAGGAAGAAATATGTGTTTGGACCATGTACGGGGGTTGAAGCAGAGCCGGGGGCTGGGAAAGCTGTGGTGGGGAGCGCAGGGGTGGGAGCTCCCCCCAGGTCTGCGCTGGGGTTGCTGGTGCTGCTGCTGTGAGTTACTTGGGCACAGAAAGGGCTTGATTCGGCAAGGTGCCGGACACGGCGGAGGGAGCAGGGCACCCACTCCAGCCTGGCTTCACAACCGCCTCCGCGTCAGACAGCCCCGTTTTGGTGTATGGGGCAGGTGTGGGGGCTTTTTGGTATACGGCCATGCATGGCCACGGTGCTGTTTGCCTTCCCTCTCCCTGTACCTGTGTGCGCGTGACTGCAACACGCTCGCCCTCCTTGGCCAGTATGTCTGGTGGTACAGGATGAACCTAACCCTAGGGTTAATCTCTGACGTGCTGGCAGACGTGCAGCCCCAGCCCTGTTTCGTGTTTTGAGAAAAGGGAAAAAAAACCCCAACCCCGTTTGACCTGTTCCTGTAATAGCAGCTGATCTGGATTGGATTTTATCCAAGTCTTTATGTGATTATACGGCCCCATCCCCACAGTATGTACACAAAGCTATTAAAAAAAAAAAAAGATGAGACATTATGAAATACAGTCAGGCTTTCAAAAGGCCTGCTTAAATTGTAAGAAGTACTGAACTTCTGCCAGGGATTTTGATATTTGGTTGAAAATTGAAATCCCCTTACAAAATTTGCTACATTATTGAGCAATTATAAGTATCGCTAGTTAAATAATGAAAAACCCCCAGCTTTACTGGTATTCTGCTAGTGAGTTGTCAAGCGAAAACAAAACAAAATATGCCAGTGTATGAGCACTGAAGCAGAGTTCCTGCGGGAGGGGAAAAGCCCACAAGCAGATTGATGGCCGTGGTGTGTCTCTCTTTTCTAGAAACATGACAACGTAGAAAAAAGCGAGGATGGGGGAGCTCACTTGTGGTGTGAGTAAGAACTGGCTGAGCAGCAAAGCCCTTATTTTCTCTGGATAATTTTTTCCTAAGTGAGCAAATGCCTGCTATAGAAATGGCAAACATTTTCCGAGAAAGGTTCCAGGTAGAGAGTGTTGACTTGCGTATCTGAGAAATCACTTAAACTGCAAACTTCATGAGCAGATGTCAGTGTTTTGAAGTCATTTGATATTATTAAAGATGCAGGTGGTACGTTGGCACCAGTGACTCAGCTCTGGGCAGCGATGGGCATTGCCTGGGAGACACAGTATCTCATCACTCTTCCCAAAACTCTGGTCACGCTCAATGAGGAAAGCCAGGCTAAGGAGAACTATAAATCTCAAAATACGTATTTTTAGTAAAAATTACGTGTGAAGTCCAATTTTAAAAAATTATAATAATATTGATGTTACTGGTGTGTATGTCATTTTTCACGTGTAACAGGAAACACACCAGATCTTTCATGTCAGCTTAGGCCAAACTTAGTAGACTGTGAAACTGTAGAGAAGAAAGGGATTTAAAAATTGCAGTTTTGTCTCCAACCTCCTGTTTTCTTGCTGCTCCCAGATTTCCCCAGGTGCCTTCTCATTTCCATCAGCTCCCAGCAGCCAGGACCTTGTCTTCTAATATGTTTTTAGAGTGTATTGAGTCCAAATGACCAAAAAATGCCTGGTCAAGGCTGCCTGGCAGAGTCTTGTCTCTATGCCCAGCCTGATCCTGCAATGTGCCCGGCACCCTCAGCTCCCCCCTTGCTGGCACTCTGCCGCAGGTGGCTCTTAGAATCAGAGCACGGTTTGGGTTGGAAGGGACATTTGAAGATCCTCTAGTCCAACTCCCCTGCCATGGGCAGGGACACCTTCCACTCGACCAAGTTGCTCAAAGCCCCATCCGGCCTGGCCTTGAACACCTCCAGGGATGGGGCATACACAGCTTCCCTGGGCAACCTGTGCCAGCGTCACATCGTAAAAAATGTCATCCTTATGTTCAGTCTAAACCTACCCTCTTTCTGTTTAAAATCATCGCCCCTTGTCATAGAATCACCCAGGTTGGAAGAGACCTTTAAGATCATTGAGTCCAACCATCAACGTAACACTGACAAAACCACCACTAAACCACCATATCCTGTCACTTACAGGTGCCTCTTCTCCACTGACAGCAGCTTTTCTTTTGGAAGCCTCTCCATAATAACTGGGAAGGGAGCACAGCAGGACGTAATCCCCAAAGGAATATTAATTCCCTCCCTGTGGGGCCCCAGAGCACCTACCAGCCAGGCTGCACTCCTGCTCCTCTGAACCAGTGATGATCCAACCCGGGGAGCAGCACCTTGCAATTCTTAGACCTGCAGTTTGAATGTCAATGCTACTCTGTATGCTTAAAACAATACAGATTGTCTCTAGAACTTGGTGGAGGGCTCAAGGGTTTGGCTTTTTTTTTTTTTTTTTTTTTTTTTTTTTTTGGTAGGTTTTTTTAAGTGTGAACACTTCATGTCCTAGGTACAAATGTTTGCAGGGCAACAGAGACTGCAGTGGGACCATGCCTGTTTCTAACCAATGCCGGGTGAGATACCTGCTTGCCCTCTGCTGCCTGCACAGGACACTGCTGCTCGGCTCTTCAGTGAAGATGGCCCAAATGGGAGAAAAGAGTGTGTATGCTGGACCAGCTTCACAGAATCACAGAATCACAGAATCACCGAATCACAGAATCACAGAATGTTAAGGGTTGGAAGGGACCTCTAGAGATCATCTGGTCCAACCCCCCCACCAAAGCAAGTCCACCTTCATGTCAGGTGGTAGCTAAAGGACTGGGACTGAGGCATATTTCTTAGTCTCTTTTGTATCAGGCCCTCGGGCCGATGGAGCTGGAAGGGATTGCTAGAGGAAGAACGCAAGGTGAAGGCTCTGGAAAGCACGGTAAGGTCCCATAGGTTTAATCTGAACCTTCTCAAACCATGTGAGTTTGGCAGGTTGAGTTTCCAAGTTCATCTGGCCGAGACACCGAGGAATCAAAGAGAAAGAAATCTCCTTTTCACTTGGTTCCAGGTAGAGCGAGATAACTTGTTCTGGCAGCCTTTCAGTGTCCCAGAAATGTGTAATAATGTATGCCAAAGTGCGTGCCCCTACCCTCTGGGGGAGAGTTCAGCATCTGCAATAAACTTGCGTAGCCTAAACCGTGCCCAGAACGGGAGGATGCTTTTCAAAAGAAGCTGGCGAGTTCTCACCATTCCCTTCAGCAGTTGCAGTTCAGCCAGCTGATTTAATAAGGGACTTCAATGTATGTTCTACTTCCAAAAAAACAGATTCCCCTTTACTATTCAAAAGGCTACAATCGACCTAGGGGGGAAAAAAAATGTTTGCAAATACGATTGTTTCCTTCAACCTGTGAGTTACGCTGCTTTCCTGCTCAGCTGGCACTGTTTTGACACATACATGTGAATATTTATCATGCTAATTAAATGCCTTGTGCCACAGAGGCACCGGCCTCTTTTAGCACTTACTTGAAAATTCCCGGAGGAGCCGGTGGCGATGCCCGCGCTGGAGCAGCCGTGCCACTCGCCGCCTCCTCGCACCAGGACCGAACCTCAGGGAACGCACACCGAGCCCAAGCGGCGGCCACTGCCAGGCCCCCTCGGCTTCCCTAAGAAACGTCTGGTGCGGCAGAAAATGAGAGCTGAAGCAGAAGCATTAACTCTTTCCTTTTCTTCGGGCAAAACCCACGGAAAAAAAGAATTCCTCAGTAATATCCTGGAGGAGTGGTTCATGTATGGGATGTTTAGCAGTGCTGAGAATCACCTACACTTTCATACACAATAAAATATTATGACACTCTATTACATGAGAAACCTCACTATCACTTTTAATGAGCTTCCATTGTATTGGTTTATTAGAAGAGAGATACTCCTCATTAAAATAATTTCCAGAATTAAACTGGGAACATTATTTGACATAATTGGGGTATAAAAGTCCCGTCTACGGGAAAGGCATGTATTTGTCTGAATGTGAAAGCAGAGAG
This sequence comes from Chionis minor, assembly GCA_013398295.1. Lineage (NCBI taxonomy): Eukaryota > Metazoa > Chordata > Aves > Charadriiformes > Chionidae > Chionis > Chionis minor. The sequence continues at coordinate 1,214,378 of VZSF01007519.1, read as the reverse complement.
ATCCTTTTAAAGGTGAGGAAGGTGACAGACAGCGATAGTTCAGTTTTACAAACTGAAATTTTTAGCACTGGTCAATGCTTCTTTTCAGGTTCTGTATTATTTCTGTGAGCAGCCTCGTTTTCCCATTAAGAAATATGTTAAATAAGGTTTGCAAGCAAAAGATCTGCATTGCAACTAGAACAACTGAGTTTATGTCAGCTGCTAACTCAGTTCTGTAATCTGAAAATAAGGGATGGAAGGGTTTTGTCCCAGAGGAGTGACAGCTTTGTGCTCAGCTTTCACAGCACCTCAGGCTTCTCTCAGAATGATTTATTTTTCACTTTACTCTGTATTTATTAAACTGTTTGTGTGATGCATTATAAAAGCTGGAAACATAGCAGAAAAAATCCATTTTCCTCATGTACTGCCGATCACCAGCGACACGAAAGCCTTGGCACAGCCCGTCATCAGAGCACGGGTGAGTGTCAGACACACGTTTCTTTCCTGAGTCACACAAAAAGGGAAAACTTATTGAAATTGCATGTTTTTGTTGGACTGGACAGCCTGAAAACTCTGCTTAATGACATGAGAGGAGTTTAATGTAATTTAAAGCTAGTCTGAGCACTAATCTCATCATAAATAGTCGTGGGCTTTTTCTGCTTCCCCAACTCCCACCAACTTCTTTGTCCGTTGATGTCAATAGGAATGAGCGCCCTGGGTCTGCAGTGGTGAGTCTGACATTTTAATGAGCCACCGTAGAGGATCTGAGCAGCACTGAATATCCTGGCTTCTACACGTTATGCAGATTTAGGGGAGTGGGAGCGGAAGAGAGAGGCAGAGATGAAAAAAAAACAACCAAACTCTTTTTTACCTAGCTTTACACTGACCGGAGTGGAGAGAGTCTTCAGCAGGTGATAGGATTGGATCCAAGTCTTGAATCTTTCCTTCAAAATGCCAGAGACTGCAAAGGGTCTGAATAAAACATGAGGTGAAAAATTGCGTCTCACTTCTACTGTGAAGAAAAATTAGCGGTGGAACAGGAGCGCCCCTTCCCTGGTTCAGTTGTATCTGCAGTCCCAGGAATTAATTACAGCTTGGCCACTGGGTACCTGGCCAACAAACACTCATATTGTGCAGAAAATTTATTTCTAGAGTTGTTTAATTGTCTCACAACTCTTTTTTCCTAACAAAAGACCTGTTTCATTGAAATGACAGAGTGCCTGGCCATTGGCTTTTTTTGGAAAATAAATAAATACCGTGGATGTTTGTACTGTATTTGTTAGACAGTCACGTTGCAGTACAGCTCAGGGCACCTGAAGCTGAGCACCTGAGCTTCCTGCGTGGTCACAGGACCACAGATGACACCCAAAGGGTGATCCAGGACATCCAAGACAGGTGTGGAAAGGCAGGAGGTGTGACTTCAACTTCTGTACCCATTCAAGCGGGAGATGAAACGATCTATGCTCCTCTCATGAGCTACCTCATTTTTGTCAGATGAAGCAAATCTCTCTGAAACTCTTTTTTTTCTCCCACTTTTCTTTTTTTCTCTTTTTGTTCACTGTGCCGACCAGAGCTGGGGCCTGCAGTGCTCGGACATCTTGCATCTGACAGCACAGTGCAAGGCGGGCTGACAGCCAGGTAGGATGGACCTCTCAACAGAGCAGTGTATGCGCCTCCTGCCTCTCTAAGATGGTTGAGCCGTTGCTGGGAAAAGCTTCAGTATAAGGATCTCTTTACGTCCATGAATGGGAAGGGATCCAACCAGACCTTGGCCTCTGCCGAGACCAGGAACAAGACTGCAAACTCAATTTTTATGCCACTGACCCCAGCACGGAAGTTCCTTTTGAAAATGTGCAAAGCCTGCTCACCTCGTTTCTCAGAGGGTAATCAACTGCCACGGGATAGGAGAAACGTTTTGTCGCTATCACCCTGACTTAATTTGAATTTCATTTCCAGGAAGAATGAGTGTGTGACGAAATCACCTCGCCACTGCTGGCACGCTGCCGGTGACCCAGGTGGTAGCTGGCTGCAGATAACTATCCCTTTTTGTATTTTTTTGGCCATCCTCAGCGAAAGCCACGTAAAGCAGGACACCGCACCTCCCTCGTACAAGCAGGGCAAGTTCCAGGTTATGATAACCAATGTCCTTGACCAAGGTGGGGAAAGAGTGTCGTCACCTACTTTTGGACTCAGCTTGCTTCTGGTGGGAATTTTAAGCGAGGCAATGAATACGAGCTTTTCTTTCCTACAGAACAGCAAGCCTCACGGCAAAACACCTGAAGGTAGAGGCGCTACCTTATCTACTTCTGCTATGCTGGACTGCTCTGACAGCACATGGCCGTGTTTACTTTTCATAGCCGGAGCAGTTTTGTATACACCAAGGGGACTTCCACCCCTACTTTGAGAAACTCTAACAACTTCTGTTACTTTGTACCTGTGTCCGCACATAAAACACACTTTTCCCTGTCCGTAAACTCATCCCATTACATCTAAACTAATCCCAAATGAGCCACCCTTGCTGTTCATAGCCTTCAAATACTTGCAGAGGGCTATCATATCCTCCTCCTTTAGTCATCAATTGGAAAACTTGTTTATGCTGAATTCTTTCAGGCTTTCCTCATCCAGCCGTTCCCTCCCACCTCTCATCCGTGGTGGTGCTCTTTGAAAGCCCTCCAGCCGGTCTCTCCAGCATCACCCCGGGAGCACGGCGACGACTGGGACCGCCCAGGCGCAGAGCCCGCGGCAGCCCCAGCACATCCTCACTCTGCGACGCGAGACCTCGGTGGGCAGCCCCGAATCACACAGGCTCGTCCTGTCCCGCGCTGCAGTACGGGCTGCCAGCTGACGTGCCTGCTTTCCAGGTTTCTCTGTCCTATTGCCTAGCAGCGTTTCAGATTATTTCCCCCAAATGTATTAACTTCAGTTTTCCCAGGCGCAGTCTAATTTGGTTATTTCCTGCTCATATTTCTAACCTCTCCAGCTTCCCCCATGTTATTGCTACATCCTCCCTCATTTGCTTTCGACTGTTTGGGCCAAATTACAGACAAAGCAGAGATGAGCCAGGATGTGTATCCAGGCTCCCTGCCAGCCATTTTGGAAAGAAACCACCCAGGTCCCGAGACCCCACCTCTCGCAAGCCACGGTGACAGACTGCGGGAGCAAAGAGCCTTCCTTTTTCCAGCCTACCTGCTTACACGGGCAGCATCGGCAGCGGTCGCCAGCCGACCCGTCTGCTCACGGGGGCTTGGAGGTTTCCAACCCCAACAACGACCTGCAAGGTGTCCCTGGGTCCCCAGGGCAGATCACCAGGCATTATTTCCAAGCAGATATTTAAGGCTAGACACAAAAATGAACGTGTCCTGCTTTTCAGATGCCAAGTGCTTGTAGTTTCCATCAGTGACTTTGGCCATCGTGCTACCTAAAGAATGGAGCTCTGGGCATGAGTTGACCAAGAGCAGAAAGGTTCACCACCTTTGAATTTCACTTTGGAAATTGCTTTTGTGTAGGTGAATTAATTTCAGCAATTTTGGAATTGTTTGCGTGCCTGTGTGTGGATCTGTGCACGTGTGTGTGTGTGTGTTCTGGTTTTGGAACCAGAGAGCCGGCAGAGGGACGTTGGTTCTCCCCGAGAGCACAGGGGCTGGAGGGGTGATGACAAGGGTCACTGGAAGTCTGTGGCCTTACCTGGGAGTGGGGTGGCCTGTGCTTTAGCCAGCAAGCTGTTGCACATTTTCCACCCTCAGAAATAGCCTGAATCGCCTCACACATACATAAGCTGCTTTCCAGGAGGTGACCCGCTTTCCCGAGTCCAGCCATTTAATCAAACAGCGGTTCATTTTGGTTTTAGTTCTTTATGTGAAGTTACTCCTGGCTCACGAACACTTTCAGCAGCTGCTTGTGGCCTTTCATCATCGCGCCTCTCACTTCCCTGGGGCTCTTTCTCACTTGACGACTGAGGCATCACGTCTGCCGATGCGAAGCGAGCGTTCTTAACTTCGCTGCCTTCAGCTTTTAGAAAAATGGCTCTTTAGCAGGAAATGGCTTACATTTCACTCGATTGCAAATGACCCTGCAAACTTTTACGAAGTTGGACTCAACCCGTGGAGCGTTCCCAGTACCCGGCTGCCCGACACCTGGGCAGGCAGGGCCAGCTCCACGGAGCCGCTGACGTGATGTGGCCCCCAGGTCCTTAATACCCTTTAGTGACACAGAGGCGTCACCTGGCCAAGCTTCCCCTGCGTGAGCCTGGTCCCCTCCGCTCCCTCTCTGACCCCGCAGGCTGGCATCGGCTGGCCGGGAAGACGACCTGCAGCCCCTCAGGCCAGACGTTGAATCCAAATCTCCCAACAGCTCTACCTGCAGCGTCACGGGGTAAGGGCAAGCCAGGGCTGCCTCCGCCAGCCTAAGAGCAGCCAGGGCTGGTGTGCCTCACACGGGGACCCCTGTGCCTTGGAGTCCCTCAGGGAGGGGAGGAGGATCCCAAGCTCCTGCACAGCTCTAGGTGAGAAGGTGAAGGGTCCTGCTGCAAAGGCAAGGGCTCAGGGCAGACCTCCCATGCAGAGCCCTGGATTACTGGGAAAACTTAAGCACCTCCAGGCTCCAACAGTGGGATTCCTCTCTCCTCACTCTACAGTGGAGCCATACACCCCAGGCTCCTTTACAGGGAGTGAGTGGGGAGAGGGAAAACCCTTTTTAGATACAATCCACCTGACTTGATACACCTGCCTCCTTTTGGGTGAGGTGGCTCCAAACCTAAAATCCAGCAACTGAACCAAGTAGAGCTCTGCTGGCTGCAGTGGTGATTGCTTCCCCAGAACCTCCTCTCAGCCCCCGTGTGGAGCCACGAGGCAGATTCAGGTGCAAGGTGCTCTGCGAGTCTGAAGGCTGAAAACGGACGAAAGGGAGAGCGTGTAGGCAGGGCGCTGCTGTGGTCACAGCAACAAAGCCATTTGTAGCTGCTTCCGTGCCCTCCCTTAGCTCATCTTGGCCATCTCCTCTTGTAGGCAGGAGGAAAAGCTGAGGAACTATTGGGACTACAGCTTTACCAAGTGCTGTAAAAGGGAGGAAAGGAGACTTTGAACGATGCGGCCATCCTGGCTCTCAAGTCGTCTGTGCTTAGCCAGCACCAGAATGGGGGGAAAAGCCCAGAGGCATCCCGGTTGGTGTGCTGGGAGCCAGCTCAGGTCCCCTGATGTCAGCGCAGTGCTGTGCCCAAGCTAACCAGCCCAGGGCTTATTAGCTCAGGTGCAACGCCAGGTGAATGTGGCAGCATGGCCGTCAGACCCGCTGCTACGCCCCTGCGACACCGCGGTGCACCTCGGGTCGCGTCCAGCGCTCCATGCACAGGCAGCTCGGCACTGCTGCCTGCTCTGGAGCGTACGGGGCTCATAACCACTACTTGCTTCAGGCCGCATGTGCAAGGCCCGTCTCCCTCCCCTGCTATTTACACAGCAATAAACCCCGTGAATAAGTCACAGCAAGTGAGAAAGAAGAAAGTCCAAGCCCGGTTTTGGTCACCCATTTGGATCTACGCCTCAGAAACGAGCAAACTGCCAACAACCCTCCGGCACGAGTAGTTTAACCTCACTCTGTTAGTTCCCACGTCCTGGACAAACGTCCTTCACGTCTCACCTGATGTTAGAGACCTCCTGTCTCCTCCGAGGTATTAAAACGCGTCTTCCAGGTTGAAATTGTTGTGGTCCTGAAATGCTTTCAAGAGACACACCGTACGCAGGTGGCAGCACACACCGTCACCGGTGTCACGGGGTGAGAAGGCTGCTGTTGGCTAGTGCATGTAGCCCTTCCTAACACTGATCCCGCTGCAAGGTAAAAAATACTTGAGTATTCAGCACATGAAGTGCTTAAAAATAATAGTTTTGTGTGTGTGCGGGGCGGGGGTTGGTTTCTCTGCACACCACCGCGCTGTGATCTGGCTGAACATTTCGCAGCGGGATGAAAGCCCCTCCAACGCTTCCGTCCCCCAGCCCCAGACACGGCGTGTGCATTCAGCACAGCACTTTGCTCCAAGCCCCGCGCACCAGCAGGTGCTTCTCCCGCTCTTCTCATCCTCCCAGCCTGGCTGACGACTCCTGCCAGTTCCAGAGGCGAGGGAACACAAGGGTGGCGGGGGGAGAAGCAGCCGGGGGGGCGACAGGGAGGGTGCACGGAGGTGGCCTTGCTTGGCACGGTGCGCGGTGCTGGCTGGGTGGCGGGCGGCCCTGCCAGCTCTCTTTGTGTGGCGCTGGGAGCCAAGCGGGGAAGGAAGCGGCGACAGCAAGAGAGTGAATTCCCAGGGAAGCACCCGGGGCCAATCTGTGCCAGCTGCGAGCCCCCGCTCCTCTGGTCCATGTGCCAGTTATGGCTGGAGCAGGGAAGAAAGAGCCGCTGGACGTCGCGTTGGTGGGGCTGGAGGAGCACGGTTTGGATGTCCGGCAGGGCTTTCCCCATACGCACACCCCCGCTGACCCACGGCCACCACGGGTTCCCCAGCACCGGGCGCTCGGGGTGTGCTCCGTGCACAGCCGCGGCCTGGACAGCCCCAACTCCCGCTCCCGCGGGAGAGGGCGGCCATGCTGCCCATGCCTATCCCAGAGAAGGAATGCCACAAAACCAATCCTGTGTCTGCCAGGGAGCCATTCCCGGAGCTGCCGCAGGGATGGGACCCCAGCGCCAGCCTGCTTAGGTCAGTACCAGGCAATCAGCTGGCACGGAAAACCTCCCACCCCAAAACCGGCCCTGCCGCAGCGGCGGCGGCAGCATGGAGGGCCGTCCTCCCCCTTCTCCCCTGTCCCCCGGGCCACCGTCCCCAAGGGGCCACCCCTCTTCTCACGGCCAAAGGACGTTCTCGCCCCTGTCCCGCGCTGCCGGCCGGAGGAGCGTGGGTCACCTCACCCGCAGCTCCTGTCCCCGCGCCGGGACGAGCCGCCAGCGCGGCGGAGGGTTGGCCCGGGACAGCCCTAACGCCACGGCGGGACGCCGCGGGGCGACGGGACTCCCCGTGCCCCCCCCCC
>VZSF01007519.1:1052823-1207287 GCA_013398295.1 Chionis minor | reverse complement strand
GGCTCCCGCCGCGGGCGCTGTTGTGTTCCCGCAGAGCCGTAGGTCGGTTCGGGTGGGAAGGGTTGGGTCAGTCTGGGGTGGAAGGGCGCCTTCCAGGTCACCCAGTCCCACCCCCCTGCCGGGAGCAGGGACATCTCCAGCTGGATCGGGCTGCTCGGAGCCCCCTCCAACCCGAGGGGACCCGATCCTGAGTGTTCCCGAGGATGGGGCACCCACCACCTCTCTGGGCAGCCTGGGCCACTGTGTCACCACCCTCAGCGTAACGGATTTCTTCCTTCTCTCTAGTCTAAATCTTCCCTCTTTAAGTGTAAATCCATTACCCCTCGTCCTACTGCTGCAGGCTCTGCTAAAAAGTCTGTCCCCACCTTTCTTACAAGCCCCCGTGAAGCGCTGAAAGGCCACAATGAGGTCTCCCTGGAGCCTTCTCCTCTCCAGGCTGAACAACCCCAACTCTCAGCCCGTCCTCCCAGCAGAGGGGCTCCAGCCCCCTGGTCATCTTTGTGGCCCCCTCTGGACCTGCTCCAACAGGTCCATGTCCTTCCTATGCTGGGGGCTCCAGAGCTGCACACAGTGTTCCAGGTGCGGTCTTGGCAGAGCGGAGCAGAGGGGCAGAATCCCCGCTCGCCCTGCCGGCCACGCTGCTTTTGACGCAGCCCGGGATACGGTTGGCCTTCTGGGCTGCGAGCGCTCATCGCTGGCTCATGCCCAGCTCTTCATGTCACCCACGCGCCCGCGTGACCTACGTTACTTGTGGCGAGCAGAAGGCACGGCCTTCACTGGCTGCGTTTTGTGTCGTGCAGTAGCCAGTCATCTGCCCTGTCATCTGCCGTCACCAGATCCTATGGCCGTGGCTCACATGACTCCCCGTCAACATGGAACAACGACAAGCTGCTATTGAATTCAAACAAGGCTGGCAGCCTTCAGCCACCTCTTAATATAAAATGAAAAGACATTTTAATCACTCCCTGCTGGCATTTTCCCAACTGTTTTTCCTCGTCTTTTCCTTTCCAAGAAGGCTCAATCATTATCCCATCTACCAGGAGCGCCTTCTCATTAGCAAACATCCTCTGCCTGCCTTCACTGGGCTCTGCCTCTCTCCCCACGCACGGCTCAGTCCCTTCTTTGGAAAATACTACTTTAAGGGTTTTCTAAGCGTTCTTAATAGGCAATGTTTGGTGTATATCCTTCAGGAAGAAACAAACCCATAGGAAATCCCTCAGAAGACAGAGTGAAGAGGGTGCATTGCAGCTGTGTTCCCAGAAGCTCCACTTTTGCACTCATTTGTGTCTGATAAGGGCCATCTCACTCTAGAGAGATAACCTGGAAGTGAATCTGCTGCTACCAGGCTCTCACAGATGACTGCCTGTTCTGTGTCATCAGACAGGAGGCAGCCGCGGGGAGTTCCTCAAATACAAAAGCGTATATATCCTTCTAGTACCTTCTAGTACTTGGTCTTACGGTTTAGCAACGTCAACAAGTGAGGTGTGTGGGGAAAGGTGGTATCTTACCTGACCAACCAATATGCACTCCTCATAAACCTCACCTAATGGAGTCTTTGCACATGTTTTAAGGACGAACTGTAGATTTTCTTCTGTGGTATCTACTCTGTCCAAACCGGTACCGACATCAGTGGTTTCCAGAAGATCTCATCTTCACAGGTCATTCCTGAAGCGCTCCGACTTTTCCCTCTGTTGCTCAGACTCTACCCAAGTTCACTCCCGTTGCTGTCCTGTGCAATTTTGGCCTGTCCTTCTCTGCCTCATGTCACTCCCAGCCTTGAGCGCTGCATCTGCTTCTGCACAGTCCGTCTTGCAGGTCTTCGCTCATCCAGCAGTCACGTGTTGGCAGAACGCATGGCTCGATCTAAATCAAAAAGCATTGCAAAAATTAAGTCTGTTTTGCTGGAAATTTTGATACTAAAGTAAACCAGAGGCTTCTGGATAAAGTCAAAACCTCAGACTATTTCTGGTAGTTTTCCTTTTGTGAAGTGCGCTGTGTTCCTTAGCATTTATTCCACTGATGTGGTGTGGTACGGTGCGGTTCCACTGCTGGTCTGCAGCCAGATTTTGAAAATCTTTTCTGAAATTGAGAATCATCTTTCCCAGATCACTAATAAACCACTGGGAAAGAAAGGGGGGGAAGGGGGGGAAATACACACACACACAACCTCAACTGTGCAGTAAGGCACCAAAAATCATATTCTTGAAATACAAAAGTTAGAATTGCTTAAAAAAACACCCACATATTTAAATTGTAATACTTCAGTGAAATGAAGGTAACAGTCAGAGTTGGAAAATGGAAAAAAACCCCAAAACATTAGAACTAGCTGAGATTTTGCTTGGAAACTATTCACATAAATGACTTAAGTTCAGAAAGAGCTATAGAAGTGAAATGATAAAATATTGCCAGGGCTCCCATAAATAAACCAACCCAAATAAATTACTTTTCTGCCTATAAATCATGAGCAATTTATAAACAAATAAATAAACAACAATTTCTGTGAGAACAGAGGCACTTTAATAATAAAGCGTTACCACTTCAGTAACATTATTATATACAGCATCCAATTTCTGGAGCTAGGAAGCAGGAGCCTTTCTGCACAGCAAGTCGCCATTACCAAGAGCAGCAATCTTATTGAGGCTATATATACTATATACTGGCTGCATAAAGGCAATTAATAGCCCCACAAGTACATGGTTACCAGTTCATACAGCATATTTCCAAGTTAAAGGGATTAAATGCTGCTCTTGCAACGCAAGTGGCTCAGCAATTGCCACTGGAAAACAAACGTGCTGGTTAGCGCAGCCTGGAACCCACAGGCTGCAGAGGGGCATGCTGAGCACACACCGCCCTTTAAGGGAGTGTAAAACTGAAGCTGAACAGGTATCAGCTGGTGGTATGGAAAATGGGGACACTACCGGCTGCTTTCTTCTGCCTCCCCTTGTTCTCCCGGCAGCGCACGCGCTCTAGGACTTTTCTCTGGTTCGGTAACTTGGTGGGTACTTCCATGGACAGGTCCCTGCAGAGGTGAGAGGAGAAGTTTGGGGTGATTTAGGTCATGTTTGCAGCCATGGTGTAGGCAGCCATCGAGGCCCCTTCCAGCCTGGTTGCGTTGGTAGAGCCACAAGAGCAGACATGCATGACCGCAAGGGTTTGCCGGCACAGGGCCTGGGCTGTGTGCGTGCAGACACGTGTAGCGGAGCCAGGGACCTCCGATGCATTCAGTAGCTTTTACCATGAACCTCTGCAACCGATTCTACCTTCTATTTGAGAAGACAAAGTTTTCTTCAAATGCACCGGTTGCTTATTGTGATGACAGAGCAGAAAACAAAGCTGAGTTGTTGGGGTTTTTTGCATAAATACTGTATCTTTTAGCAACAGGATGATAGAATTGGTAGTTGCTGTGAAAATATACTCCTGTGGTAGTGTGAGGGCGACACCGAGCAGGAGGGATTTCGAAAGGTTTATACCAGCAGCACGTTATGGTCTCGCCAAGGGAGCAACTGGTGCTTTCTGCTTTGCCAGCGCATCAGGACTGCACGTAGACCCAAGCCACGGGGCCGCCCTTACTCATGGCTGTGGTCGTAGAAACAGGATGGGGCCATCTTTGCCGCTTGGGCTGCTCATCCTTGTGGAGAGCACCGGATTTGGCATGGAAGAGTGTGCAAACGCAGTCCCTGCTGCAGATCTTGTGTGCCTGCTGCCTTGGCACTAGGGCATCATGCACTGGTTGCCCGAGGAACAGAGGGCAGGGAGCACTCAGTAACTCAGCTGCAGGAAAGATGATGGTGTGCACACAGTGTATGGCGCTCCCTCTTTCACCGTTCCTCTGGAATATGCTGCACTGCAGGAGAAGCCCAAACCAGACACACAGATTTACTTTGCTTCAGCTCCAGAGCACGCAGATTTACAGGCTGGTCGGGGTTGCATCTTCAGTGGCTCTCCAGCTCCAGGAGCAGTCCCTGCATGACTGGCTTCCGGTCCACGCTGCTCTCGGCCACCCCAGAGTGCAGAGGAGTGGGGAGGAGGGCTGTCCTCCCCACGAGGCAGCGCTGCCACCTGCACGGCTGGTGAAATACTGCTGCTTGGCTGCACACTCCCCCCATCTACCCCCAAGTCTCACAAAAACAAGCAGGAAGATCCCACACAAAACATTCCCAATACAGAGCAGGTCCTGGGGCTGCCAAATGGAGAGTTTAAGACCGCCCGTGAGCCACAGAGCAAGTGGGATACCTTGCAGCCAGCACCTTTGCTAAACCGAGAGATGCTGATTTTGAAGGGGAGAGGCATCACACCCTGGGCAGGTACCATGTGTGTGAGCAGCGGATTCCCTCGCAGGTAGGGCAGTGGCTGGCCAGCATGGTCCCTGGGATTGCCCTCCTGCCCGCTGGCAGGAAGAGCTGCTGCTCCATCCTTTTCTTTCTGGGACTGGCGGTACTTCTGCTCAGGTATTTGGGCCGTGCCTCTGTCCGTGGAGAGGTTTTGCGCTTGTTTACCTCCAAGTTCAGAAGTCAGCGCTCACAAAAATACTGCTAGCAAGAAGCCAGCGCAGCTCACAGGCTAAGGCGGACTGTGAAGGAAAAAATATTATTACAATATTTTAGCTGCTTTTTGTGTTATTATAGGACTGGGATAGTTGGATTAGATAAAGAAAAACTAACACTGCGCCAACACTACCCCACAGTCACAGGTTTTAACAAAACTTGTCCACAGAGCCAGCATCAATCAGGAAACTGCACTGACTCTCCAGACTGTTCTCCAGGCAGTTTGAGCTACTGACTCCCCAGGACAGCAGCATGTCGTGGTTTAACCCCCACCACGCAGCTGCTCACTCATCCCCATTCGCCCCGCGAGGGAGAAAAGCAGGGGAAAGGAAAAAACCCAACTCATGGGTTGAGATAAGACAGTTTAATAGGACAATATCATAAAAGGAAAAATAACGCTAATAACAATAAAAATAATAACACCAGACACTCTCACTGCCCAGTGAATTGGCACCATCCCAAGCAGTAATTGTGGGTTCCCATCCCTCGGCTAACCCCCATTTATGTACTGGGCATGGCATCTATGGTATGGAATATTTCATTGGCCATCCTTCAGTCTCTTCTTCTATGGGAAGCTGAAAAAGAGTCCCTGAATAATGTAAACATCACTTAGCAACAACTAAAACCAACAGGTATTATTGACATTCCTTTCAGGGCAATCACTAGAAAGAGAAATTAACTCTTTCCCAGCTGAAACCGGGACACAGCAGAAAGAGGAGCTACTCACAGTGAGCTGTTCCTCCAGGAGCTCACCTTACTCCACTGATCAAATCACAGGAAAACAACATAGCATCAACGTTAACCTTACAGGGCATATAAGTACGAGACCAGGTGAGGGAGAACCAACTTGGCATTTCGAGCACTGCGCCCCAACCTCCTTCATCCCCATCAAAGATCAATTCACACCTTCAGTCTCAGGAGGAAGGTTAAGTGTTCATCTACCTGTGGCAGCATCTCAGGCTTGTGTGATCGACCCCATACTGTTGCCCCGTGAGAAGCAAAGGGGACCCCCAAAGCCAGTACTGACTGGCCAGGCACGATCCTCACCCTGGGCCCAACAGGAATTTCCTTGCAGCGTCAGCTCCCAACAACATACGCGGGAGAGCGCATCAGGTGAACAGGGGTCACACATGTTTGAGTGGTGACTTGAACGTACAGGCTGCTTTCTCCTACCTCCGGGCAGCGACGACCTGTTATTGCAAACCTGCTTTAGTTTCCAGACAAGGGGATGTGAAAAGCAGGCACGCTGGAGAATGTTAGTATTTGAGCTATTTCTCCTCATCTGCTACTTTATCTGAAAGGCAAAAGGGAAATTTAGATGGAGAGTTATTAGCAGTCCCAGAGAGCTCTCCAGGACGCGGACTCCACTGCCCCAGCCTTCGCGCCCCACCTGTGCCTGCCACTGCCCCTCTCCCACAAAAGCACCACAGAGACACTCAGAATCAGCTTTCACCAGCTGTGCACGTGGGTCCCACAACTCCTGCTCAGCTAAATACCCCTTTGGGAGACTGGTGGGATGGTGGTGGACAGAAACAAGCTCTCCCAAACTGTTAGAGGTTAGTTTTGGTTTTTCTCCCCCTACCTACCTTTCATTTTCCCTCCTCTTCTGGCTGAAGCATAAGGGCTGCAGATTTTTCAGACGCAATGTTTTATTTGCTGTTTTGGCATACTAATGTATTCATGTTTCCAGCCCATTTCACTGCTAACAAATCCTTACATGTGCAGGAATGTTTGTGTCAAAGAGCAATATTTTTAAGAGTCAGGATTGAGCCCTTTAAAACCATAGGAGATAAGAATCATGGCTCAAGGCCTGGAAGCTGTGAGACTGGCAGAAAATCACGGAATGCCAAGTTCAAGGTATTGCCTTTTTCACATACAGACTCCCTGTACCAGATGCTTTGCCTCTGAATCTGACCAAGACATTGTGTTCTTGGGGTCTATTTAAAAGAAGCAAACAACATTAGATAAAACCCAAGCAATAAAACAACCCCCCTGCCCGTAACCCAGACAAACCCCGTTTCAGCTGTATTTCCCGTGCAGGGCTGTAAAAACAGCTCAGGAATATCTTAGTGTCCCTTTCCAATTTCCAACCATAAATGGCATCCCCAGAGTGGAGAGGTGCAGAAAATTAAACCATAACCCATAGTTCTGTCTGAAGCCTTACACTGACTTTGCTTTTCAGCTTCACATTTGAGGAACGCCTTCTGATAAATAACAAGGGTATCAAGGCCAAAAAGAATATTTTATTTTCTGCCAAACCTTGAAGCTTTCCTAGGCAACATTAGGAGCAAAGCACTTAAGTAGGAAGCTGGGTTCTGGGTTCCGCTTCCTGGAACTGAGACTCCAGATACCAAATTGTGTAAAAATTACGGTACCTTTGAGAGCTGACAGCACTAAATGATGTTTCACTGCCCACAGGTCCCTTGCTGGCTTGGCTTGTCTTTTAGCTAAGATTCTAAAGGCTTTAAGGGTGGGTAGATGTTGCCCTTCAGCAGCACTTGGAGGACTGATGGTGTTTTCAAAAAACAAAAGCAAATGTTACTTACCCTGCCAGAGGGAAAAACAAGGTCAATCATGCTATGCAAATTAGCTCTCTGTTGGAGAGAAAAATCAAAACAGAGGAACCTGCTACCCCCAAGGTACAGATTGAACATGAATAAATAAAACTTAATTCCTGCTTGATTTTATCACCAGAGAGGATGAAAGAGGAAAATATATGGGTGCATAAATACTTAGATGAATACAGCAGTGACTTTGGAAACCTCTCAGTGCTTGAAAAATAAACTTGTTGCTATAAAGCCCTGCATTTTCAAACTAAAAGTGTCTCCCGTGCAGAAGACACAGCTGAGGACCCCTGAGGAACTATCAGACATCTACACATCTTTTTGCTGGAGGCTATGTAAGAAGTAGCCTGGCTCTGAATACTGTTGCTATCCTTTTCTTGGGTTATTTATTTTCAGCTCTTGACAGAAACCAGTCATGAAAGGAAATACACCAGTGCTGAAAATTCACCTGCAGTATCTCAGGTGAAGTGTATAGTACTTGTGTATTTCTAGACTTCTGGTTTATTTACTTAAAGGCTAGCTTACAACTTATTAACCAATCTGTCAAAACAAGACTAATTTTAACTACAGAGCAATATTTACTGCAGATCTTGATGAAATCTACACCTCACACATGCAAAGATCCTACTTCATTTCCCTGGGCATAGAAGAATGGCAAGAGCAGTAACAGGCACTGCTGCAGGTGATCACTTTTTACCAAGGCAGGAGGAGCCCTGACCTGCTGCACGGCAGAAGGAAACCTATTCTGGCAGGAGTGAATATGTGAAATCCACTAGGCTACCAGAGGGCAACCACACCAGTTGTTACAGAAATGCCAAATGCCTGAAAAACATTTCAAAAGAATAACAAATTTTTACTTGATTACTCTAGTCAATATCTTAATTAGCTGAATGAAAAAGATTTTGACTCACGTGCTTATTGAAAGAATGGACACGATGCCATACTCATTTTCAGTTCAAGTTTTACTCTCAATTGCACAAAGGTTGAAAAGATTTTTTCAAAGTTTGAAAATCAGCATAAATACTTTTGTTTTCATGTATAAAAGAGGGCAACCCAAGGGATACAGGAGTTGCGTGACTGTTCCAACCTAATTGTATCTCATACATTTATTTTTTCTACATTATCTGCTTCTCAATTTATAACTCTGTACAACACCTGCAGATCTCTAAGGTTAAAATATTTAGATAAAATACCATGTTATGGAAGATTCCAATGACTTAGTACAGATTACAGCACAAAATAATGACAAGTCAGAGCATCGCTAAGAGTTTATTCAGAAGCTTTTACTTTCAGTTCTTATATCACAAAAGACATGTTCAATGTTTACAACAAGTATTAGAAACTGAGATGTTTTTATTTCCACTATTATAAAAGTAACATAGGAGACCGTTCCAAGCCATCTTCAAAATGCAGACCAATCTTTTTTTTTTTTGTATATAAACTGTACACAAAAAACAAGGCACTATACATTTTTGGATAATAAAGTATAAAGGTAGATTCGCATAGTTTCTCAAGAAATCCATGCTATAAATACAAACGCTTTGTTCAGTTTAGCACCTGAAGCAGCACTGAGAACAATTCATTACCTATTGCAAAGAGAAACTTTTCAGAATGCCTAAGAGATACATACTGGTGGTATAGCTAATTCAGTACAAGCAACTGCCATCCAGCTACTTTTCTGTAGTTTTGACATGAAAGTCTTGAAAGTGAATATATATATATTGCATTGTTAAATACATACTTGTTCTATGTGTTTATATAAATATAAATTCTTTGTAATCCACAAACTAACAAAATAACACTTTACAAAGAGAACTTCTTCAAAACAAAAATGGCAAGTATTGTATATAGCCAAAGGACACCTGCTGCAGTAGCTCAAGAAACTACTGTTTAAGTGCATAGGAGAGCAGAGCTTAAACACATTACCTTCAAGAGTCACAATTGCATTCCATTTCCAAAGAGTTCTCTTGGCCTTTTATAATATTACATACCTCCAGATAGGTAGTCGCTAATAACTTCAGATTATTTCTATTTATTTTGTAAATGTGGGGTACAATTCTTCTAAACGGCATAAAAAGTGAGAACGGACATCCCTGTAGTGCTCGCTCCAGTAAACACAACTTAGAAAAGTCCTTTTGCCTTCTTCAGATTAACCTGCTTCCAAGATGGCAGTGCATTGTACTCCTCTCTCGTCATCTCTAATGCAACCTGCATTCGAAACGAGAGGATACGCCATTAGTAAAACCACTTACAAGCAGCAAAAACTGTCAAGCGACTTCACAGTATGGTTAGACACACGTGCAGAGAGTAACACTATGCCTTTTCTCTCCTTTACCTCAAAGTCCTCATCTGAAAGATAAATTTCAAGCTTCAGTGGATCAACTCCCTCAGGCAGAGGTCTAGCTAAGAGATCTGCTAGTGGATACACTGTTTTACACAGCTTGGCCAGCACGTCCTCTACGAGGATTATCTGATTAGAAACGTCAGCATCCTGTAGGGAGAAAAGGAAAACAGAACACGGGATCACAACGCTGAAACCACCAACTGCTCCCAGCGCAGTCTGCGGATGGCGTGGGATCGACCTGCACTGCCTGGCCCATGGAGCACAAAGCTACTCATCCAGGTCCATGCACAGGCCAACAGCCCTGCCCTGCAACAACTTCACAGGACATCCTGTATGCTCAGAATCTCAGCTTTAGGCTGAATTCTGTGTTTAGTCATGAAGCCAGCATTTTTCACTAAGGATGGCTGCAGAAGGCTTACAAAGCAGAAAATGTCATTTGCCTTGAGATGCCCCTTCACTGAAGGCTTTTAAAGCAGTCACATGTAATTCAGCTGTGACTCCACTTCCCAGGTGTGGAAGTTAATGCCGGAGCTCTTGGAGCCAGCTGGTCCTTTGGTGGGGCATTTTGCTTCCCTGCACTTTGAGCCTGGAGGACAGACCAAACCGCACTTTGCTGACTGTTTCACACCACTGAAACAGCTGTTCTACTAAACTCTAGCACATCGCTTTCTAACAGATGATTCAGGTAACACTTTCCTCCTGTTTTTAACAAAAAAGAATATAAGAAGTTATGTGAGAAAACAATCAGGAACACCTCTGATATCCACACTCCCATTCAGAATTTAGTTATGCTGTTATTTTTTTCCTGTGAAGACTCCTGAACTGTACTTTGTAAGTTCATCCTCTGGGTTTTGGGGCTTGACAGCACAAACAAGCAATGTTACTGACAACAAAAGACTCAAAATTACTACCAATAGGAAACAGTCTGTGCAATGAAAAGATTTACCATTTCTGTGATCTCTGCGATGTCTTCCCTGTGTTCCCAACTTGGGAACATATTAGTGAAGGTCAGAGGCTCTAGGCCAGCATGAATTAGATAGGATTTGGGGGGCTTCTTTACATTTTTTCCTAAAAACAGTCAAAATACAAAAAAAAGAGAAATTACAAACAGTACCATATTTTGCAATGTCACCCATTATCCAAAGATACCTTGTTAGCTTATTTAATTGATTCTTTCATGAGAAGCTGAAGTAATTTAAGGCAGTAGGAATAAATTTCATCTTTTTTTTTTTTTTGAACGTAGTATGTCATTTTTTAACATGTTTTTACTGTATCTGACCACAAAGATCAAAAAGCTGAAAATCCTTCACATTTACTTCCTAACCCATTTCTTACTTTACAATAAGAGTTATAATAGAGTAAGCAGAGTGTGCTGGTCTGAAATTAGACAGATTCAGGCAAATGAAACCTTCTGGTATGCTCAGCAGAAGTGTCCTGCCAGCAGCAAATAAAGCTTAAGCTTGGAAGTTCAAGTGAGAATGTTTAAACTATTCTTAACTTGCCATACTGAGGCCTAACACAATCATTTTGTTATTACAAATTCAAATGAATGGGATCTTACAGTTAACAGAGGTATTGCAATAGCTGGATGGTAATTACCAAGGATTTTCAACAACAGTCCTGCTTCTTTAAAACATGTATGTGTGCACACTATATAGGACATGAACATATATATAGAGGACATGCTGAAGAGTGACTAGTATAAGATTAAGTGGTTCAAGTCGTTATACCAAGTACTGGGCAAAAAAGGCCCTATTGGTTGAATGATTTAATTCCCCAAAGATTCAAAATCACCGATAAACTCCAAGTATTATTGGAAAGAGGTACACAGGGAGTCAGGGACTGGGAGGAGCTATCATCCAAAAAAAAACATTGTACCTTCCTCTTATCTGAGTTCAAATAACTCAGTCTAATTAAATACTTCTTACAGATAGGCAATGGAAAAGCTGAAGGTGTTGCAAAATCCAGAATCAGATGAAACTAACAGAGCAACATCACACCACCTTACTTCAGAGGGCTGTAGCTTCCCTGAAAACTGCTTCTTGCAAAATCCTGTTCTTCCCTACATTCAATTTCAGACCATCTTTAATGCACTAAGATTTCCTACAGTGCATATAAATGCATTACAGAAGACTCTGTTTTTTACTGTAGTCCCCACCCGCCCTTCACGTGTGTTGGCTGTCAGGCAGGAGCGTCTGAAAGAACACAGTCGCCTCCTCCCTATTGCTGAGGCGCAACCCCAGGGAACCTGTACTGAATGCAAACGGAGAGCCTGGCTGGGCATCGTTGTTCCATTAGGTTTGCAAAACCTGGATATTACACGTTTGGCTTTGTTGGGAGCAAACTGATTAGAGAGAATGTATTCACATAAAACTGAATAGTAGAGGTAAAAGCTCTGTGGAGTAGTCTAACAAACATATTAGAATGTGTTTTGACTGTACAACTTATACAGAAGATTTATCATTTGAATACTTGACTTTAAGCTTTCTCTTCCATGTATTTTCACTGTGGTTTATTGGTTCATTCTACCATGAATGATTAAACAGACACTTAAAAACTTTGCATTTAAAAAGTACATGTGAATCTGCTCTAGTTGCATTGCTCCGCTCTCAGTAATTCAGCCAAGAGATAAAAGGAGAGCGGTGTTTGCTAATGTTCCTATATAGGTAAGATGATTTTGTATGGAAGTGGAGAAACATTTTAAAATTGTATGAACTGTGCCCTCAGCGTGAGCTGATCTCCTCACTATGAATCACTGAAGGGCAAACCAGATTCTTCCCTCTCCTAGCGGTTTGCAGCTCAGCTCTCCAGACTGCTGATTTAGCAGATAAAACCACAGAAAAACTTTCAAGACCTTTTGACAAGCTAAGTAAGGTTTATGCACAAGGAGAACTGCTAGGTATATTCAAGGGATATCCACAGTTGCTAATCAATCTCTTTCATACCATCACGTAGTTAAACACAGCAAGCCCAGAAAAGAAAAAACAAAGGGGGGAGGAGAGAAGGGGAGGAGAGGGACATAGATGAGGAAACAAATGGAGACAGAAAAATGAGAGACAAGTGTTTCAATGCATCTGATCACTCAACTACATTCTGGTACTCGCAAGAATTGCAGCAGCATTGGTATCTCCTCAAATTCAAGTTCTCCACCTTTATAAGTAACAGCACATAAGAGCTAGTCAGCTAGTCAGCCCTGACAGCTTGATGCAATGAAATTTTGAAGTGGTTGACAGAATCCCAGATCATGAAAGTGATAAAACACCAGAACCACATAGTTTGAACAGTAAAAAACTGCTAAAGAAGTTCACATCAGCTTTAGCATAAAAATAGTACAAGTAGAATTGGTCTTTAACACTAACAAACTTGCTCTGTACCTATCCAACCACACAGCCCAAAGCTCTTGAGAACTACCCCATGACAAAGAGGATAAACCCACAACTGCTGCAAAGTCATGGCCAGCAGTGAAGTGAACACCCAGCAAAAAAACTTGTCCTACGATACATATGCTAAATTTCAGACCCATGAGGAGTCACCGAAGAGGTTCTGACTGTGCATCAAACTCTGATGCAACAAATTCAATCCCGTGCAGAAGGTAATGCCTTTTCCCATCATCGAACTTGAAGTTCAAGAGATCTGGAAAAATATCCAAACCTCAGCATGTGTATCTGATTCCATTCTCTGCTGGGGCCAGACAACATGATTTTCATTACCAGAAGATTACAGCACTGCATCAGGAACACTGAGACCACGATCTGACTTCCATCTCTCTCCCTAGCCTGCTGGGCACTTCATTGCACAGCGCTCTGTGCCTCTATGCTGATGAAGCACACTGTATGAAATGATTTCAGCAAAATGCATCTAATCGCTTCTTCTGACTTGCAAAAACCATGGATAGGGGAGAACAAGTAATTGGCCTCTTCTTTAGGAATTCCACAGTCACTGCCAAGGACACTTTCAATTACTGCCTGTTTTTAGCACCTCATTCCTAAACAAATGCTGCTGTTTGGCAGTGCCAGGGACACCAGAGGACGAACCGTGTAGAGAAATAATGCAGTTCAATAAAGGTCATGTTTCAGTGTCTCCAGTACTGGTTTTCAGCTGTCTCCTGCCAGGTGTTACCACCTCCCCTCAGTGACATGAGACAACTGAGTAGAAAAGCAACACTTGCTCCTACCCCTATTTGACCAGCAGATTGGGAAGGAGAGACTGGCTTATCCTCCTAAGTCTGGAATCCAACACAGGTATTTGCTTTCCCTCTTCAAATATATCAATGTCTATAGGAAAAGATAACAGATACCACCAGCTGTGTCACAAGCTGTAAAGTTTATTTGCTACAGAAGGAATCAGTGGCATCCTGAGGTCTGAAGGTCTATAAGTGATCTGGCTTTCTTGGAAGAGGGCATAGTTTGCACCAACTAAGCCCTGGTGACTTACAGTGGGAAACGGCTCCAAACTAACAAGCCATAACTGTTACTTATTTCCTCTTTCCTGGACGGTAACCCCACACCCCTTCTTTATTCATCCTCCATCAGAAGATGCAAGGTCTGTTCCCAGCCTCACATAACCTTAGATGAAGTGAGAGGAAAGCATTATGGTGTCTCAAGGAAACTCTACTAGTACAGAAAATAATCTGGTCAGTGTACTTTTACACGATCATCAGTTGCAGTTTGAATCACTGCACACTAAGCAGCAATAACTCTGTCTTGTAGAAATGAACTCCAGCATTTCCAATGGCCACCTGTTTCTGTGTGAGATTGTCCTCAATCTTCAAAGTCTTTCTACCTCCCCCCCCTAAATCAAAACGCAGTTACATCAGCAAACAATATCTTCGTTCAGTCTTTTGATACACAGAAGCTTATGAAATCTAAGGAGCCAGGCAAAAAGCATTCAGGTTTAAGAGGCTGTGTTCTCAGAATTCACTTTTAGGGATCTAATGTCTGAACTATTCTCCCATAGTGGGTACACGGAAAAGAAATAAAGAATTGAGAATTGCATCAGCAGAGTATCTTAGCAATTTTAGAACAATTACTACACAAATGGTTTACTAAGGAAGAGCAGAGAATGTATCTTCAAATACACCGATATTTATCCGTGCCACTGGGGAAACACCTGAGTATGTTTCAGCTCAGGACAGTAAGGCATGGAAAAGTATGACACACTCAAAACAGCCAGCATAGGAATCTGTTACCTTTGCAGTACTGGAGCACTGTCTCCATGGCGCATTTCCTGTCTGTAGCCCACCTGATTCGAGCTGATCCAGCAATTTTATTTTCCACAGGCCACCACCCTTGCCACAGGTACACTTCATGGTGATTGTCAACAAGGAACAGTGCTACACAGCCAAAAAGTAACAAATCCATCATCAGCCACTTATTAGTTCTCAGAATCCCTTAAACAACCCCAGTCTTACATGCTTGTCAGCATCAGGACAGGATCATTTCAAAGCTTTTTGTTATTCATCCAGCTGAGCCTCAGGTGAACTCAGATTCTCTGACATAAACAATGTATTCTTATAGCAAGCTTTTGTGATTCATGTACGTTTGATTAGCTCTCAGCATCTTTATCACATGAAAATTACTGTTATCATTTAATGCTGTATAAGCATCACATGCACACATTTTCCTGTGATAAATCAAGTTAAAAGTGATTAGTTACTGAATGTGCCCAATGCAGGATACAGTTATCTGTTTTCCTGTTGCTTAACTATTTCAAAGCGTATACCTGGCTGTGGGGCAGTGTAAAGATCCTCTTGCAAGAACGGCATGGAATTGATGACCGCAGGGTCTCTTGAAGGGTAAACATACTCAGTGGCTGAGAATTCTCCTGATGAACTACTGAGGCTGAACAGGCGGGGGGTGAAATTAAACTTTCCAGGATCTTTAAAGAACAAAAATTAAGAAGATTTCCTATAGAAAATGCCAGAGATGGACGTAAACAATAAAAACAAAAAATCAACTTTTAAAGTAACTGTAAATTCTCTGGTTTTTTAAAAATCAAGAAAGGCAACCAGATGTCTTGAGGGACTAGCAACCGCTGTGAAGAACTTGAGCTAAAAGGCTGGCTGCCATCAGTGTGAATCTGGTCCTGGCTAGCTACTACCAGCCATTTCATAACTGGCTGTGTTGCAGCTTAAGTGAAGTGAGCCCATCTCAGAGTTTACTTCCTGGCTGATAAATTTTCCACTTGGTAAATCAATCCCCCTGCTACCTTTGTTGGCAGTTTGTGAGCAAAGACCGGACAAGAATGCGTGCAGAACTGCCTCCTAAATCCCTTCAGAAGAGAAGCAAAATGTGTTTGTAACAGCGTTAACTGTTGCTCTGTGCTGCATGACTACAGAGGGGCTGCAGAAGGGGGAGAGAACAAAATGAAACACTTTGTTTTCCAGCACTGTCCTTCTACAATGGTATTACTTAGCTCAGTAGATTTTTTGAAAGCATCTCTCTGAAGGGGTCATCTCAACTACCAAGAAGTTCTTCAAAAGCTTTACGTTAAATCTCACAGTACCGTATACCAGTTAAGTAAAATGTGAGTGCCAAATCCAGGAATGCAGGTCTACCTTGCAACATGCAATCGTAGGCCTTTCGATCTCTCCTTCCTAATGCGTCCCAGAATCCCAAGGGCTCTGACCCTTCATCACATTCATGTATCGTCACCTTGCTGCTGCTGTGCAGCCCTGCCTCCAGCGGACATCTACGAAACACAAAGAACGAGAGTGAACCCAGCTTTCCAACAAACCTGCTGGCCACTTGCGTTATTAGAACCCAAAAGCACCCTATAGGTTTGTTGCACACTTCATGTCAACATAGGCTTTTTGAAAATTATGACAAAAATTACCAATAAATAAGATACGGAATTTCAGCAACCATTCTCACAGCATTTCTGATCACATACCCAGAGTGGAGGAGATGCTCGCATGAGCTCTCAAGTAGGGATTCTCACTGCCTGTTTTTGTAACTACTGCTGTCCTCCTCACATGCCTTTCCAAATTCATTTCCTCTTCCTTATTCACAAGGCTTGATTCTAATCCTCCTAGCAAATGGGATTCAGTTTGCTATTCAGATATTGAGCATCTCCCTCCAAATGGAAAAAGACTGGTTTTTTTGCAACTGTAATTAGTACATTAGGAAGAATAAGTGCATTTGACCTTAAGTGAAAGTGATTACAAAACATGTGTTTTCCCCACTCCACCAAATCAACTACCCGTCATTCTTCCTCCTTACCAAGCATGCACATGTTCCAGTTGTACTCAGAGGACAGCTTTATTTATTTCAACTTTTCTTTGAGACAGGCTATTTTAATAAATTGGTAGCCTGTATAGACATCTACAAAGTGTAGGTCAGACACTCACTGTTCTTTTATTTTATTGGCTGCTGTTCTTCCTACGTCCTTGGTGTGGGATTGTGCTTTGCAGCCATGCCACAGGTAGATAAGAGCTTTATTTATATTGAGGACGATCATGGATGTCCGGGAACGCAGGCTGCTGCAGTGACATGCTACTTCAAGCAAGTTTCCTTCATTGGGAACTTCTCCTCGCACGCAATATAGCCTCCAGTCACCTGAAGCAAACAGGAACAGCGCAGCAGTATTATACAGTCATATGGGATTGAAAATTCAAGACCTCTGCCTTGGAACAGCTATTCTCTTACTGGATGAATTTCACATATTGCATGCTTATATTGTCACAGATTAACTAGCTAAGCATCAGGTTTGGCTAACACTACTTGAGAAACCCTCTTGCAGAAAAGTGCCTTATGAAACCTTGCTACGAGAGTGACTTGAAAAGTCATGGCTACTGCGTTAAGAGCTGAAGAGCTTAACGCAGCAGAAGAGTCAAGTTTCTGCTCTGTTTCATACAGGAAAAAAAAATGGTAACAAATACAGTAGTCCTATCCAGTTCCACTTCCCCTGCACACCTTAGGCACAGGTGTCCCATTCAGATGTGAACTGGGACATTCCCGAGTTACACCTGCATTGGAATTCTCCTATCTCAACTGCAGCATTCAAGTAATATGGTGCAAAAAGTAATGAATGGGTAACAAAAGCTTAGAGTTCTCCTTGGAGCGGAACTGCTCATAAAGAATTAAAATACTCATAAAAATACTCTTTTGCCTAGACTATGTAGAAAAGAACATGTTTTAAAGTAAACAGGCACTTTGCTTAATTAAAAAACAACTAGAACAATTTGTATACGTATCAATACAACACAGTCAGCTTGCTCTAGGGTGACAAAATCCATTCTAAGCTCAAAGAAGAAACAAACTACCTTGAAACAAAGCATTGCAAATCTGTCTCATGGGTTTCATGGCACTCATTTCCCCTTTTACACAGTATGGTAGTTGAGACTGAACTCAAAGAGCTTCACAATAGCTAAAAAAGGATTCGGGGGCAGAAGCTCTAAACTAACAGTAATTTACTTTGTGCATTTTCTTCTTCCTCTTCCCTTCTTCCAGCATGCACAATCATTCCTCCTTGGAAGCACTGCAGGAAGCATGGTGGTTCTTTCCCTTGAAGCACTTGTACCTGGAAATTGAAAGCACCACTCTTCATTAAAAAAATGAAGCAAGTATACAGACTCAGGAAGACTAGTCTCTATGGGTTATTAAAAATTATATAGTTACAGCCACCCACGAAGGCGGCTTTCCTTGTACTTTACAACTGCTGACTATATATATCAGCATGCAAAGGGTTTCACATGTGACCTGCATATTAAAGAAAACCTCTAGATGGAATCCAACAATCAATGAGTTTCAGAGGATAAGGAATACCAAATAAACTTTAATTTCAATTATTTTAAACTAAGTATTATCAGAATTCTTTAGAGGACTGGGCTGTCTTGTCTGATATTCTTTGAAACTATGATGAGATACTGCAGGAACTGAAATAGGTTCACAACTTGCTGTAAACTGGCTTATGTGACAACATGCATGTTCTTTGCTCATTAAACATTGAATTTTGATTGTGAAACTGATATAGTCAATTGTTGTATCAGCTACATTGCACAGCATCTCACACTGGGTCAAGTGTATTTGTGTATCTCCTCTGTGAACTCTTGTCTTACTGGTCACATCTACACTGCTATTAAAAAAACTAATTACAGCATTATCAAGGTACAGAAACTAGCTTTAAACATCCCTTCTTTTCTACTGGTAACAGTCAAGCCTAAAGCAAGCAAAGCCTAACTTCACCTAAAGACAAAGCAAACTACCCTGTTCTCTGAGCTTCAAGCTAGCTGTATCTGCAGTTGCTACAATCTCTGCAAAACGAGGCAGTCTACTCTGTAATTACAGAGTAAACAAATTGAAAATTTCAAATATATTTTCACATGTTGGCCTGGCAGAAAGTCCTTCTTGTGTTCTCCGCACTAGGAAGACAGTCCTGTTATCTGAACATGTATGGAAAAGAAGGCACAAATTTCTTTAACTGTGCTTCACCTATTCCTGCAGGGAAAGGAGAGAAGACATTCTTCTTCATCCATTCTCAGAAATACAATCAGGGGGATTTGGGAATGACAATCCACAAAGGAGCTTATGTGTCTCTGGAAGTTGGAATAAAGCCAAAACTAATTTTGAGGTCTGGCTATTTGTACTGGCAAGAACACCTTTACAGAAAGAGAGGAGGCAAAAAAGGTAACCTGCATTTACCATTAGTGGCTACCTGGGCAGGCAAGTGTCACCAGGACTGCCACCTAGGTCTGCAGGAAGCTCACCTGTGCTCCTCTCTCTTCATCAAGTTCCACTGTCATCAGTGCCGATGTCCCTTTCTCACTCACTGTGGAGTGCCTTCCTTGCCAAAAGAAATACACGCATTTCTCTTTTCCAACAGCCCTTACTTGTTGCTCTCCTTTTTGCCTGCTTCCAACTGCAAAACAGAAAGCACATGCTGAAGATTAAGTAGTCTGGCTATAGGTTTAAACACCACGTGGTTTAATCTCATCTGCCAGCTCAGCACTATCCCGTCCAGAACAGGAAAGATAAAATGTCCAATTGGAGGAACATTAGGTCTCCAAGACAGTATGTCCCCGTGCAAAGTTGGCCTTGTCTCATCTGGTGGATGTAAGTCCACAGGCAGAGACGCCTTTGTTGGCCAGAGAAAGAGATGTAGAAAGAACTGGTACTATCTGGAGAAAAATAACTGACATCACTTGAGGCAATTTGCATGTGAAATGGTATGTCCAGTCATGTTACCAGAAGAGTGCATTATGGCTCATTTTCCACATTACACACTGTTCTTTGGCAGCAGGAGAGTAGCTGGCTGCTGGCTGATACTGTGAACAGCAAGAGCTGAGAAAGCTACAGACATAAAAGAAAAATATTTCTTGGTAAAGCGATATGGGAAAGGAAAACTACATAACAAAAGAACAGCAAAGCAGTATTTTGCAGTTATAAAAAAGAGGATTAGGTAAGTTTTATTTAATTTTTTTTAAACTAGCTTAGTATTTCAGGTTGGTCTGGAAAGTGAGTTAGCAGGAACTTTTTCTTTTTAAAAGATCAGAATTTAGTTGTTACGATAAGCAAATAATGTTTACGGCAAGGGAAGTTCAACAGTACAACCAGTTATGGAATATTTTATTATTTCTAGTGAATATGGAATAAACAGATATAATTAAATCAAAGATTTAAAAAGAACCAGGAGATTTAAACCAGATTCTTAAAAAAATATTAAAACTTCTGCCTTGATTTCAGCAGTGCTGAGCAGCATCCAACTGAAATACTTAGGAGAAAGCATCCTGTTTTTTTCAACTTGAGAATAATTCAAACCACTAGTCACTTCTAAAATTTATGGTTTTCACTCTTACCTGTACATTCAGCCCATAAAAGCACTGCTTCCCACATAAAAATTTATTCTGTTTTGGAGTGATGCAACACATTTTAATCCATTTGGATTAGGAGTCTGTTTACAGTTCAGTATTAGCGTCATCTACTTCTCCCAAGACTTACAAGCTTTTGTATTTTTCTTGAATTTGCCAGGATCTGAACTGAATGATCCTGAATAAGACCTACCTACATTTGTTTGGCTAAAAGCCTGAAGCTGTATAGCTGTTATACTGCTTTCAACCAATTTTAATATTTGCCTATTTGGAACAATTGTTTTTAGATTATTTCTATTTTACTTACCACAAAAGCCACCTATTCTTATTTTAGTGCCAGAAGGGAGAGTTCTAATGAGCATACCGAGCTGACTGTTTCTCAACATTTACCTGCTGCTCTCAGGCTCTTTGTCAGAACACCGCTAAGGTTTTCCACTTGAGACTGAAACCCATAGCAAAGGGTTTCCAGAAGCAGCAAAAAGGACAGAAAGGACAATGAGCTGGCAAGAGCTCTTCCTGTCATTGTTACCGTTCCCCACTACCCAGCAAAGGTCTTCCTCGTCGCTAAGCCTATCCCTCTTGCAAGACATTCAGACCACTGTCATTAGTCCAGCTGGACACAATTCTGGCTTAATGAGCTGTTCTGTGAACACGTACACCACCACTGTTGGGTAAAAGGACAGATGGACAGTATTACATTTGATGTATGTTTTTTAATGCTTTCTTTTAAACAAAATAAAAAAAAATAAGACCTACTTCTTAATGGCCTAGGAAGGTTAAATTAGCATTTCTAACCTTTAAAACAGTTTCACATCCAAAGAAGTCTAGGTCTCGATCTCACCACCAGCAGAAGCAGTTTTAGCCGCAGTTTTAGCCGCACTTCTCCAAGAGGATGAAATGAAATTGTTCACTAACCTGTTGTGCTCACCATGTACTTCCACTTCACCACGTATGTGTCTCCCTCATGGAACTGCCCTATGCTTTGCTTAGGCAGTCTACTATAATCAAATTCCAGGATGTGCCAGACATCCACAGAAGCAGTGATAATTTCAAACTGCCTCCCATCTTCTCCTTCTACAAGTCCATAGCCCCGGCCAATATTCATTCCATCCAAGACTGTGCCTACAGTCGTTTGGGGCACAGCTACCATTAGCATGACATCATATGGTTTAGTCTCAGATCTGGATTCTTCCTGTCAAAAAACAAAGAGATTTCTTTGAGTATAGCTTTTTTTTCTTCTTACCCCACAGTTCCCCTCAAACAGTTTGACTCCTGCGTATTTCAAAACTTTGATGTCTTGTCATCATTTGACACCTTGTCAAAGCCACCTTGGCGGTATTCATTGAGCTGCGCAGTGCTAAGATAAAGCAGCTCTGTGGGTTCACTGTAGGTGGTGATGTTCTGACCCCTAGGTCAAAGCCTACAGGACAAAGAAAGTGCTCTGGATCCTTGAGAACAAGCTTCTCTGGCTTTCCTCCCAGCCAGGTCATCTAGTTTGAAATACCTAGCACGCTTATATGCACCTTCTGGTGAAGGGATTCAGTAGAATTCTTCTCATTGAGTTTCTTCAGCTCTGTCCAATCAAGAAATTTTTCTTTGAACAGTATGGTCTCATTATGCTCTGTGAGTCTGCCAAACACAGCCCAGTCTGGGCGTCCTTGTCCCTTTCTGTAAAAAGGAACAAAAGAAATACACCGTGAAATAAGGGCAAAAACCCTAACTTTCTGCAATGAGACTAAACTCAAGTTTTGATACCTGGGTATGAGGGGATTGCATTCTCCTGGGTCCAGAGGATTTATGTCACAATTGGAGTAGTCAAAGGTGCCATTCCACAGGTGTTTTGCAAGCTGGAATGCCACTTTTCTTTGTGCTAAAGTAACTTCCTTTCCATGCCATACATACACTTCGCTGCCAAAATCAAACACCAGCACCTAAAAACCAAACCAAACAAACAACTTACCATTAGGTTAGGTGATACCCTTATCCTCCAGTTTCCTAGTGCTGCAAGCTGGCAGTGTGATGAACACAAACTCCTCCAAATATCTGAGTTTCCGCAGTGACACTAACAACTGGCACTGCAATGCAAGTAAGGCCAGGGCATCGGTCTTCACCGTGACATCCGATTGTTGAGGATGACTGCAAGCAAGTATGGGGAGTGCTACGAGGTGTATCTTTAGGTGGTAGCTAAGTCACTAGCAGAGTAGAGCGCTCTTATTACTAAAAACCTCATTCTGCTGCATGACTGATTGCTGTCCAGTTACCGCAGCTTTTACTGACATTTAGACCTCTGCTTCGTCCTGCAGCCGGCGAAGGCTGACAGAACATACAGCGTGGGTAACTGGCTCAGCAAACAGGCAGCAACTTGAATACCTTCAAGAAAATGCACTGTGTCCTTATTTTGGAAATCTGCTCTCATTCCTACTTAGATGAGTGAAATGGTTGTTTGAAAGGGAAGAGTCTGGTAAGGCTAGAAATAAAAATGCTTGGCAGGGAAAACAGGTTTTTATTTTATTTTGTTTTTCTCAAGTGCTACCTGTTTTGCCCTTCACGACTTTGGAGTGAGCCACTGTTGACAAAAAGATTTACGGTTCCTAAGACACTATTTCACTTTAAAGATAACAGGATCTAATTTCTTGAGATCTGCCGCGCACTTTTGACAGCAAAGTGTTCAGAAGCTTTTCAGAAATGCAGACGAACCAATTTTCAGTGAGCCTCTCCATGAGTATTTCACAATTACTGAAAATCATTATCAGCTGCATGTTCCTGCACTTACCACAGGAGCAGTAAGTGGCACGATACCTCTTTTGGTTGTAGCAGGGTACATTTTGGCACCTTTCCCCAGTAGTCATCCTCAGGAATGAGTTTATCTTCTACGAGGCGGTAAATGCAATTTGTTTCTATTATTGCAGATTCATACATTTCATCTTCTTCAGGACTTCCAGCAGCTGAAGGAAAAGAGGGTCAAAAATAATAAAAAATTGTAACATCCAACTATCTTTACTAAAGAGAACTAACTCAGCTATTTTACTGTGATAAAACAACAGATACTGTAACTGTAAGAATGCTTACACTGGTAATTTGTCTGTCCACCAAGGAGTTTCCAGAAGTCTTTGGCTGCATGGGTATGGGTATTTATTCCTTCTTCTATAGTCTGTATATAAGAAGCTCTACAACCAAGTTCCCTCTTTGTCTGAATTAAAGTTGCAAGTTCTGAAGCCTAAGAGATTAACAGTTATCTGAACAGGATTGCTTAAATCTTTGGAATACTTGTGCACATCTTGTTCAGGGAGAAGGCAAAAGTAGATAGGATATAATAGAGCAAATAGCAGGAGAAATGGTTATTATTTGTTGCACTACATAAACAGACGAGACAGAAAATGTTACAGAAATACATTCATTCTTTCATTTGCCTTAAAACAAAACTTGATCTTCATGAACATGGGAATAAAAAGGACATCCTGCAATTCAGACTATTTTTTGTTTGAGTGCAAATCTGTTTCCTGAGGATATCCTCTTTTCTCTTGCAGCTTCACAACCTACACACTCCTATGTCAGCTTTCATTCACTGCACAGGCTAAAACATATTCACAAGAGTCCTGCATATCTACCTGCCACTGACTATTGGTTACGTGCCACTTTGAGACAACTGGCACCAAGGCTCAATTACATCAAAGAGACATATGCTGTGACAGTTCTAAAAATAAATAACAAAAAACCCAACTAGTACTAACCTTTGCTTTTTCTATGACATTTGCAAACTCCCCTACCCATAAGAAACAGAAATGTGGAGTTAACAACAGGAAACAGTCTCCGCTGTTCAGTGATGAAGCCCTTGGTTCAACTAATCTTGTTTGAACATGTCGTCTTCCTAAAGAGAAAACAAAGCTAATTATATTCCTTTGACTACTGCTATCAAATGCCAAGATCTAATTTGTTTTGAATGAAATACAAACAAACCCAGGGCATTTAGCAAAATATATGGAAACGGACTGTTAAAGAAGAATTAAAAGACTACTACTGTGGAAAAAGGGTTTAGTCACAGGAAGCAAAAAAGTTACCTCCTATCAAGTAATATTTCTATTATTTACCGTTCTTGCTTTAACAACTTTTTGTCCTTCTGGAAAGAAATTAATTAAGTAAATGGCAGACAGCACCCAAATTCCAGAATCTTTTACATTTGCTTAAGTGAAGCTATTGTAGTTTCTGTAAGCAGTAAAAAGTTTAAAAAAATTTTACTTTCCCTCAAAAAAACCTATTATTTTGCAGAATCAAATACATTACTACTCACTGTGAGGAGAAGTGGAGCAAGAACACTCATCACGTGTTTCCAAGTTATACTGGGTACTGGAAGAATGGGACAGTTCAAAAGTTTCCACAGGAGGTGGCTAGAAATTCCTGGAATATTCTGTTTTCTCCTTAGAAAACACGCACCAGTGGCCCCAATGCAAACCTATTTGTAATTTTTGCATTTGTCACATAGTTCTCACTTATTCTTTTAGGTTTTGGACAGAAACCTCATACTGGAGATCTAGAACAAGCTAAGCATCCAACTGTGGTAGCAACTCCCATATGTTACAATCAACCTATTATGTATGGAAAGTAAAAGCAGTTCCAGCATACCTTTAATCTGCAGCAGCATAAGCTTCTTGTATGGCACAGCACTGTTGTTAGAGTTTTGCTCTGTTAGATTAACACTCCGCAGGCTAACGTTGCTGAAGTTCTCTTTGCTTGCCAAACCAGCAAGTGCTACTTCTGAGAAATTTGAGTTTGTAGACACTTGTACATGAGAAGTAGTAGGAGAAAAACCACAAAAAGGAAAAAAAAAGAAAGGACAAGATTATAAAAAAATCGATTGTTGCATTAAAAAAATATTTCCACACATTATTTCCAGGTTTTCTCCTTCTCAACAGCAAAACAGGTTGAACTGAGATTAACTGCTAACCCAAAAGCTTTGTGGGTTTAGTAGTACCTGTACCAAAACTTTTAGATATCACCCAACAGTAAACTGTCAGTGTCAGAATTATGTTATTTGGCAGAATTACCAACTTTGCTAGGAAACATTTTTTACCCAATGTTTTTTGAAGTACTGTGTAGATCTTCAATGCCTTATAAATGATTAATGATAAAAACCAGCAGAATAGCCAAGTCTAATTAACTGAAATTCCCTTCAAATTTGCCTCAGCCAGTGTGATGCAACAGTCATTTATATTTCAAAGTGTTAGTCATGTCTTACTGTAAACTTAAAGCCTAAATTCTTGGCTAATTTTGCATATTTATCAACAAAAAACAAAGCACTTTATGAACTTGTAACTCAGGAAAAGGCTTCTCATCAAATGGCAACAAAGTACTACACATACAATTAGTGTTCTCATCGATACAGGCAATGTTTGAAGATGACTGCACTTCATTCAAATGTAGTAAGGAAAACTTGTACCCAAAATGGTAAAAATCACTTCAAAAACCTTTGAATAAATTTTACAATAATGTCTCTTGCCGTCCATCTGGTTGTCAGGAGAAAGCAATGTCACAAGTAAACCACAAAGCCCTGCCACAGAGCACTGATCCTTTATGGAAATAAATCTTTCGGAATCAAGAAGGCTAATTCCAGTTTCTGAGAGAAAAGCAGGACCTAGAATTGAGGCCAATGTACCCGATCAAAAGTTTATTCTTGCCAGCTCTCTCCTCCAGCATAACATAACACTAGATCTGCTTTCCTTGATCTCCTGTCCTTGCCCTGCAGGTGCAGTGGCACTCTTTGCACAAGGTGACTGTGCTAAAAATAAATAATTAAACCTACGCACAGGAGGCAGCTGTAGGTAACTTTCCTTGATGGTCACACATGCCCTTCTCTCCAGACCTCCTAGACAGTCTACGTTCAACCCTATACCTTCAATCAATTTATTGCCTCTCAAAGAGTACATTCCATTCCTTCAGTTGTGGTTTTGTGTTGGGATTTTTTGTTTTGTTTCGAATTAAAATAGCAAGACAGTGTCTTGTACAAATCATACTGTTAGCTTACTTTTTTCTACTTTCATTCGCTTTGACTCCATGAAGGCAACATTCAGTCTTTGTTCAGTATACTCATGAAGGATATCGTCTCTTGCTGCCAGCATTTTCAGGGGGTTTCTTGAGGACTGGACTCTGCGTGTAGGCCTAACTGCACGTTTGTGCTCTGCCACAGAAGATATTAACCTGAAAAACAAGCAGTGCTAATAATCAACAGTTAATTTTCCTAGTCAGAATCACCTAATGACAAGAGATTTGCTTTGATTTTGGGTGTGACATTTATTAGGAAATCAGGATCAGTTCCTTGATTCAAGCAGAAGAGGGATTTCAGAAATATGTAGAAGAAATGGGCATGCCAAGTACTAAAATATCTACAAGATGACTTAAAGCTGAGCATTTTGACTACTGGCCCTACATCTGTATTCCAAACAATGCAGGGGAGGGGGGGGAGGAACTCTTACTTTGGTGCATAAGGATCAAAGATGGCATCAAAGTCCTCATCAAGGTCCAAAGGCACTGAGGAGGAAGGGAAATCCACATGGCGATAGAATTTGGAAAACGTTTCATCATCATCCAGCTTCATCACCTCTTTCACAGATTTTCCTGTAACTGTCAGCACTGTCTCTTGCATCCCAGCAACTGCAGGAGAAAAAACACCTCACCCAATAAATAATCATACTGGAGTTTCTAACTCTAGAACAGGTAAACATGGCTTGTTTGATAGTTGCTGGAGCGGGATTTTTTGGGATGGTGCTGGTAGTTCATTGTTTGGTTGGGGTTTTTTGTGGTTTTCTTTTTTGTGAAGTGTTGAAAAAGAATGATAAAGATGGACTGTCACTGCTACTTATATTCAATAATCTTTATTACAAAATGGTTGGGGAATATGGCTGAATAAAAAGGCACTATCAAACACCAAAAATAAGTTTTTTTGGTAAGATGATATAAGCATTTTATGGTCTTGTATATTCCATCTTGCCTCCAACCACATAATTCCTTCCTGTAAAAAGATCTACTAGAACTACAAGTGGAAAAGTCACGACTTCAAACTAGTGAGTATGGCACAATCATTATCCTGTGCTAGTGCCTCCTCTGCTGAAATGTGAATAGATTTGTTTATGGTATTTGACACTCTACAAATTACAAAATTATTTTTGTCTTACCAATGGAGGACAGACGTATGAGATGGAAACACCAGAGAACTCTAGACAGCTTTGTAAGCAGCCAACAAGCTGTACAAGAAGCTGTATGAGCTGCTGCAATGAGTCAGTTTTCAAAAAAGCAAGAAGGTGAATGAATCGTGCTTGGGAGCAGCTTAGTGTTCTATCTTGATCTTAATAAGATTAAACTACATTTAAAGCCGTTTCACTGTATATGACAATACGGTTCAGGCTGGCTGTGTGGTTTTAAGAAATTTCCCTGTCAAGAATAATGTGCACATCATGTGTTGAAAAAGAAGAAAGTTATTTTGGCATCTGTGATTTATTCTATTGTACATTTGTAATATAATACCATAGGGCTTTTTTGCTAAAATTTAGCAAAGACCAAATCACAAAAATAAACAGTGTGATCAGCGAGTGCATTTTGAACAAAGAAATACGCCATTTCTGTTACCAGATATTTTAACTAAGAGGTACTTTAAGGAATTTTCTGAAATTGGAGAGTGAATACATTGCCGCCTTTGTTAACTCTACTAACCTTTGTTATTCAGCCTTCCCAAGAATGACTCCAGCTTGTCAAGCTTCATATCTGATTCCAATTGCATATCAGGCCTGGCTTCAATTTCTAAGCAAACCAGAAAGTAAAATCTGTTAATTGACAGCAAGTAAAAAAGCCTGAACGTATTTCAGCCATCTTTATTCCTTACCTTCCAAGGGCTTTGTAACTGGAGTGGTAGACTTCTGCCGGTTACTGAAAGGGGATGCTACTGGTGTTAGTGCACTCGGAGAAGCCAGGCCTGCATAAAAACAGAGAACATAGGAAATGCAGTCCTGGGTCACCCCACATTTCCAAAGATGATGACAGGGGAAGCTATTTAGAGAAAGCAGATGAGCCTGGCCAGCCGCTTCCTACAGTCCCTCATGCTTCCACAGCTGTTGCTTTAGGGATGGCAGAGTGTACGGTCTTGTGTGCTCCTTGTACCAACAGCAGTCTCAGAAACTGTCCCACTCACAAGAACAAAGCCTTTTTTCCAGGTGTCTGTAAGCAAGTTATCATAAGATACATGCTTTCTCTTGAATACAGTAATTTTGCTTGTTTTCAAGGCAGCACCAGTTTACTTGGTCTACATTTTGGACTCCAGTTCTACCACAAGCCACTTTTAAAAACCATGAAACTCTTCTGAGTTAGTTGGGAAACTACCAAGATCTTACTTGGCACCTTCACAACCACCACCCCCTCACCCCCCTTTTTAATTTAAACCCATTTCTATTAATACACACAGCAGGATGCATCTGACCTGTGAACGCCGTCCCTGGATTAAGGGCCCTGTTCTTGGGCCCTGTTGCATTTTTAAGAACACGTGGAAACGGAAATAGAAATGGAAGTCAGATTCCCCACCATATCAGGCACTACTCCCTCCCCTTTTGTTGTACTCTTCTCCCTCCTTTTCAGTAACTATCATAAAGCAATTGATTATGGACCCAGTGGATAAAATAAGATTATTTTTGTTTAGTTCTTTTCATGTGAATCTAAGTTGTTGCAGTAAGAGAAATGTCACTCTAAAAGGTTTTGTGTTTTTTATTAAGTAGAAAAGCATACTGAAGCAAAGAATTGCATCTATTACCTCTTGTTGCCTAGACCTTCACTAAATGGAGAAGCTGACGTTTAAACTTTCCTCTAATATCTATTTTCCACTTAGCCATAGCTTACTAATTTCTGAGCCACCTAAATTTAAGCCCTTAGTTATTTTGATCAGAATTAACTGATATCATGCTGGGATAGTATATACTAATGATGTTTCCACTATCTTTACTGCAACTCCTAGCAAGTCAACTGTCAAACACCAAGATAGATATAGAATACAATTGAGTAGCTTTTCTGCTAACAATTTTACCCCCCTGTTATTCAAGAGACTCAAAATTCCAGCACGTTTTAAGTCAACTGGTAAAGCCTCCCTCAAGCCGTATTTGAGAGGACACAGCTTTTAAGCAGCTCTCCCAGAATTTAATCCATGAGACCACATTGAGAAACGCTTCAGATATTTGTAAAGGATCACCTTCCAATTAGGACTGAACATTTTTCAGCCATAAGAAGCGATTAAAACACAGCATCTGTGCACATGTATATAACAAGGATTTAATTTTACATTGCTTTCTCATCATCTCTTAAATTAAAAACTCATCATGGTAATTTATTCTTTTAGGCAACAAAAATAGTACACATCTGAATAAAAACCCACTTGGGCTACTTTTACTGATACCACTGTCAATGGATTATCTTGCTTCTCCAGGAGAATGATTGCAGCACCTAAAGAGATCCTTTCAGGTTATTTTTTTTTTCCCATTAAGAAGAGAAAATGCTATCACCTTCTTTTCCTTTCCAAAGACCAATATATTTGGGAAAACAAACAAACAAACAAATCTCAAAAAGCAATCTGCGGACAAATGAACACTTTTTCTTGGCAATCCTCCAAAATAGGTTAGTCTTCAAACACTGACCACTGGTGTTTCTAGCAGCACAACAATGTAAGCTGCAGCTAAAATACATTACTAGTAGATGTCATTCCTTGTACCATGTACCTGTTTAT
Organism: Chionis minor; assembly: GCA_013398295.1. Lineage (NCBI taxonomy): Eukaryota > Metazoa > Chordata > Aves > Charadriiformes > Chionidae > Chionis > Chionis minor. The sequence goes on along the minus strand of VZSF01007519.1, from coordinate 1,177,277 downwards.
CTGCTAACCAAATGTGGCTTGGATTGCAACTGGAGTTACTTCCTGTTGCAATACTGCCCTCACCCCACAATGATTTTTTTTTTTTGGTAGTTGTCATTTAACTGAAGGTTCATTGTTGTTTTGTTCAATAACCAAGTTCTTGTAACAAAGCAAAATTTAGTATACATTAACCACAAGAGGTCAGTTTAGCTGCCTTCTTCCCAAAGCTACCATTGTCCCAGGCGCGCTGCGTGAACAGCTGTACTTCTACCATGTACAGCCTTTAGAAACTCCTGTCCACTTTAGAGGAATGACTGCATCTGGAAACAGAGACTGAGTTCAACAGATTCCCAAAATGTCAACATTGCTCCCTTGTCATTTCTACTCCCTGGTTCTGTGCAAAAATCTGTTCAGTCATTTCTTCAGCCAAACACAACACTTCAAGCTGTTGTCCAAAACAGCATCCACAAAAATAACACGTGTTTGCTAAATATTCCCAGTGATCCTAGGAGTGAGGGAAGTGCCAGCAATAGCAACAACTAGATTTCACAACTTTCCCCTAGACAGTGCACCTGGTTTTCTAAGGAAGTATGAATAAGAAAGAATAATCCAGTTGTGCCCTCTGGGTTGTATTAGAAGGAAAAATGAAACATATGACTGTTCAAGTGATTGACTACCACCAGTTAGAGCCCAGCAATAACGGGACGGTAGTGCAACAGTGCAGAACAAAATGGATCAATACCAACGGCCACAAAAAGCTAGAGTTAACAGCCTCATGACATGGTGTTAAATTGGAAATAAACAGTCCTCCTCTCGCTAAACATGGATACTGCCTCTGCATACCTTTAGCTTGACTTTATTTTGACTAGACAGATAAGCGGCGGCTTATTTATATTGGGATCATTTCATCACTGACCTTTTTTTATCATTCGGCCAGCTACAGTGAACTGCGTGGAGTCATTGGCTGCTCCTTTACCCTTGGACTTCCATGCTTCTTCTCGAGCTGTAATTAGGTGTTTCCTTTCTTCAATGGTCATCTGACTTTCCTGGTTATCTGCCACTCTCTGCGTTTTTGGGGGGAAGAGAGAGAGATGTTTAGAAATACATAAACTGACCACGACAGAGCAAAAGACTGACTGAACATTTCAACTGCCAGCATCAGAGGGAAGAGAACAGGAGAACAAGCTACTGAAGTAAAGTCACAGACACAGCTTAGTGACCCTGACAAGCTTCATTGTCTTGCTGACCCACTATACTGTGAAGATAAGATTTTGGTCTATGCTCTTTGACCTTTTCTTGAAACTACCAGCCAAGGCAAATAGCATCCCTCTAAGCAAAGCAAACCATTTACTCCGCATATGATATAATTTTCCAGACCTTTTTCTTTTGAAGCATGATTTGCCACACTAGTGGGATCACTTAACTGACTTTCAGCAGATGTTTTCAAGTGTGCAAATCTGCAGGTGGCACAGGGAATAACAATGAAGAACAACTTCAGCTGGTGATTTCTGAGTCAGTCTCTTACAGTAAACTCAGTTCTCCAGGTGGGATTAGCAGCCTTATGTCTCCAGAGGCTGCTCACTTTAGTTCCTATGTCAGCTTGTACTGAATATTTTTCCAATGACTGTGATCATCTCTCCCCCTCTCCCTCCCTTCCCTCCCCTTTTTTTTAGGTCACTCTCAGCTTTCCTCAGTTGCTTTAGAGGGTAGAAGCCAACAGCCTGAGTGATTAGTAGCAGCTAGGAGCATTAACTATCTTAGTGCCCTCCCAACACGGTATTGATGACGGTACATTAAATAGGAAAGGAACTGTATTTAGGTAGTCTGCTCTAGTAGGTCAGGCCAAAGAAATACTGCTTCAATGCGCTTATCTTAAAAAAGTAGCAACATTTCAGGGATGATCCTGCACATGAAAGTATTTTTGGCATGTAGGACTGTCACTGCTAGAATTACTTCCAAGTTGTGTACTATTTGGCATTTTTCTTCACAACCTAGTTGCCAATTGAAAAACCACACAAAAACCTGAAGATTTAGCACAGCTCTAGCTCATAAAACCACAAAGGGGAAACGAAAAAGTAAGCAAAAGCTTATGAACATAAAGTAAACACTCTTCTCCTTTCAAGATACCAGGAAGAGATATAAACCCAGATATTCTTATTTATTATTTTCTTAAAATCAAACAGACTAAATAAATCAGTCACTTTATATAAAAACTATTGTGACTGCAGGGGACACACTGAAATAGAGATTTCATAGCTTTCAGCATTTACTAGGAGGAGCATCCATCAGCCAGAAGACAATCCAAGAAGTGGCTTGTAAAAGGACTAGGACATGAAAGCCCTCCATTCCTTCCCTCTAGTTCCACGTATCTCCGCAGCCTTCTGCCCTAACGCTTGCTTTCAATTTCTTAGGAAAGATAGCTGGGCAGCCAGACGCTATGACTGCAAGTCATGATAATCAAGATAAAAACCCCTGATTTTTCCCTAGAACTCCAAAATGTTCAACAGAAGTAACAAGATGCAAGTCTATTCAATATTGCTTCATTGTCTGCAAAGGCCTCTGAATGCCTTAAAAAAAACCCAGTGGAAGTAATCTCTGTTCACTTCCCCCAGTCTTCATCCCTTCCAATGTCAGCACAGCCACCTCTGGGATGAACAGCTGGTAGAAAAAAAACCACAGCAACATACTAAAGCAGATCTGGGCAGGAAATTAATAAATACCTAATGAAACCACAGTGAAATTTCATACACAAAACAAATACTTTTAACTTAGTGAGGATGCTGACTTCCATTACAATATGAGGGGAATTCAGGGAGAGACAGGAAGTAGAGTCATATGTATTCTTTCATTTATATATATATTTTTTTTTTTTAAGTAACAGGAGACTTAATTTTGATATTTTTTTTTCCTCCAGCAAATACCTGAAGCTTCAGAGTCTGCAGAGCTACTGGAAATTCTGAAGATACAGACCTAGAAAGTGTCTGTGTTAATCACTATGTATGTAAATTTTAAGAAAGATCCTGAGTAATTCTGGAGCTGTGTCAAAGGACAGAAGAGAGTAGCTGTCTAACAGCAGCTGTCTAACAGCAGAAACAAACTTCTTTTTTTGAATGGAAGATTTCAAGCTGTTCCATTGGGCAAAACATCTTTGGAGTTTCAAAAAAAAAAAAAAGTTAAAAAAATCAGACTGGATGTGTATGTTACAAAAGTTGGAGCAATTCCATGTTAGATCTCTTCCTAATGCATGAGGACTCCCACCTTTGTCTGTTAATGACCAAATGAACTAAAAAAATGATACACTGAATAGACACCAAGCAATTCCTAACCCATTTAGCTCATCTAGTTTGTCATAACAGTCTACGTGAAAAACAGAAGTATGTGATGATTAGAAGAAAGAATAATTTTCTATAGCTGGACAACTAACATAAGCCAATGCAACTGTCAAAAGAAATTTCAGAAAAAATGGTAATTGGAAAAAAACCTGGTAACTGGGAATAGTTTAGAAAGCTTTTGCAATTGCCAAACAGCAGTATTTATGGGGGAATAAGTTAGTCAAAGCACATTCTGGTTAGGAGAAAATATGGCAAGAAAGGCAAAACTTGACAAGCTTTTAAGTGTAAATTTTATTTCCAAGTGGGGAAAAAAAAATATGAAAGAAGAATAAATCTGAAGTTCATAACTGTGACATTTTGAAAAGGGGAGCTAACGATCCAAATAAAATACAAAATAAAGAATTAGTGTATAAAGAATAAAAGCTTCGAAAGACAGCAGCTCCAATTCCATTCAACAACAAAGGTGGTTACATTCAATGAAATATCCTAGTCTATCATGAAAAGTACAACTATGTGTTCATTCATATCTCGTTTCAGATAAATGACAAATTCCTAAAATGAAGTGAAGCAGAAAAAGGATCAGAAAAAACGCATTGAGAGCAGCCCTGAGGAGAGGGACTTGAGGGTGCTGGTGGAAGCTCAACATGACCTGGCAACGTGCGCTTGCAAGCCCAGAAAGACAACTGTATCCTGGGCTGTGACAAAAGCAGTGTGGCCAGCAGGTCAAGGGAGGTGATTCTGCCCTTCTACTCTGCTCTTGTGAGACCCCACCTGGAGTACTGCATCCAGTTCTGGAGCTCCCAGCATAAGAAGGACATGGACCTGCTGGAGCGGGTCTGGAAGGGGCCAACAAAGATGATCAGAGGGATGGAGCACCTCTCCTATGAGGTCAGGCTGAGAGAGATGGGGTTATTCAGCCTGAAGAAGAGAAGGCTAATGGAAGACCTTATATCAGCCTCCCAGTATTTAAAGGGGGCCTACAGGAAAGACGGGGAGGGACTCTTTATCAGGGACTGTAGTCATAAGCCGAGGAGGTAACAATTTCAAACTGAAAGAGGGGAGATTTAGATTAGATACTAAGAAGAAATTATTTACTGTCAGAGTGGTGAGAAACTGGAACAGGGTGCCCAGAGAGGTTGTGGATGCCCCATCCCTGGAAGTGTTCAAGGCGAGGCTGGATGGGGCTTTGAGCAACCTGGTCTAGTGGAAGGTGTCCCTGGCCATCGCAGCGGGGTTGGAACTAGATGATCTTTAAGGTCCCTTCCAACCCAAACCATTCTATGATACTATGATTCTACGATACTATGATTCTACATAACTGGAAGAGGAGATGCCCCAAATACATTGAATTAAAAAAGCCACCTTTGAAAATGGAAAAACGTATAGGACTGATAAAAGCTCAGATGGAGACAATATTTAGAAGAAGTAAAACTGACGCATGTAGATACAGGTCACACAAGCTGTGTGTTGCTCCCGACACTCATGGGAAGACTGCTGTAAGACAATCAACGAAGAATCAAAGCACAGGCACGTAATTAATGCCATTCCACATGGCATTATGGAAAATAGGCTTAATCAAAATGGTAAGTTTGATGAGATCAAGTATGATTAAATATGTTAACACGGCTACCTCTGATTTCTTTAATGTATTTTTCTTAATCACAGATGACATTCTGAGGTTTTTTTGAGCAATATAAAAATATCAGTGCAGCTTACAGGCTGCAAATAGTTAACAGACTGAAAAATTATTTCTAAACAGAAAAGAGCCATGCAGTGATCTGATTCATCCCAATGTTGATCCCAATGTTTTCATGCATATGGAAAAAAGACACAGTTCTGCTGAGAAGACCCTCAGGATGACAGCAACATACAGAAGAGTGGTGAAGACAGAGAAGAAATAATCACATAGATGGGTAAAAGAAAGTTATCAGAAAAATCTGGTAAACAGGCTTCTAGGAGAAATATTATTTGAAAAGGGAAATAAGCAAAAAACCATCCAATTAGGAAGACAGAAAAAGATGAGAAAACTGTTCCCATGGAACAGTTGTTCTGAATAGATAATCTGTAATGCAATAGCTCATCCACTTCCAGCCTCTACTCTTCTATCCGGGATGCTGACAATTTTGAAAGGCTTCAGAAAAGGGCTAAAATATTTTTTCAAAATTCAAAAAAAAATCTACCTCAGATAAAATCAGATGAGTATTTATTTTTACTGAAGAGAGGGTTAAGAGTTAAGTTTTACCCAGTGAGAATAATTAGCAGATGAAAATTACTTAAGAATGCAGTGAATTTTCTGTATGTTGACAGTTTATATTTTTCTAAAAGATCTGTTTTAAATCTGAGGAGTTATAGACTCAATGCAAGAACAAGGGTTTACTTTTCTCCCACTGCTTGGCTAGGTTGGCTGATGATACTGGTCTTTTCTAGCACGGCAACACATTTCTTGAGGGTATGCACAGGGATTCCACTGCTTTTGCAGCATTATCTCATGCGAAGGAACAGCCCAGATCTAGGCAACGCTCCATTTTGTACCCTTCAATCTTCCAGTACAAGGAGTGTCCCCTTTAGTTCACAAGAACACAGCTGAGAGTGGGCTGTTAGCATGCTGGTTTGTTGTTCGGGGGTTTGTTTTGTTTTTAATGCAAGAAATAAGTGAATTAATGGTGTTCTATGTTGAATATCAAGACTGCCTCTACCTAGGGGAGCCCAAACCAAGAATGAACGTAAACCCCCCTATTTTTCAAAAGGGGGATCCATTTAAAACCAATAATACAAGTTATATAAAAGAAGAATACAAAAGGTATCTATTTGCTTTTTAATACAAGTAACTGCTCTAGTTTAGGCTCCTAAGACAAAAAAAACCCCATGACAAGACTCCAGAAATTGTACAAGTGTGGAAAAGTTTCTCCATTGTTTTCCTCTGCAACTTTAAATGGGTCTTGTTATATGGAGAAAACTCAAATGCAAATGCATGGCTTCCTGTTCAAAAGTGGTTTGAGCAAAAGAGAATGTACTGAACTTGTGTTTGGTGCAAACAGCAAGCCAATTAATTGTGACAGAAGAAAACCCAAACAAATCTGCATGTACTTTGATAATATGCTAGAAGGAAGCAGCTTTCTAACAGGGCAGGATGTAGCTCACCACGGTCAATGGAAAGACAAACACTTTTTGGGTGTTCCTCTCAAGATAGATGGGATGAGAAGGAGCTCCTCTCACAACTGGAGGGATATAATTAAATTAGACTATATATTTACCTTCTAGATACGTAGAGCTGGTGAACCGTTACAACAAAATGAATAGGTTATCTAAAGTAAATAGTAATAAAGCTATATTAAAACCAGAGCTTACAGAGAAGAGGCAACACTAACACATTTACAGAATCATAGAATTGTCTAGGTTGGAAGAGACCTTTAACATCATCGAGTCCAGCCATAAACCTAACACTGCGAAAACTACCATGAAACCATGTCCCTCAGGGCCACATCTACATGTCTTTTAAATACCTCCAGGGATGGCAATTCCACCACTTCCCTGGGCAGCCTCTTCCAATGCTTGAGAATGCTTTCGGTGAAGAAATTTGTCCTAATATAAATCTAAACCTCCCCTGGTGCAACTTGAGGCCTCTTGTCCCATCGCATGCCACTTAGGAGAAGAGACCAACGCCCACCTCTCTACACCCTCCTTCCAGGTAGCTGTAGAGAGCACTAAGGTCTCCCCTCAGCCTCCTTTTCTCCAGGTTAAACAACCCCAGTTCCCTCAGACATTCCTCAGAAGACTTGTGCTCCAGACCCTTCACTAGATTTGTTGCTCTTCTCTGGACACGCTCCAGCATCTCAGTGTCTTTCTTGGAGTGAGGGGCCCAAAACTGAACACAGTATTCCAGGTGGGGCCTCACCAGTGCCACGTACAGGGGAACCATCACTTCCCTAGTCCTGCTGGCCACACTGTTTCTGATACAAGCCAGGATGCTGTTGGCCTTCTTGGCCACCTGGGCACATGGTGGCTCATATTCAGACAGCTGTCCACCAACACCCCCAGGTCCTTTTCCACCAAGCAGCTTTCGAGCCACTCTTCCCCAAGCCTGCAGAGCTTCATGAGGTCGGTGTGACCCAAGTGTAGGACGTGGCACTTGGCCTTGTTGCACCTCACACCATTGGCCTCGGCCCATCGATCCAGCCTGTCCAGATCCCTCTGTAGAGCCTTCCTACTCTCAAGCAGATCAACACTCCCACCTAACTTGGTTTCGCCATTTCAGTTACTAGTCCCAAATTTCATTTTGAATTAAAAAGACCCAAAAATCAGTGTAAAAGATAACCCTCAAAAACAGATATGAAAGTGAATGTGAAAATGGTAAATAGCAGTAGGCAAAATTTTTATTGTAGTTCCAGTAGCCTCTGCCATAATCATCATCCTCTGTTCTAGCAGTGAATATCTACCCCTTGGATTCACTGCCCTTACTCATGCTAGCCAGAATGCCCCCTACTTGCAATATGCACTGTATTTTGTGTGGGAATGAAGAACCCAATGGATTCCTTGTAGTACTACAACCACAGATCTGAGCTGGGAGGCAAGGCACAAGGAGGTGTAATAAAGGAGAATTAGATTTGCAAAGATCTCCCAGTGCACTCTCCTTGTTTTCTCAAGTTTTTCTTCAACTTGTTTCTTTTTCCGCTTCTGCCTTTGCCCCGATCATTTGAAACAGCTATTGTTTGCTCAGATCAAGATCCAGTATTCTACTTCTGCTCAAAGACAACTTTGTTCTGTAGCTCTAGCTGAAGAAAGTTTGTATTTCTCATTATCTATTAATTCCTCATAAGTAAGTTCTTAAAATTATTTATGATGAAATCGCAGAGGTATAGACATGATTTTGAGGAACACTTCACATGAAGATTCTCTAACATTTACTGGAACAGCAGCAGAACTCTATTCCCAAGCAAATGCAAAGTTAACTCTGTTGCCACAAGTTACTTTGGGAATGTGCGTCTTAGATCTGAATGTAATTTTCTGTCTTACTCCTCCCTCCAATAATTAAATAGGAAGTTGGTACAGCATTTCACCTTCCATCTCCAAGGATGACGTTCATCAGAAATCAGAGAGCTTGATTCTTTCAAACTAGTACTACAGACCTTAAAGGAAGAAAGAGAGAGAGAAGTGGGAAGATGGGACAGTCAGAGAATATAAGCAGGATGTGCCAAGGCAAAAATCCTTTAGACAGGGACTAGGGAGAAGCACTATGGGAAAGTCACCTCTGAACAGGAGGAGCTTGTTTTTTTACAGTCAGTAAATGTCTTACATTGCATACGTGCATTACTTACAGAGAAGTCAGGATAGACAGCACTGTATTCTAAAATAAATGCTGTGCAGTTACATATTGTTCCTTTCATAGACCCTTTTTAACAACTTGCAAGTTTTCAGTATTATAATGAATGCAACAATGTCTCCTTCATTTACTTTCTCACCTATACATTGTCTAACATGCAGAATTTTTAGAAAAGCAACCGTAGGAGAAACACTAGCAGAACGTATACTGAAGAAGACTACACAGCATAGTGGCACAATACCATGTTTTTTTAAAGCAGCATTTACTAAGCTGGTTCATCAGTTAAGTGGAGTATTAATTTCCTATGTAAAAAAAACCAAAAAAACCCCTGTCAAAATGTGCTTACTTGAAATTGTTGAGCATTTAAACAGTGCAGATTTTTGCTCACCTGATTAATAGGTAGAAAAGGATGAAATTTATGGAGGGCAGGTATAACGGGAGAGTAAGTAGAAGCATATACAGGTTCCTACGACAAGGACAGAAGCAAAGCAAAGGAATTAGAAAAGACCAGAACTATCAGAAATGGAGATGGGAGAAATAATTCATCTTCCTCTAACTTAACAATATGAAGTAAATCTGAATCTTCAAATTTTCTAGAAATGTTTTCCCTATTGGAAAGCCAGAGATAAAAAATGTTGTCATAATATAACAGCATGTTTACCAAAGCCATTCCATGCAGGAATTACACAAGTTAGTAACACTATCACTACAACTCAACACAGAACAAAACAGCACAGCCAGAAGACACGCTTTTCATATGCTGATAATTTTTATGTCTGTTTCCATGCACCATTAAATAGATGAACCATGTCAACCACAATGTGAGTAATTCTGCTGCAAGTTTAATCAGACCCTGCTAAGAAACAAGCCATATATTTTCTGGATGAAAAGAAAGAATGCTTACTAAAACTGGAATACTCAAAAGCCATCTGGAGGGAACTGCTAAGCTCACAGCACTCGGCGAAGGTGAGTTCACCATTCTAAACAAAGCCTACAAATAACCCCTGCCTCCGAGCTGGGCTTACCCAAAGCTGATTAGACAAGGCTTTGTCATCTATAATTCTTCTTCCTTTCTATAGGTTAAAGCAAATGTGGAACATCGCACAGAATATAGGTAAATGCAGCTCATTAGAGTGGCTCAAAATGGAGCCTAATCATTACAGTTTCAGCTCTGATTAGAACTGGATACGAGCACTTGGTGGATGCTATGGATGAAATGGACAAAACTATTACCACAGCAAGAAACTAGTATTTTGCCTAAAAGTCACTTTTTAAGGGCTTACCCCCTTAAAGATTTTCACACACTTCATCTCTGAGTAATTTGGAATTGACTCTTCAGCCCTAGCCTTTAACCCCAGTGCTGAGCTGCAGTTTGAACTTGCTACGAGAATTAAGTGCATTTCAGATGTCATTCACTGCTTTAATGGGACTGCAATGCAGCTGGTAATCACATTAATCAGGGACTCTGTTCTCTGTTAAAAATGTCTGATTATAAAATAGGAATTTTAATAGCAGTAAATCTTGCTATTTTGATAGTAAGAAAAGATTTTAAAGTTAATTTTTCTACTCATGAAAAAAACCAACAAACTGGAAGTCTTCCATCCAACCTAAGATGATGAAAACAAATACAATAAATCAAAAATATTTTTCCCAAATAAAAGGTTTTTTTTTTCCAATAAGGCATTCCTCAGTGTACCGTTGTTCCCCTGATGTTAGAACTGTTTTTTGAATTGTCCAAGTATGCTTTACCATACACATAAATAAAGAAGTCTCACAGCTTCCAACAAATTGTCCTCCTATGTGCAGCAATCATCAAAACAGATGCTAGACCTCCAAGTAAATCTCAACTTCCCCCCTCATCTGTATCTCCTCGAGTTAATTCCTAATTCCATTTTTTTCCCCATTTGAGGTTGCTCTGTCAGCTTTTCCATGAATTTTATGGTTTTTCTACAGTTTAGCCTACGTATAAATGACTATAACACATTTGGAGAAGTATCCCACCATGCAGACAAAAGCGCAGAAGCATTTTGACTAGAGATGATCAAATAGCACTATTTAATTTAAGTATGTAGTAACAGTTTGAATCTTTCAACTTTTGTTGTTTATAAAAAAAAATCTACATGTACTCTAGTAACTTCTATTTTATACAGCTGTTTCAATAATTAAAAGTCCAGAACAAGTCAGATAATCTTTTAAAAGACACGCACACAAAAGAAAACCTAAAAAGGTGTCCGACTATATTAACAGTAGTGACACACTGCAACTAAAAATTTCAAGCATTATTTTGAACCAGCAGGGCATGACAGAAGTTTACACACCTTTGCTGTCGATGTGTGACTGCCATGTGTGGAAACTGTATTTTAACTAGCTCAAAACACAGTAATCAATACAATTCCTGCATTTTTATGGCAATCTAGCAACTGACAGCACAAAGATTCTTAAGTATGTTGTAGTTTGAAAGCTCTTCTACACATAGAGACTTTGGTGGCACACTGCTTCGTGGTCCTCAAAGGATAATAGCCATGATATTGATTACTTATCAATAATAGTATTTCCAGATTTAAGGGCAGCTGACACAATGTGTTGCAAGTAGTGTGGTCAACTTAGTAAAGCTCTACGTTATTTATCATTTAATCGCATAATGAATCATCATCACAAATATCCATACAGCTCAGGGAGTTGTGTACCTAATAAGACTAACATTTTTCCTTATACATTCAAGATTTCACCCATTGGCAGTCATGCAAATCCTTTGATTTAGGCTCTGAATAGCCAAGAGCTAACATGAACCAACAGAGTGGGTGACCCAGTGTCACAAAACTCCCACTGCTAGCATTGTCACATCAAAGCTTGTACCCTTCAAGCACGTCGCGCTCGCTTACTTGCTTTAAAAACCTAACTTGTGCTATGCTGAGTGAAGTTGCTGCAAATGGTAACACAGCAGGGAGGATATGGGTGCTGGGAAGTGAGAAGAGAGAACAAAGGTTTTGTCTCTGTCTAAATCTTGGCAGCTGCTTAAAGCTTTTTCTTAAACCAATTGTCTTTAGCTGGAGTACATTTGTTATCTGATCTCAACAGTTGTCATTTTGCAGACTAGCTTGTTAAAAATGAGACCACAATTTTGCTTTCCTTGCTCAAAATATTTTCGCTTTAGGACATCTTTCAAATTAGCAAATGGATTTTTGAGCAAGTCCACGGGGCAAAACCAAAACAAAACCCATAACCCAAATTTCAAAAATCATCGTTCTTGTTTTTCTGTCCAGTTAACACACAACCATTGATGAGTCATGTGTTCAGGCACAGATTATCCTCAATAACGACAGACTGTGTAACAACTCCTTACTTGTGATATACTGATGGAACAGAAGACTTGTTATTGTTTGCCTATACTATTTAACAGAAGCAGCATTTTCACAACTAAGTGACTGGATCCAAAGATTACTGTTCCCACTAGTAAAACTTCTAACACAAATTTTATCTTTTGAAACAGCCTCTTTTATCTGACAATGTCATTTTCAAAAACTAGACTCAGAAGAGAAGCCAGCCTACATTAGTTGTGTAGTTTGAACCAGCAGTTCATTTTGAAGCAAATCTAGGCATCCTCACTTTCTGTTCACATTGCAGAAGGCACAGACTTTTGGATGAAACTAAGGCCTAAAGCGCACTCCTGGACTTCCATGTAACACCACGGCTGCTAATGGGCACTCAGGCTGCCAGAGCAGGCTAAACTTAGCCTGAAGCCTGAAAACAAGCAAGTACAGCACGGATAGCAGGTCCTCATCAGTAATCCTTCTGCTTTACAGACCCACTCCTGCTGAGCAACATAACTTACTCATGTATAGACATAGCCGGAGTGTGCTAATAATGTGAACTTCCCTTTCCTCTACACCTTTCTATCCATCTCCCACTCTATTCACTAACAGTGCCAAGACAGATAAAATCCTTGTCCAGATGGTTTTGGCTATCCATCAACACCAAAGAACATGCAAGATAACCGAAAGCTAAATGGCTCATGAAAGCTCTGATACCTGCAATTCCTCAGCGTTTCTAGGATTCAATATTACTGCTCAAAAAAAGTATATGTACAGAGACACCACAGCTTTAGGAATATGAAATTTTTACAAGCTCACCCATACTAAAGAAAACACTCAAAGTCTTAAGCCAATTTCATTGGGGAGAAAAAAGGCTTCAAAGACACCGTAAAGACATTGTAACCAATAGTACATGTCCCAAGACGGTGAACACATTCTCATTTAAAGACCTCTCACGTTGGGAGAATTGTTTTTTAAACAAGCCTGTCAACAAGAGGAATAGCAGGAGCTAGTAGCTAATATTAGGCATGCCTGTCTAGTTGGATGCGTCTTCAAAAAGCTGAAGCATTTCAAGCTAGATGTTTTTTCCAAACAAGGATAGAGTTACCTTCTTCAACAGCTGCTCAACTTCTTGCATCTGCGCGCTACGATCAGTGACAGAGAGTTTTGCATACTCCGGCTTTTTGCCAAGCCTGCTCTTCCAATCTTCTTCACCACTCTTCTTCAACAATGCCAACCTAGAAGAAAAACCATGCCAAGAGGTAGCTTTAAACACTCTACTTCCCATTATCCTCAAAAGCTACCCTTATTTTTTCACTAATGCTGCATTCAAGAGAATCTGAAATTAAGTTTCGTAACGTTAATTATAGTTATTTACATTTCATACACATATACAAAGCTCACAAATGAACATCAAGCCTTTACTGAACATGTGGAATTGGAATCATCTGCCAAAACCCAGACATCTAGATCTGAGACAGGCACTCCAGTTACTTTGGATAGTCAGTGGAAACTGCCAACACAGTCAGGGGAGACCAAGGCACAATGCCGATCATCCTAAAGTAAGTTAGATTAAGCACTACTTTTTTCCCCCGACCTTCTGTCAGTAAAGCACAGAGAGTGACTAGCTCAGCTACAGATGCTCCAAAGTTAATAAGGTGAATCCTACCTTTGGTCTTCATTGTATTCATTAAAAAAAGATTAAAAAAATTATTTTCTTTAAAACCCAGGAATAAAGAGGTCTATTCAGTAGGCACCCATCAATTAGGTCTCATGGGGCACAACAAATGACAACTCTGCAGTTACTGCTTCCACTAGAACTCCAGTGACAGATGTTACTATCAGACTCCTAGGGGTCACCTAGTATCTCCTTGCTTAGCTCAGGCATTGCCGTGATACACATCAGTAGTATGAATGCACTAGGAACTTGGTGCTAACTATACTACAGCTGTGAAATCTATCTGCCAGATTCAACTCATTTGAAGGATGTCTCATTATTTCAAATGCGAACTACCATTAATTTCAGGTAAGTAGAATCTTTTAAAAGTGCTATTTCCTAATCTTGAGCAAAATTCTGAATATAGAACAATGGGATGCTGACTGGCTCTGGTGGGGACAGCATGTAGATTTATTTTGCTAGAATTAGAACCTATTTGTCCATACAAACTCTGAGGTGATTAGTTTTGAGGGCAGGGGAAGCCAGTTAGGAACATGAGATCTACACAGGCATGATCTTCATCTTACTTTCCTCAGAAATTAATATTTGTATGAATTTTCCAGCTTTCAGAAATCATTCTTACTAATCCCTAATAACGTGCAATACTTGTGCATTGGTCCACTAAGTAATTTTTATTTTAGTTGAATTAAATTTTACTACATAACTTTCTTTAATCTAGGGCATTTCAGTAAAGATTATACAAAAGCCTTAACCCTATTAATATCTGAAGAGGTTCAGTAGTGTTGGCAACTTATTTTGACCAGAAGATACAGAGATTCCTTTTTAGAGATGTGATTATTGTTACCCTCACAGCAAGTCTTGTCTTAAAACTCTGAGGAGAAGGAAAGGGTAGGACCAAATAGGTCTAGCCAGAAGCCAAGTTTCAGGAAGCTGCTTCCTGCAAAAATCCAGGGACTGCAACCACGTTATTGATCTATTCAAGGATGTCCGATTGGTTCCAAGGCAGTCACTTGAGGAAAAACTGAGAACGCAGAAAACAGTAAATCCGCAGAATACAATGGCAGTAAGAATGTTAGTATTCAAGAAAGCAGTTATTTCCTCTCTTCCTGCCCAGCCAGGCAGTGCTGGCAGGCTTCACGTTGCCTGGTTGCTTCATACCTCACAGCACGGGATGAGGAGTGAGGAGGACTCCCAATAAGGAGCTGAGGCCATGGTCATTGTTTCCAGGACATATACAAGATTTCACTGCCCAGAACTAATCTTCTGGATTGCATCCATGCATGTGTGAAACTGTGAAGGAGACCAAGACGGGACTGAATTGCCACCACGCAGTTGAATTATCTTCCATAGTTATGTTCTCTCAGGTCAGCTTTGCTTAGAAATGATCTGTGATAATTGAAGCTGGAAGGCGTTTTGGTCAGCTTTGGCCTAAGATGGGTTTGTTTTTAAAAATGTCTATAGTTGCTCAGCATAACAAGCAGGAAAAAATTATTTTTTTTTTAACCTGACATTACTGGAGGGCATTTGCCCTAGACCTTTGCCCCAAACAGCTTGGCTGATCAGGAAGAGAAAATCTATAATTCTAAGACAGCTTCTGTGTCTCTGGAGACTTTGTTTGCTCCTTTGTTTGCCATAAGGACGGATTCATACTAGCCCTCCACTCTTCACTTTTTTATGTAATGAAAGAATTCATTCCTAGAGCGAGAACACACGTTTGTCTGTTTTGAGGTATGTGATTTCACACCACTTAGAGGAACGCGATTGCCCTGTGTGCCATTGAAAACTTCACTGCTGTGTAAAACCTAAAGCCATGTATTTAGGTTTTACACAAAACCCAAACCAAACAGCAACAAACTCAGACTGCCCTGACTCAGCAACAATTGGAGAGCACCCTTTTGTACGAATAAAGATGCAAGAACTACTGAACTGGTTCACACAACCAAGTCTACCAGCTCAGTAGCTTAACTCAAAGTAGACAGCAGTTGATCCTTTGGAAAGTCTGCAAAAACAAGGCAATTATTTGGTCTAACATTTGGATTTGTTTAAGACATGCTTACCTACTAGTTTAATTGCATACCTCTAGCTTTCCACTTTTGATAAATAATAAATAATCATTCATTATTCACTTTCACAGTTCTATTCATACTACTTTTGCCTCAAAAAGTTCCTTTTCCAATCTGATATCAGTTTTACTCTTTTCTTCAAAGAAAAAAGCTTTTTATATATCTGCCCATCTTTGACAGTTTGCTCTGCATCCTTCTTTCACCTACTACTGAGACAGAATATCTGCCGTCACAATAGAATGATTGTCATCCCAGAGGTGTCAGGATGTGTTCAAAGCAAAAGGTTTCACAGCTGAAGGCAAAACGTTGGATTCATACTGAAGAGAAATAGAAACAAGATTTGAACAAGGGTTTTGTCTAAACAAGGAGCATTGTATGAAAGGCGTTGGCAAAAGTTCTGTAAAAAAATGTCAAAAATGACACATCTTTCTTCTGTGGCAATATTTTACTATCTTAGCCGCTAGTGTTATCCTTGAGTCAGATTAAACTGGACACAGGCTTAGCTTTCACATGTACTCCATTGGCTGCACTTGACCAGTTCTTTTCAGCTAAATCATAAATCCTGGAGGCCAATATGAGATACACAACTACAAAAAGGAAGCCAACTGTTGAAGTGTGCATAAATTCACTATAGTGGCGACTAGTCTACATAAGATGACCTTGTTCTGGTGTCCATACTCAAAAAAGGTTGAAAATTAAGTTGAAAAGGAATGAGTGATGGTATGATGGTAAGAGGTAACAGAAATTAGAGTTATTTGTAGTTTTTTTAAATGGTGATCGTAGCACACAGCTGACTTATAAAGCAGAGCTGATATGGTGGCCTTCCAGCAACTTTGGTCTCCATAAATGCACAAAGACAGGTAGTTATATGCAACTGGTGCTCCACTCGAACTCCTTCAAGACATTCCTCTTTCTGAAGGCAAGACAATTAGAAAAATATTTCCACCAGTCATATATAACACATCAGTGGACTGGCCCTGGCTGCCTAAAACAAAACACAGCCAAAACTACTCAAATATATGACCCTTTGCTCCCTCTCACCTCCAAGGTGCTTGTTTGCAGAAGAAAGAATAGGTGTCTTCCTTGAAAAATCATTATTTTCATTCTTCCATATAATACAGGTAATTCTGAAAATGCCAGGTATGCACTCACTCCACAAAGATAATATTAGTTCAGTGAAGTAAGTCTTTGTGGAAAATCACTTTCATCCAGACCAGCACGCACGCATCCTGCAGAATATCATTACATCTGTGGAAAAGCTGTTCTTCCATAAGGTGAAAGAATGTTTGACAGAGCCAGAAAAATCCACTGGATGGGAAGATGAAGTTAGTGAATGTAAAAGGGAAAAAAAAATAAATCCAAAGTGTAATAGTTAATCTTCAGCAGAAATGTTCTTGGAGGTTCAGGAATACTTGGCATCAGCTATAGCCAGGCAAAAGAAAATGACTGGTTGTAGTTTTTTAATTCTGGGCCAAGAAGTAGACTACTGTGGTATTTTGGAAGACTAAAAAATTTTGATACCAGCTCTGCCATTTACAGGCATTTGTGGAGTCAGAATATACAAATTCCTGACAAGACAGCAGGTATTTTCTTTTGTCAGCTTTGGGACTGATTAGACAGTCTTGGAGGCCTAACGAAAGCTATTCCAGATATTGAGTGTGACTGACAGTCTTTAAACACCACTTCCTCAAGAGATCAACTCAACTGATGCATTAAATTTAGGACTGAGATGGCTGCTTGGATCTTCCCCTCCTTCCAACCTCTTTTGCCCAACCAGGATCAGAGAAGGCAGATCATTTACCACCTATAAACCAGAAGTTACTGGTCTTAAACATTATCTGCACTGATGGTTGACACATTTACAGAAGGGGGACAGAAGGGATGAAGGTTGCTTTAAACGAAACAACAACAGTAAACTGAATAAGGTAAGTACTTCCTTCAGAAGGGGGACTAAGACTGCACAGCTGTTGTAGCTGTCCCTGCACCTCCTCTTTATGTTAAGGGCATAACAGGGATTGGGGATGGTCTATAAATGAGGATGACTTACATACCTCCTAAAAATACATGAATTTAAGAAGCATGAATTGGAATCTTGTTTTTTTTAAAAAAAAATGGTTAGGAGTTTGTAATATAACACCCACCTTACCAAGTGAGGGAATACTTTTACATAGTGAAAGTTTAATCAAATGGCTATTTTTATTTATTGTTTCTGTTTTCACTGCAAAAAATATGAAGTAAAAATAGGCTTATTGGTCAATCTGAAGCGAACAGTTGTAATTTTATTCACTGGATTGCTACCAGATCCTTTTACAGTTTGGGGCTGAGTTTATAGTCTTGAAGTTTTAACTAAATTAGAATGACTTTTACAAGTACTGCAGCAGCTATTGGAGCTCTAGCCATCAATGTCCTACTGTCTGCCCAAGCACAGAACACTGAACATTTAGTTTCAGCTCAGAATGATCTTGGATTGGAAAAAGTATTTCTAATACTCCCACAAACCTGTCCAATTTATTACCATTTTAAAATCCCTACAGTAAGTTCTCAGAAGTCAAAATGGCAACCATGTACTTCTGAAGTAGAGGGAGACATTGCAGAATCTATCCCTGACTCCCTGTACTCAGATTATTTAAGAGAGACTCCCATAGACCAACAAAAAACTGGCTATTAAAAAGAAAAATCACAATATACCTGTTGTCATTGAAAGCAGAATCCAGGGAAGTATACTGAGTATATCAGTATAAATGTAACTAGAACATGTATTTTTACAACTTTCATTGTCTGAGCTACTTATTGATTATTCAGGTGATTCTTTCAAAATCAGATTATCACATTCTCTTGAACAGTAATTCTCATTCACCACCATCTGCTTTATAAGCGTGTCAGGCAGATCAGCTGCATGTTTCTGCTGTTACTATTTGACATCTAATAAAGTCTAATAATCACTGCTTAGCTTTTTCAGAAAAGGGTTTAAAGCTTCGTTTTATACCATCAGTCTAATAACTGCATTTATAGAGATCACTTCAAAAAAAGTGAAATTTAAGTACCTTTCCTTAATTGACATTGTTTTGCTGGAATTATCAAGGACATCCTCGGCTGTTTGTGCTTTGTTCTCTCCAACGGAAAACATCTCACAGGAATTCTTATAAAATTTGCCTTCCAATTGTTCAGAGAGCTCCTGCAGTCTACAGGACGCTGCAGCTGAGGCTTGCGAAACTCTCATTGTTGATGTGCTGGTGAGTTCAGAAGAAGGTTCAGTGTGGTCTGCCCATTCAAAAGAGAAGTGCTGGATTAGAGTTAGTGGTGTTCTCAAACATATTTTACGTTACTAACACTGAAGCAGCAAATCTGGTTTTTACCTTTCAAATCACATGCTATCCTGACAGAGAAAAAACTTCTGGCTGAGCTAGAGTACAAAGATTAATCATGCAATATTATCTGGCCATGTGTGACTTCAGTTCACACGAAGCCACAGAATATCGTGTTGAATACACAATTCTGAACTTCATACGGATAAGGCACAAACTGCTGCTCCTGTCATCACACAAACAGGAAAACAAATGGACAGATGAAAGTGGGAGGGGAACAAAGAGTGGGTGAAGAGAAGTAGAAAAAATTTAAATAAGAAATTAACTTATTGGTAAAGCAGTTTAACACATGAGTAGCATACTAGGAGGACATTTAATAGCTTAATAAAGGTATTATTTTCTAGGACGTTGTTGGGGACTTTTTTGGTTGTGCTTTTGCAAGCAGCAATTAAACCAAAGGAAAAACTGCCTTGATGAAAAATAAATACACCAGTACAATTATCCTCAGGAAATAGAAGTGATCTTCATTTTTCTTTTTGAAATTTTACAAGCACAGCACCCCTCTGATACACAAATGTTTTATCCCAGTCTCCGTCTGCCCTGCAGTCACCGAAAGTTAATTGGATAGAACAGACACTGCTGTTGAGGAATACAGGCAGAACTATACCTTCCTCCCTACCCCTGTTCAGAGACTGTTAAATTTAAAATAATCTGCCTTCACAGGATGAAGACAAAAGTGCTTCCAGCACTATGGGGTACTGTGGTCCTGTACCCCATCATAGCAAACCAGAAAACTAATACAACATCCTTCTAAATTCATCAGAATAGAAAGCTTTATGCAACAACAAAATTGACTGATCATTTCCAATGCACTTTATTTAAAGAGGGTAAGTTTACTTACTAAGTTTGAATTATGCTGTGCATATGGAAATGTAATTGCTCTGAGAATTACTTGGTTTATATTTTGTCACCACATCAAAGAGAAAATAGTAGTAGTTTTGCAAAAATTGGTTATCTGAAAATTATCCACTACTAGCTATATATGTACATATGTAGTAAATACATAACTATATATGCACAAGAAAGCAACAATTAAGAGCAGACATTTGACCCAAAACAGCAAGTTTAGCTTGTTTAGCATTTTCGAGGGCAGGGCAATGGCCAAAGAGGAGAGGATAAATCTCAGCTTCATTATATAATACCACTTCTTTCATAATAAGGAATTCTGAATAAAATTGAGTCACCTTTAAAGGCTGAAGAATCAAAAGAATAACAAAAATAAAACTGTATTTATAAAACTTAAGATGTCACTGGTATTTCTCTACCTTTAAGCAGTGTTAAAAAAGGAAAAGTAACGAGCCTTGATAATGCTTGAAATGAAGATGTTTAAAACTAGAGAAACACCATCGTTTGCTGAACGAGGCTACACCAAATCAAGTGTGTATATATATACTGCACCTCTTTGCAAAGTCTTGCTTTTCATAACACTGTCCAAATCCAACTTTTCTTCAAAGGACTGCCCTTCTTTGACTTCCCATTTACCTTGCATGTGAGTATCAATTTCTTTCTGTTCAAGCGGCTGAAAAAGTGCTTGTGAACTAAACAGTTCCATGCTGCCCTTCCTCAGGAAGCTGTATGTTGTGTCTTTATGGTAGTCTCCTGTTTTTTCAGGAACAGGATGTGTGGTTTCTTCCTCAAAAGAGCTGTACTTTGTAATTTCATTAGCTTCATGTGCTAGAAACCTCTTTCTCTCTTCTTCATGCTTCTTTGATGCTCTGTTGCTTTCTAGTGCTTCCATTGAGGGCTGCCACTGTTCTGACTTCTGGGCGCGTTTTCCTGAAGAGTCTGAGTTTTCTGTCGAAGGGTGGAATCTCAGATCAGCTCTAGTGGCAGTGCTCACGCTTTCATCACTAGCTGGTTTTGTGTGCAGGTCTCCAGCATACAGCGGAGAAAGGGCAGATGCCATCGTTGAAACTGATGTTGCAACTGAAGTTGACAAGGGAGTAATTTTTCCACTTTCATTTTGTACCTATGAACAACAACAAACAAAACAAACCAAACAAAAAAGACTTGAAAGCTCTGAAATGATCAGTTCCTGAAAACAATCTCATCATATCAGTTCATCAGAGGTGTGCTTCTGTATGAATACAGTGCTCTATAAATATAGACTAGAAACAGATAAAGAGAGCAACAATGCCCCTATAATTTGGCTGCAGGTGGATTATTCTACCCAGGGAAGAAACAACTGCAGGTCAACAGCAACATCTTCAGTAATAAAGGGTGTATGTGTAGCATGCAACATGGCATTGTGTCAGAGCTCCACGAGAAGTTTCATACTGACATGGTACTGTGCAGCACTGGGGAAAAATTAGTTCAGGTTCCAGACGCAGGATGACATGCCATGTGCCCAGGCTAATCAACTCTGCAGCTCAGCAGGGCTAATTAGCTTTGGCACAGCTCCGCTCTGATACAGTTATGCAGCTTCCAGCTCTGGAGCTAGCTCAGCGCCAGAGAGACTGCTCTGTGCTGTTCTACACAGGGCAGACATTCCTGATGCTTCTGCCACATAAATCACCTTCACACAGGACTGGTTGTCTAAGACTTTTTCAAATATCAAACACTGGCTGTCGTGTACATCTCTGAGCCAAGTATCGAATCTAAGAAGTATATTAAGAAAACCCCCGAATTTGCTCTGCTGGCCTTTACAGCAGAACAGTTATCTTTTCTACTCTTCATAATACTCCAACATAATAATTTTATAAAGTTTTCCTAGAGACACTTAAGATGCAAAATTCTTCTGAAACGCGGAGCTTGGCTTTGTCTTCTCCAGAGGTCACATCAGGAGAAGTTTTTTGTTCAGCTTTTTTTGTTGTTTTCTTAAACTGCAGGGCTAGCGAACAGCACGCAAAAGAAATAAACAAAAATCACACCCAGTAGGAGGAAATCAACTAAAATGCAATTAAAATGCGCATGCAAATTCCATAAAACATGGACAACACAAGCATTCATTAAACAAATCAGAAAGCAGAGCAAAGACTACTATGCTAGCTCAAAGGATTCCAAAGACAAATTAAGAAAATAGTTACCAGTTTATTCTTTTTCCATTGCATCTATCAGAAGTAGAAATTTAAGGGAGATCAGCAAAGGGATTTCAGCTTTCATTACAAGACATTTACATTTGCAATTATGAATTTCGTAACGTAACCTCTAGTTTTTGATACCTTCCTTTTGTTTCTTCCCAGAAAAACTGTAACTGCATCTCAAAACATCCCAACACTACAAATGAACAGTTCACTGTAGAAAGACTTTTTGAAAATACACTCCCATTGAACCTGGTTAAGAGTCAACTCTGGTTTCTTTTGCTATGGTTCAAAAAGAGATGACAAAATATGCTTTCTCCGCGTTTCCTTGCTTGAAGAGCAAGTTTGTTCTGTAACAGCCTGACAAACTACTGTTACTGGCTTCTTTCCCATCTACTTCAGCCCATTTCCACGTACCACCTTCCTGGCCTGCAAACAAGTTAGTGACACAATTATTAAAGAGGCCAGGCTGTGACAGTGGGTGGCATGTGGCAAATGAATGAAAAGAGGACTATGCAAGGTCTGGAAATCTTGCTACAATTAATTTGCTAAATATTTACTACTAAGTAAAGTATGAATAAAGTACAATTATATATCTGCACAGCTTTGCACTAACATGGTTAAAGAAATCTTGCCTTCTTACTTATTGTCATATTAATGACAATATTGAGATGTATAATCATAGATGAAGCATATAGAAAGAGAAGGGTAGGAACTTTCGAACACTCAGACTGATCCAAATCCCTAGAAATAAGACAAGCATAGGAGTTGTGCTTTGCTGATGAAGTGATTTCTTTCAAGGCCGTAGTACTAAGGAACTGATGTTTCTGCTGTTGTGAATATCAGCTCTGAAAGACCACTGCTGGAACATCTTATGCTCAAACTAAAAAGCTATTCTTTTGCAGTTCCAATTATATGAAGGATTCCAGAACAGAAGCCCAATTCCACTGCACATATTCAATAATTTCATTTTGACCACAACTTTCTGAATTTTGAAAGTATTCTACTTTTGGGGGGGCAGAATCAATGCACCCTCACAAAGGAAAATGACAGAATATGTCCTGACTAATAATGGAAATGGAAATATATAGTGCTTTCAGGAAAGAGTCTAAAGGTTGCATATGAATAACCTCCAAGGTTCCCTGAAAAGATATCTAAAGCACAAGGATGTGTGTCACAGTTTTTTATCCCTTTGGTCAGGAATTTACTTTTAGAAGACACGTAATTGTCTCCTGGAAAAGACAGACACTGTGAAAGGTACAGACTGCACTTATTGGGAACATGATATACTCTTGAATTACTTAAAAAAGAAAAACACACCAATGAAGTTGAACATTTTAGAGGATGTTGCTCCTCAACGTCAGAAGACTGCTTCCTGACAAGCTTTTTCCTGTGAATATGTCATGACCCCAGTGTGTGGCTCAGAGCAAAGAAAAGGCCAGCTATTACAGCATTTTACGCTTAAGCTGTTTTCTCCAATAAAAAGAGACAAATGAAAAAGAGGTAAGATCACACTTACCTGCTCAACTTCTCCAAGAGTGACTGGCTGAGTCTGGTAACGGGCATTCATTCTCCTGTGCCTCATATCTCCTCGACTCCTTGTGGAGATGGCCCTGGACACTGGTTGAGACAGTTTGTTAAACAAAGCCATCTTTTCTGCCAAACTTAAGGTGGAAGAATCTGGTTCATCAGACTGATCTTGCCCCATCGCCTCTCTGGCTGCTCTTATCTCCTCTTTTGCTAAAATTTTTTGGTGTGCTGATGCCTGCAAGCTGAAGAAACAGAACTGGAAATGAGTTTTGAAGAAGCCGTTATGAAGTTTTAAAATCTGAACCTGATAGAAGCAGAAGAACTGCACATGAAGCACAATAGCCAATGTAATGTAGCAGCCTAAGTGGTTATGCAGTGGTTCAACATTGGCATGATGAATTCTAATTCAATAGCTGAAGATCTAAAAAGTTAAATTTTCATTAACAAATTCATTTGATTAGGACACAACAGTTTTTTAAAAGTGGAACTCATGATTGATGAGAGATTTTTCAGACCAATCTCTCTATACATAATATAGAGCTATGGAGAGACATTTAAGATGCCTGCTGTAGAATAAACACTGGTCCTACAGTGCAATTTAGGTAAAATTGACTTATATTAGAAATAATTTGTGGAGCATATACAAAAAAACAGCATTTAAAAGATTGACTTAAACCCCAAGTTAGTGATGCTTTTAGGTTAGCATAAATTGTAATGCCTCTTAATTGGAAGCGGAACAGAATTCAGACCATTTTTTTTTTTTTGAGTTATCTGGGGTAACTCAATAACAAAAAATAGTTTTGCAATATATTCTATTAATATCAAACATTGTTTGACCAATGCTGAAGGCAGACACATTCATTCATAAAAGCTGTAACTGCATTTGTCTCTACAATAATATATTTTATTCACCTCTAGCTAGATTCAGCCACATTTATGGAATTAGTAGTATTGTCTTTTTTTTTTTTTTTTCCTGTCATGGTCTCTACTAAGATTCTCTAATTCAGAACAGGCAAACAGTATTCTGCAACTTTACCTATAGGTGGTGCAATTTCTTATCTTTCCTTTAATTTTGCAAGCTAAAAAAAATATATGTAGAGACAGACAAAGAGGATACATATTGCTTGTGAAATCAAGCACCCAGCTTTCGTATTTTCATCTCAAGATGACATTACCGTACAAAAAAAAGTACAAGAGCAAAGAGGTTTCTGCTGGGTTTGCTGACATGCAAAATCATTTTTTTCCACAAAGAAGAATATGCTTCTAGAACAGGTAAGTGTGGTTAGAAAGGTCCCGAAAACAGAAGCTTGACCAAAAAACCAAAAAGCTGCATTGTCTACCATGCAAACATAAATGAAGCTGACAAATGTTTTAAATATTCTTGAAACGAGTATTGACGTGACACATTGAAAAGGCATTCAAGACTTTAAAGATGCATCTGCTATTGAGGAATCTTGTGCTCCATGTAACATGCATGTTTCTCCCCCCCAGTACCTGATAGGTTGTACAGTGCTCTTAACTACAGTGGGGCTAGGTACTCTGGTCACTACTGAGTGGGTATTCACAGAACGTGAAGCAGGGGTAGATTCACTTTAAAGAATTGCCAAGGAGGGAAAATTCACAGGGAGAGAGAAGAAAAAAGCATTAAGAAAAGCAATACATTAAGTGTTAACTACAGAAAAGACCAAAACCAGAACACAACAAAACAGAAAAAAACAAATAGCAATGATTTTTAATTAACTGAGTTATCTGCTGCGACCTTTGCAAAATAACTTCAAATACTTTAAAAGAACTAAAAACCTAGAGGAACAAACAGGTTGTCTCTTGAAGTTACTCATTACCCATAACACAAGCTATCTTTTAGTAGATCATTAGGTGAACGTCCATTCACCTTTATTTATTTTTCCCCCAAAATGACTTTCCTTTTTTCAGGAAAATTTCGTGATGTATGACCAGAGTGCAAGAAATGTATTTCTAAAAGTACATTTGAGATTTCAGAGCACAACAGGTTTTCCCCTGTACAAATACATTCCATGAGAAATTGTGCAGATTTCCCTCAAGGCAAAGTATTTTTTTCATTTGAGTTACAAACCAATGCTGTGATTAATCCTGTTTACCTAATAATCTACAGGTTGAAATGCTTTCTGCCAAGTTACAGTTCATAGAAGTTACGCTTTACTAGTCCCTCTATTTCTAAAAAGGAATTTCAATATAGTTTCCCCTGTGGTTCTCAAGGAAGTTGGCCCTTAATGGTAAATGTTTTCCTTGCTACAAAGTTACAAACACCACATATATGGAACTTATTCCCAGATTTAAAAGCAGGAACCAAAGTTAGAGTCAATGTATATGCA
Source organism: Chionis minor (assembly GCA_013398295.1). Taxonomy (NCBI): domain Eukaryota; kingdom Metazoa; phylum Chordata; class Aves; order Charadriiformes; family Chionidae; genus Chionis; species Chionis minor. The sequence continues at coordinate 1,151,328 of VZSF01007519.1, read as the reverse complement.
AGACTTACGTAGCTGCAATGACCACTTCCTCACTGGTAATTGGTTGTGTATGCGATCTATCCTGCAAACGCCGCAGTCTTCTGTCTACTGCTGAACTTCTTATAGGTGGTTTAGGGATATTTTTCATTTCAAACGATTTTTCCATTTCCTAAGAGGACACAGATCATAATTAAAACCATCGAAGAAAAGTTCTAACACGGTACTTTCTTTTTAGCTTTCTTGCATGCAAAATAGTAAATTTCCAAAATGCCCATCTCTGAACTAGAAGCAGAATGTAATTGCACAGTAGGCGTCACGGAGTTAGGACTAACTACACATCTCTCTAAATAGCATTCTTAAAGAAGGCTTTAGAGCAACAGGTCTACTGTGTAGGTAGGCCAGATGAAGTGGAAAAAAAAAAGAGTTATGTAGCTTGGACTTTGTTAACTGCATTACACTTCATTCTTTGTGTTCTTCAGCATCTTGTATAGCAAATGTTTAACTCAGCCTTCTATTAAGAAAATGTAATACTTACTCTAAAGAGCAGCCTCTTTGCAGCTACACTTAGTTTGGCTCGGTCATCCAATTTTTCTTCGTCTACACAAAAGGAAAAAAAAAAAAGACGGCTGAATGTAATGGATCAAGCTCATATTACGTGCAAGATTTTTACTTTTTTTGACTAAATGATTTCTGAACTCCTCAAGAATTATGTTTTACTAAGACAAGAACACCACCACCTGACTGTTACTCCCTTTTAACAGACTTATCACGAACTAAACTGCATAAACTTTACTTGTAATTATATGTATTGCACTGAGGAAAAATCTTAACAGGATCTGAGAACAAAAGACTTGTCTTCAGGACAGTTCATGTGCTTTCAAGCTATCCAAACAACCTTTTATGAATAATCAAACTTATATTAGTCTATGATAACACATAGACTAAGCAAATAATTAGACTGAAAGACTGTCTTAAGGCTCAGTATTCATCCTGCTGTATAGAACAATTATTTCCTACTAGCTGACTATACAAGGTGGTCTCTCCAGGAGGCTGGTCATTCTGATTACTACCTTGTGTCCCTGATTTTCAAAGACTCAAAGGGTATCCTTAGGAGCTGAAATCAGCATCCTCCAGGTCCAAGAGCCAGCATCTCAAAACTGCAGAGAATATCAGCTTTCAAATAGCATTAGGCATTAAATCTAAATTTAGCTACTCATGAGATTACCTACTTAATTTGTACCAGACTTGTCGAGAGTGACAAGAGGGAACGAGAAGCAATATAGCAGACTGAATTATATCATTTAATAACTAGCATCTTGCAACTTCCTTAGCTAGAAAACATGTTACCAATATCAGTTTCACACTACAGTAAAGGCTTTTTAAGTAACTAGTCCTAGACCACTAATTAAAATGTGTATTCCCTGCCCCCCCCCCAACTAGCTTATTTCGTAGCTAAATCAGAAAAAACCCACAACAACTATCTTGAAAAGTGTCAAGCCGTTCCACCCATGGCCTCCCATAGGAAGTTAGGTATCCATAGACAGATTTTTGGACTTAAATAAATTTGAAATCAAATCTGTGGTAGACGTAGCCCAAGGAAAAGCGGTACTTCAAACATATTGCAGGTAATGATAATTATTTTTAAGTGGACTTTGTTTGCATTATCAAATAGGTCTTCAGTTAAAACAAAACAAAGCCCATTTGCTCCCATTTCTTCCTTAGAAAATAGTATAGTAACGTACCTTCAGCAGTCAGTATTTCTGTGCTCAAAAGCGACCTAGCGAAAAATTATCAAACAGAAAGTTAGTTGGAAAAGGGACATCAAAAATTAAGTTCAAACTCCATCTGAAGCAGCAGGACCTCAAAAGTCTTAAGAGTAGGAAAACTTGATCTATTTTTCAAGTTTCAACAATTTCCACTGACATCCTTTAATAAGGCAGAAAGGCGAGCAATTGTGGCCAAACTTAAATACACCAAAGGAAAATGATTTCCAGTTCATCTTGCAGAAGATAAAAGTCTAAGATTTGCTGCCAGCTCTTTTAACATAAAATATGTATCTTTGGTTGTTTACAAAAAAAGTAAATGATAAAGCAGAGTAGATTGAAAGGCAACTCCTTATATAAAATGAGACAAAAGCATTTATCATTAGACAGAACCAGACAGCTGTAATACTTTATGATGATTCACTGTTTCACCATTTTACATGGCAGGGGATTTGCAACAAATTGGTTTTGTTGGCAGTGTTTTGGTTTTTATTTTATAAGAAGCTGTAACAAATACTTCATTGTTTTTAAAAAGCAACAACAGCTTTGCAAAATGTTTACGCTAATAAATGAAAAAAGTCTCTTCACAAGCTTGTTCATGTTTACCTGCATCAGAATGCCACACAGAGCTACATACGTGCCTACCTATCTGTCTCCTTTCGTTCTGCTGACGTTATAGGTTGAGTTTTAAATCTCTCAGAAGTCTTTCTATTTTCACCAGGAGAAAAATAGCGCCTCGGCTTTCGTGGCCCTCTTTCACGGTCCCCATTGGCAGACAAAGTGCTACCTGCCGTTGACATCTCAAACCGAGATTCACTTTTAAACCACATGATAGAAAGCGCATAGAAAAGAAAATAGAAGAAAGAAGTAAAGCGTAGATGTAAGCATCTCAACAATTCACTAGAGATCACTCTGCATGCTCCTCTGGTAACATGCGCAGACATACACATTCCAGCTACCCCACATCACAACTTGCACTAGCAAGCAGAAGCATAAAAGCAGGATTCAAACCATCTCAGCCTCCAATACACACTGGTGAGAGCTAAGCTGTGTGCTCTAAGTGCCGAAACAAAACTGATGTTGAGTGTGTGTCATTTTTGCCAAGGACGTGCATGTTTCACACGAAAATATGTCTGAAATGTCACCTACAGTTCCGTTTTCTTGTTGGCATTAGCAGTCTCCAGAAAGACATTGCGGAGCTGGGCAACAGAGACTTTTGTGTCAACCATGCCAATCTCACCGTTTGGTTCCATGCTCTCCTTACTTTTAAAAGCTTCTAACTTAGAAGCCACAGTATAGTCGGACATAGAGCGAGTCAGGACTTTATGCTTTGCTGCCGACGATTTTCGAACAGGAGCTTTTGGCTTGGCAGGCTGCGATACGGACCCACTCTGTATGTACATAACGGCTTCACTCCTTTCTGTGTTCTCAGGGGTCTTCAGCTGCTGCTCAGGAGCCTGCCTCTTGTTGCACTCCAGCTCCCTCTGAACTTCCGAGTTAACTTTCAGCTTGTTTGCGAAAGAGGAACTCCCCGTGGTGGTATCCAATTCTCCTCCTCCAAAGAGGCCTTCATGGTTCTTCCCTTGCTTGCGAATCTCAGATGGCAAAATTGGTCTTCTGCCTTTGGAAGCCTGTTCACCCTCCAAGGAATCTTCTTCACCAGGCTTTGCCCCATAACCAAGTGCCTCTTCCTTTTGACTCTCTGATGCAGTGGCTGCTGCTGGTTTTGGTAAGAGGTTAACACTGTCTGGTAGGAGGAGGCTGCCAACGGAGATGTTTGCTGGTTCTTCTGTTGCCATCAGCTGAGCTGTGTGAGCAATGCCAGCGGGCTGAATATAGCCATGTATTGGTTGGCGGACTGAACTGGTGGGCTGATTTATAACCCTATCAAAGGCAGATGTTTCTGTCTGAAGAGACATGTAGTGGGCTGGCAGTGGATGGGATTTTCTCTGAGACACTGTGTCTGTGACAAGTTCAGGGCTTCCACGAGCACTTTCCTCTTTCACCAGTTTCTCTCTAACTTTTACTCTTTAAGAAAGAAAAAGGATTAAAGCTGTGAACAGCAATACCCAATCTGGGAAGGAACACAGGCACCTACTGTGGGTACAGACAGCAACATCGTATTAAAATAAAAAGCAATCAATACGTAAAAGAAAGCGATCTTATGATGCAACACCACCACCCCCGCCCCCGCATCTTAGCGGTAACATTGCTCAAAAACATTCAAGTGACTCCCAGGCCCTGGAACATGCATGACTCCTGAGAAGGTAACTGAGCAAGCTCTGAAAACGTACAGCGTGTTCCCATGAGGTCACAACTGAGTTTGTCAAACAGCACATACCCATAGTCTCAAAGAAACAAGATGATCAAACCTGCTTTTTATATTATCAAAGTGTTAGGTTCAGCCTGAAATTGCAAATTCTATTAGCAATTATGTATGTAGTCAGATTTTGAAGATGTCTAAACACTGGACAGCCTATGCCTTATCAAGATGCTGTTGCACTGGGGAAAGGGATGAAAAAACCCCATGTTTTTATCTCCACCTAGCCCTTCAGATATTTTGCTAGAGACTTTCTCCACTTGTGCTTTTGTGCATCACATAAGACATTAAAATGTTACACGTAGTGTAACCTGTTTCAGTAAGGGAGACAAAAACGGTGACAGTGCAAGCCTCAAAAGCCCAAAGTGAAACTATGGCATGGCTGTTGCTCTTCAGAAGGCTTGCAGGGGAGAAAAGGATTTTTTAAAAAAAGCAAAAACCAAAAACCCACCAGAAAACCCCAAACAAAAAAACAAGCCAAAAAAAAACCCCAGCACCAAAAACAGACATTCTGTTTTAAAACGTCTCACGTTGCATTCTAACATGCAAAACTTAGACAGTTCCTAAAAGTTACCTTACTTCAGCATATTTTCTAGAAACTCCTCTAGTCTTGTGTAACATCCATGCAAAATAGAGTTGTGTTCTATTTCCAGACACTTAATGCAACTCCACTAACGGAAGGCAGGCACATGCAGCCAGAGGCAGCCTACAGCTGCAGGTAAGCTCTCCAACAGTTTCACAACCACGCTGGACGTTTGGGTAGCTTACAGGCCAAGCGTTTGTAAATAACGTATACACAGAACTAAAAATGAAAGCCCTGCACTTCCTCCCTTCCCAAACTGGTATAAAAATTATTTTAATTCTGAAGGAGAGAAACTCAAGTACAATAGGAGACTAGCTCTTTATTTGAAAGTAAGTAATCCAGCTCAAAGTGTATGCAATTCCAGGCTTGCTACCAACAAACTTTTAGGAGTTTACGTTATCAAAAAATAGCAAGATTCAGATAAAAAGGCAAATCAGTATCTGAAAGAATCATTCAGGATATCCAAAGTTATCTGAAACACCAATCTTTCTAATATTTTGATGTTTCTTATCTCTGAGGACTGGTGCACTTCATCAGGGAAACTTCTCAAAGTTACTTAAGCACAGAAAGTGTGTTCAGTCTGAAAACACAATTCCTTAAACTACATGTACCAAGCATTCTCCAGAACATCCACACTGGTGTTAGTACTGGGTTATAAGAATTACTTTAATCAGGAACATGGAAAAGAGTCTTCCTGCAATGCTTCTCATAGTGGGCTACCTGTATGTGTTACCAAACTGTGAGAAAGCAGCTGCTTTTAGCTCTGATCAAGATCTTGCTTTACTTTTCAGTATGATTTTTTTTTTTATTTCTCTTGTATTGTCTCCTTTGAAATTCAAGGAATAAATTGTAGGGAATGCTAAGATGGATTGATGTGCAGTATAAAAATCTGCTGGTTTGAAGAGTACAAAGTGGGATAAAGTACGAAGTTATAAAAATTAGTGGAAGCCAGAATGATAGTTGCTCTGGAAGAAGCTAGGGACATTTCCACTTCTTCATCAAAATACAATTGGTCAGAAGTTACAATAAAAGCAGATGCTTCAGAGAAGTCTCAATAGCTGTTTATCCGCAAACAACACTGTATAACTTGGTGTTGTTAAAGCAAAATTAAAGGTAAGTGTTAAATGAAGACAGAGTAAAGGGAAAGAAAGGGCAGGTTTGTAGTCTGATTGTTAGCCACACAGCTACGTTTTATGATACCTGGAGGGCCAGCTGATAAGTGAAGGTGTGTCTCCTTCTGAATCTTTCTGAAGAAACCACTCAGGTTTTGCTTTCCCTGCACTACTACAGAAAACAGAACTTCAGGTAATTTTTGAGATCTCAACACATGCTCCCATTGTTTCTCCCAATCTTCCCTCCCCACTGCTTTTTTTGTTTTCTAATTACTCAGTTACAGAGGACTGTTCATGAGAATAAAAGCACAGCACATTAATCAAATGGAAATGTCATAAACTGTGAAATAAACTATTGTATTAATTCCACAAACATCTAAAAAAGCATTCTGAATTTTAAATATTCTGCAAAGGTAACTTTACCAAGCGTACATTGTCCAGAATTTGAGAAGTGAAAGCAACAACACAATCTTATTTTTGCCCTTTGCCATAGCAGGTGAGCTTGAAAAGTTTATGTAAGGACATCTGCAAAAGTTGCTAAAACCATTCCTTTAATTTGTGGTTTAAAGTGGTAAAGACCACTGTGTCCAAAACAAAGTAACAATATGAATTTAATGAAATTAGAAATTCAGATAGCCATATCATACTTCCTAAGAAATTCTCGGGAGCAGCTGGAATCCCTCTCTCCTCTTGTAGCCCTGTATCACAAAAACTTCAGAAATGCAAACCCAGTTAGTTCAAGTAAAACATGCCGTGTCACTGAGTGACAGAGGAAAGGAAAAGCTTAAGAAACAAAGTAGCCCCCAATTTGATCCTGTCTTCACTTTAATCTGTATCCGTTTTGGAGTTGAAAGCATAAAAAGAAAGAAGAACATTGCAAACTTTTAAAAGCCCTACAGGAAAGGGTGTCTGCAGACTGCCTACATAGAGTTTCTCAAATACTTTTCTAATGCCCATCTTTTATCTGCAGTCCCTCAGCAAAAGTAGATCACATCAAATACTTTTAACCTTGCAAGCACAGACTGTCTGGCAACGTTAATGTTTAAAAACTCACTCCCCGGAGGTGACAACAAGCGGCCACGCTGCTTTCTTACAGCTACATCTAAGAACAACTTGCATTGCAGTAGAGCCATTTGGAATGAAAATCTCAAATTCAGCTCCAGGTTATTTACTTCAATTTTTCTTAGGTGGTCTTTTAATAAAAATATATGAAGAAGGTCAAATCAATGACTGTTCTTAAGATAAAGGTGCATTTAATGCAAATAAATTTAAATATGAGAACTCACCTACAGTTGTCACCTTATCCAAATCAAGCTCAGAACAAAGCCAAACACCAACTGTTACAACACCTTTTGCTTTTCCAAACGTTTTTGCATTGCTAAAGGAACCGACCAAATAGGAGGTAAAAACCTTGCACAGGAGCTGACCTGGTAGCTGGAATTGCTTTGAAGCAAGCAAACTTCCTTCTTGTCTCTTAATGTGTACTTTGGCACGTTTTTATAGTGGGCATGGCCCAGGCAGCAATTATTTGTACTTGATCATTCATCCTTTGAAGAGAGTAGTCAGAAGAAGGCAAGCCATGTTTTGAATTTAGAGTGCCACTTCAGCAGCCAAATGAAGACAATGTCAAATGATACTTTCTCAGCACTTTGTTGTTTTCAGTAATGGATAATAGGATTAATTATTAAATTGTCTTAGGACTGAAGGCACAAAGCTTTCATATGTCTTCCAAAGCCAGCTGCATTTATTTTGCAATTTGAGCTCAGCATATTTAAAATTTAACAAAAACAATTTTGCAACCTATATAACGTGGAACTGACTTCAAAACAGTAGTCACCTGGAAAGCTGGTGTTAGCCCTTATTTTCCTTGTGCAATGGCCTTATAGCAGACTACCATACAGTAACTGTAAACAGACTGCATGGAAACAGGCAATGACTTCTTTATCACTCAGAAACAGGTACAAAAGTTTCTGTGAGGTTATTCTTAAATCTCTGAACATCACACCAGTGAGTACACACTGGCACTGGAAGTTGCCAGGGGTATTAAAATAAAGAATGGGCTCTTGGCAACTTGGCTGTTAAAATACCACCTACTGCCTAGAAACGTATCCAAACAAGAGACCAAATCCTAAGTCTAAACTCTTGGCTGCTGTAAGAGCTACACCACATCTTGCTGGATGCAGATGATTTCCTTCAATAGATAAGACAGACAGTAATTGTGGGAAACCTGTTTTACGCAAATAATGACCCAAGCCTCGTCCAGACATAATCTGAAATTAATGATAATGCAGTCAGCAATTTGTATTAAATTATGACATTCCTGCTGCTTTTGGCCCAGTCTCTCATTTGTTATTATGGCACTATTGCGGAGCAGAGAAGTAAAAACAACCATAACACAAATGGGATGGAGTTTAAACTCTGCCACTGTTCTAACATCAAAACCCACCTGAAAATTATCTTACCATTTCATGATCTGGAAACAGAGAACAACTAAGTCTCAGGGAGACCTTGCAGAAGGGTCTTGTCTCCAGTGCTGGTCAAACACAGCTGATCCCTTAGTGTTTCACACAGCATTAGATCTTATATGGACATACAACTTTTAACAAATGAAAAAGTACGCCCCCATTAAAAACGCTGTTTCCTTAATAATTTCTCTTTTGCCCAACTTTCATAGCATCTTTTATTACTAAAAAAAAAGGTAATGCCAGAAGTCATAGCTTTTAAAGAAACAGCTGAAATTTGTGAATGATTTGATAATGCATTCAGTGTACTCAGTCTGAACTTGCAACTGGTTTACAGACCTGCATTAGAAAAAGCACACTTGTTAGCTAAAAATAAGAGATCTTTATAAGGAGACCCGATTTCTCCACACCTGTGAATGAGTGGATTCAGGTGTCTCTCTACAGCCACTATGCTGTTTCACCAGGGCAACTGCCAGCCCACCAATGCTGGGTGCAGCACAGCTTCTCCTGAGTTGAAAGAGAGAACCTATAAGGCATTTCATTGCTCAGTGTTCCGCTGGTTTCCCCTCACAGAAACAGGGACCAGGATTAATTTATGAGAACAAAGAAAATAAACCCCCTTTTTAAATTGCAGCAGACATATTCTTGGCTATAAAGTTTGATGGGCTATTTTCTTCTCTCTCCGAAGCCTGAAAACTTTGTCCCTTCCTTCACCTTATAAAACAAAGAAAACAAGCTGCCAAAGGTCCATTGCTCTGGTATCAGTAACTGGATTAGCCAAGAGATTTATCTCAAATTGATCATTTGAAGAGAAGGGATAATATTTTGTAGTACTTGAGTTGAGACTGCTCCAGACATAAGTTTTTTGGAGCCTGGAATAATCTAGTCAGCCTAAGGAGTTTCAGGACAACTCTGGTCTCAGCTGTACAGATGACCCTGCAATGACTATTTTCCTTTCTGTAGCAGCAGAATTGTAAGTTTAAAACATAAACTAAATATAACATAGTACTTCCTAAGTATGTTGACTTACTTTCCCTCTGATGGCTTTTTTGAAATTACAATATTCCATTAAAATTTTGGCTTAATTGGGAGAGTCCAATGATAGCTCATATAGCCACACATCCATGCAAAAGGTGAGCAGGATTAGAAGTCACCTGAATAACGAAAAGCTATAAAAAAACATGAGGAGAAGACTATTGGTGTGTCCTATGCAAGAAAGTGAAACAAAAAAGAAGGCTAAGTATATCGAGCAGTTTAGAGGCACTGTAAATAGATGACTTAATCAATCCACCAGGTGGTCAATCTTTGACATGGAAGACTGCTTCCTCATACAAACTTTAAGGTATGCTGATAACAGTTAGTAAGAAAGGCCACAACAAATAAGAGCCAAGTTCTGTGATTTTGATGGGAAGGATAAAAAGTGTCCAGTCAAGGCAGCTTGTTTCTGAATCTACTGCAAAGAATGACAAAAAGTGTAAATGGTTCACAGTTTATGCCAGTTCATTTCAGTTTTTTAGAACAGTCAGCACTGCTCAGCATGATGCAGATGTGTTTACAATTAAGTTCTCACCACAATTTACTTAATTTTTAGCTGCAACACTTTAAGTTTTTACAGTTATTATTTTCCATCTATCCACCCACCTAGAAATTAAAGAATCACACTTAGAGAAGATCATACTTATAAAAAAATCCTTAGTCATGCGTTGTTTTCAGTCACCATAACACTTTGACAGTCTGTTTTTGCACTACAGTATGAAACTACAATGTGAAATTAGTGAAAACCATTTTTCTTCCTTCCAGAATAATCTGGTTACCCTATTAGTTTGACAAAATCTGAAGTAATTCAGTACATCACGAGGGAGGCTACATTTTCCAAATTCATCATGAAATTTTAACGTTCCCCTCTGCCCCTTCACATGCATATCCTCATATTATCTGAAAGATTAACTATCACAATTCAAAAGAGTTTTTACACTTTCACAGCAGGAAAACAAATCAACCATTATTTCAACTTTCAGCTTTTAACTCTGAGACTTGTTTTATTTTGTCAAAAGCCAAAATAAAAGCTATTCAAGTCTTCACCGAGAAACAACTTGCCTTCACTTGGAAACCTCCACCCAAACAATTACAGGATACAGAGGAAAAAAGTTAAAGGCTTGTTCTAACAGCTGGGGGAGGGGGAGAAGGAGAGAGCAGATTTAGAACTGTAACTCCTTCAATTTCTAGTTTGTATAAATATCTTAAACGTCAGTTCTTCCACTACCCCTGCAAGTGCACTAATTTTAGCATAAATTCTATAAATATAAAGTGAAACCAAGGATATATCTAACCATAGAAATAGATACCCACTTCCTTTTATCAGAAAGGCACTGTGATTCAGTAAACCCAACCAATCCAGCTCTGAGGCATCCAAAGCCACTAAATACGTTCTTCAAGGGGAACAAATTTCTTCATATTGTAGACATTGCTGCAGAAGGTGATTAAGATAAAGGAATCTACTGTATAAACAAACAAATAAAAATCATGCTTACCTTTGTCTGATGTTACTGTGCAAGGGCTGGTCATTCTGCAAATGGATTGGTGAGGCTGCCCGCTTTGGTGAAGAAAGGGACTCTCTGGGGGTTTGCTTTGGTGATATTGGCACTTCGTTATAGGAGGAAGTTTCTCGTCCAGAAAGTGAAAGGGAGACAGAACTATCCAAGGTTGCTGAAAGGTCAGAAGCCTGTCTAATGGCACTGTCATCATCTGCTTTTCTGTCACTCTTTTCATTTGAGAGGTCTTCTTTATCTGGAACACCATCTTTTTCATGGCTGGAGTACTCTTTGGATTCAGAAATCACACTCTTTGACTCCTTCATCTCAGTCCTGGACAGATACAGAGAGCCACAGTCCTTGTTTTCATCATCTTGCCTTTCACTTTTCACTCCCTTTCTTTCCACACTGTCCGGATCTTTCCTTGCCCGCGTATATCTGGATGAGTAGTCAGAATCCAAATCAGAATCAAGAGATAATCCGTATTTTTCTGCCAGTTGGCGCCGCCTCTCTGCCTTGTACCTCGCTATTCTTTCTGCTTTTGACTCCAGTTCCTGGACATCCATGTTCACTGTACTATACAAGGACTCTGTATTACCTCCTGTGATTTCTGCTCGGTATCTGGACGATCTGGGTTGTTTTTCTACAGAAGAATCTGAAGTTTCCTCCTCTTCATTTGATCTTCCTGTCAAAAGTGCAATATATATGAGCAAGTCCATCCCAAAACCCCAAGTACCCTACCCACCATTCACATCAAGTGAACTATAAGCTTCCCATTTTCTTACAAATAAAAGTGTACTAGTGACTGCACAGATACATTACATTTTTGCACTTGCGTCTCAAAAAGCACATACAAATGATTAAGAAATTTGTATTAGTTATAATTCTTTAAGAGTCTCATATCAAATTATTGTTGTTTTAAAACAATATGGATAATCAACCTATTTCAAATATGACAACTGGAGAATTAAAAGGCAAGTTACAAAAACCCTGAGCACAGCTCTCTTGTAAAACTGTTCTCCATGTACTGCACAAATGATAGGGTAGTAAACATGAAGTGATTCAGCAATGCAAGATTGATTGATAGATACTACTTACCTAAGTGGGGACTGTATGGATCAGTTGCACGCATATATCTTGGTGTATCTTCCTCTAGTAACCGGTGTGTGACTGATCCTGGACAGTTTTGTAGAAGCATAGGTTGTGTATCATTTTCAATTCCCTCTAAGCGTCTAGCTATTCTCTCTTTTCTGAAAAAGATGTGAAAAATGTGAAATCGGGCATCTTTGAAGATTTGAGGGGAGAGTTTCTAAGAGGAAGAAACAAAACAAGCTGTGTGTTTTGTTTTACAGGCTGAAGACTTTTGGTGTTTTTTTTACCTTTTCATTTCCAAAAAATCTTGGTTGTTTGGTTCAAACAGTTTTCTTAATTCTGAAACTGAGACAACAAAAGATTATACAGTTTATAAGCTACTAAGTTTTGGAAACTCACAGAAACTTGCTAAAATGCTTTAGAATAAAAAGGAACAGTCAACTAATGTTAAGAGGTTTGAAATAGCTTTTGTCAAGGAACAATCATTTTCCTCTTGTTTTCCTAGTTTATTAAGCTTATGTTGTCAAAAGTGCACTGGGCACATAGGACTTCCCCCTTCCAGGTACTTCCAAGCTCAGCTAGAATCTGCTATGCCATCCTAGCAGTTTTCAAGATCTAGTATAAACTGGGAAAGTTGTGTTTTGGTTAGATGTCTACACAAAGATTAGGGACTGACTATGTTTAAAGAGAAGCGTCCCCTATTCCTTACTTTCCTGCACTCCCTTATATTGAACCAATCCCAAGAATTCCAGTAACTCATTGTTGGAATGAAAATTACCATGTACCCTCATGATATTCCTGCATGGTTAACCACTTTCTACTTTGCTAATTGTAGTTTTAATTGAACATACTTTCCTTCTCTCCCCCTGAACTGTTTGGTGGTGTTATGTGCTAGTAGACAGCTGTCACAGTTCACAAAATAGCCGAGAACCAACAGGAGGCATGAGAGATGAAGTAATCCCTATCTATACACGTATGTGCAGTTAGCAGTGACGTTTGCAAACCACACCGAAGCAGTGAGCGCTACATAAACAAGCGTGGTGTGACTGTTTACCACCAGGACGAGAAACCATCCAGGTCGTCACAGGACACAGTGGAATGGGAGGGGGGAAGGTGGTGTGTGCCTAACAATTCCCCCCAACACACACACAGCCCCCCTTATATCATTGCCTTGGCAAAGATGTGGTGCTAAAAGCTGTGTGCACCTCTTCTGATGCAATGCATCTCTGGGGTTCTGATCCCGTTGACCCAGGGATCAAAAGTCAAAGCAAGCTATAGACTACAGCCTGCTAAACGAGACCTAGATTGCCACCACAAATGCCTGATGAGTCAGGAGTGTCTAGTTGACGCTGTTCCACACCACTGCAGAAGCAAATATATCAACGTTTTTCCGTACCAGACTTCATTGCTCTAGATACTTAGAAGGTAAACATTACTGAAACACCACCCTTTTAAAGGTCAGATACACCTTCTCTCCCTTTCCTCTACTGCAAGAACTTCCGTGCACAGCTAAGTCAGGGTTTCAGTTTTGCTGAGAAATATCCAGGAAGTTCGCTGTAGCCAATACCAGGGCTCCTACCTCATAGATGCAGATGGATACTATTGACATTGGCTGTCATATCAACCTTACATGCTGGAACGCCACTAGGACTCCAGGCAAAATGTCTCGGATCAGCAAGAATGAATGCATTCTGAACACGACTACTCAGAGAAGCAAATGAATGAGGTATGAATATAGTGTCTGAGGCCACAGAGGAGTGCCTACTGAGAACATGTGATCAACAGCGGAAAGAAATCAACTGGGCCACCCTCCAAAACAACCCCTTTAGTCTACATTTTACAGAAAGCAGACTCAAGCTATCCACTTCAATTTCTCAAGCCAGGTTAGGCTGGCTTGTGATCCTGCCATGAAAGAAATCTAATACATACACATTTGATGCAACTACCAGTGCGGAGTAGCTAAGTATGCAGCTTCTTCACAGCGCTAACCCACGGGACACCTCTTCCATGCCTAGTTTCAGCATCTGCAGCAAAGCAGCTTGAAGCCTACACTGTTGACCAGATTGACAGTGCAAGAAAGCCACTGAAAGTCAGCAAGCTCCAAGCACAGATCTCTGGAGACAGATGGGAACTGGACTTGGGCAACGCAAAATTTGCATCTTGAACCAACACCAAAGCAAAGATGAGCCCTTACACTGTGTTTTCATAGACGTTCCTCTCGATGGATGGATGAGTAGTTCCTGCTGCTGCTCTACCTACTCAAGCTATGCTAGCAGTATTAACCGGGTTAAAGAGAAAACCATATGAAACCAGCCTTCATCTCACATTCACACCAAATGAAACGATTTCTCATAAATACTTTGCTCTCTCCTCTGCTAACTCTACTTTTTTTTAAAGTTTGTTCCTCTGGCTACTGGAGTTTTTCTCTTCCACCTGTCAGCTATACATACATAAAATGGTCAAAACAAACCCCACAATTTTTCTGCCACTTCAGACAGGTCAAAGGTCTCCACAGCTCACAGTTAATAAAACCACATGCCATCGAATTCCTGATTATTTTTCTCTCTAGTCATGGATTTATACAGTCCCTAAAACCATTATCAGAGGACAGGTCTTCACACAGCTTTAATAAAGCTTTAAAATGTAGCTTCATATACTAAAGGCGTCTTTTCCCCCCGCCCCCCAAAAAGGAAACTTGACTATAAGTCGTCTGCATACAAGAAATGTGGAACATCCAAAGAACTCCCAGCAGCATTAGCTCAACACCCTCTTGCTACGTGTTAGCTGAAGTTCCAGAGATTCTACTACCGCTTTGCAGTCCTAAAAAGAGCACTGGCCTCATGAAGCATCTCTCCAACACCTTCCCAAACAAGATGGGACAAAAATAGCATGGGACTACTCTATGCTGCCTTACACTTTTTCCACACTTGAGATTCCAGACAGTAATTTCAGTTAGGTTGGCCAACATCTGCAGAGCTTTTTTGTGAAAGCAGTTTCAGCAATATTCTTCTTCTGGGGAGGCAAGGAAAGAAACACAAAAAAGCAAAAAAAAAACCAGACAGAATGCAGGAAGTCTTCTACTCTAGTGATTTCTTTTTACTGAATAAAATATTTGACTTCAAAACATGAAAGCCAGTTGAAGAAATTTCACTCCCAAGGACACAGGTTGGCCCATGCAAGCTTAGATGATCGGGTTTCTCTTTTTCTGTATGCAATTTGAATATGTTGGTGCCAATTTCCCATCTGTCCATGGGATGATTTTCCACATGACCATCAGAAACTACACCATTTCAAAGACACCCATAACAGTGTTAAAGAACAACAACACTTCTACCTAAAAGGTAGCACAAAGATCTGATTCAGCACACAAGAAAAGATTAAGAAGCTTAAAATAATTAATTTCACAGCGAAAGCTCCTTATCTAAGCTACTGCATGACAACACACTTTGTAAGCACTGTTGGGCAGTAGCGTTGGGGCAAAAGGAAGAACAGCCACAGTTCAGGAACAGCCCTGAACTTCAGGCTTTATTTTAGGATTTTGAACAGGATGCTATGGTAGGATACCCTCTAAGGTAGACTGTCAAAAGGCATCTTAATTTTGGTAACTGTAGACCTTCTCAGCAGAATTTATCTTATAATACCAGTATTTAGCATAAGCAGTATTTTTCCATGTCTTGTCCCAGAATAAAAAACAGAAAGTACATTTAGAATGCACTTTATAAAAATGTTTTAAAACCTCCTTAAATTAAGGTGAAAGGTTTCTTATAGAATTCAGAAATCTTTCAAAAACATTTGTTACAGGATACAAATACATTTTTGCTGAAAGCCGTCTTTGGTTCAGCAAAGGGAATACATGTGGATAAAGTTGCAGGCATGTGACAACAGTTTTATTTTTAAAATACAGAAGCTGTAAAAATCAAATCAAGCCTTCCAAAAGTCCCTAGTAGAGAGTGAGCACATACATTTGTTAAGCCTGAATAGACATGGATCAAAAGTTTACTTCACAGATGCTAAATTTCTCAGAGATGGTAAATACCCATCACAATGCAGGTATATACATTTTAATTTTGAGGAAAAATTAACACAATAGCGAAGCCTACCAGCATCATTCCTACCTCCTCTTTTCCTCAGCTGGAAAGATGATGGTCTACAAACCAAGTTGGAGAAGCATTTATCTTCTGGTTATGCCAGCAGAAGCATACTAACATGTTCAATGCTTAACTGCAGGCAGCAATGTGTGAGACTTCAGCTAGACTCTTTGAACCTCAGTTTGGTCTGTATCAGCTGAAAACTAAATATATTCCTCCAATTTTCCAACATGTGCAAATCTGGATCAAAGTTAGGCCCTAGATGGGACAAATAACCTGGACTTCCAGAAAGTGTTGGGCCTCAAGCAGTCCCCTCAGAATGTCACCATCAACTGCCACTGCTAACTTTTTCTTAAGTACAGTACACACCAAATCTGATGTCTTTATTTTGAGAACAATTTCTTAGGAGATAAAGACATCATGGAACAGAAATTAATTCACTGAGAAGCAACTTGCAGAGAAGGTTTCTCAAGTGAAGGCTCTGACAATCAACTTGTTTGCCAGCACAATTATAAGGCTAAGTATATGGAATAATGAGAGAGGACTATGTATTCTTATTGACTAATGCTCTCAGGAAGTCTGTGTGGTATAAATGCATATCATTCTTTTTCATCATTGTGTCAATGAAGTCTCTTTCTGAGTATCTGTAATGATTACATTATAAAAGCAAGCACATCACTTAAACATCGCTTAAATGTTATGCTGGAAGACGGGCTCCTTTTCAAAGGAACTCTGCTTGCAAAGAGCAAGCCGGTTCCTCTGTGTTGGGATTAGTGCACCTAGCCCTGTAGTTTGTCTGAAAAGGGTAAAAGTACCATCAGAACACACACATGATTTTAATTGAAGTTCTGAGATCTAAAACATCCTTGCGTGAAGGGATCACCTTTATGCCAGTTACACACAGTTGTTCGGTCAAATGTCGCCCTTTACTGGTCAAGAACTATTTCCAAGCATATTGCAATTTCCTCTAAATAATTCAAGAGCATTAATTCTTGCCTTTACCTCAACTGCATCAAAAGATAAAGATGGAACTGCTGTTTTCTTTCCAAGTTATTCAGACTAAGAGAGAAGTTTAAAAAAAACCCCATACCCCATATGTAATGCAGGTCCTTCAGCATGCAGGATTAAAACTCAGAGTGTAGTCAGTTGGTCATGCAAGCACAGTGATTCTACCAACCACCAAAGGGGACTGGGAAGAGCTATGACCACAAGCCAAGATCAATACTGTATTAAAAGGTATTAACTAACTCTACAGAGAAACCTCTCTGAAGTTTTGAAATTGAGCTACTTCTTAACCTATTGAAAACTAAGTAAACAGAGCTGAACTTTATGAAGCAGGGATGTAACAAGGCCTTGTAAAAGAGCATTGTGGTTCATCCCCCGATTCATCGCCTATGCACACTTCACAGGGAAAAGAAAACTCATTTACAAAACATCTGTGCCTAAGTGATTTTAATTGCACCGTGCACTTGCATAGACTAAACTTCACATGCTGTTAGATTACCACTTGTATGCATAGTGTGTCTCCATTACCTACCTTTTGGAAGTACTGCTAAGAGATTAGCATCAATATCCTTTGTGCTGTTTGCAAGTTCTTCTTTATCTTCAAATGAGAACTCCTTCTGAAAACTGAAAGCAACATCTGGTTTACAGAACTGTGGATGTTTCTGATACAAATCAAATAAAGCCAAGATGTAACTGATTTGCTGCAAGATACTCTAACAGAGATACCAAAGAAAATATTTTCCATAAGAACAA
This sequence comes from Chionis minor, assembly GCA_013398295.1. Lineage (NCBI taxonomy): Eukaryota > Metazoa > Chordata > Aves > Charadriiformes > Chionidae > Chionis > Chionis minor. Next base: position 1,133,640 of record VZSF01007519.1, on the reverse strand, counting down.
ATTAAGAAATAATCTCAAGAAACTCACAAAGCCAAACCTAACATAATTTGAAACTTGTTTGGAACTGACTGTGACACATTTTTGCATTAGATTACTGACTGGAGACTACCTTCAAAATGCTCTACTAGCAATTACATTTTAAATACTCTGTATCGAATGATTCTCCATAAATATTAAAACATATTTGATCAAATGCAGTACTGTATGCACACTCCACCTAGAAGCCTTCTGTACAACTGCCCTACTGTTGTTACTGCACTGATCTCTGGATCTTACATGGCTTATAATAGACTAATATGAGCAGTAGGTCGTTCAGTTTTATACCTTGTATTTTCAAAACAGCAAAAGTGCCCATTTAGATAAGACTAAATATTTCTTTAAATATGTTCATTAAATATAAAATTTTAACTGTAAAATGTAGGTATCATAACGGTTTAAAGTAGATACTAATTGTCTACTGAGACTTTTTGGACAAATTGTTCCTCCTTGTGGGTAAATAAAGTAAGATTTTTCTCTCCAATTATTAGAGAGAACTGCTGTACTCTGCCATTGTGACTTCTAAACTATCCCAAGCAGGCATAAGAAAACTTATGGTACTCTTAAAACCTTTAGTAAACTTTGTAGACAGGTGTAACAGACACAAATCCCCACAGTGATCCCAGGCTCTTCACTTTGCCATGGTAGTGATGTGCCGTATAATTTACGTTCATTCTGGTAAGACAAATTGCACAGCCTTACTTTTGGAAAAATCCTTCCTTAGGACAGGTTTTAAATGGTTTTTTAAGTAACTGAATACCCTTTCAGCAAGGGTATTTGGTTAGAAAAGAAAAAAATAGAAAAAAAAATTCTGTACTCACTATTCCAAAAGAACATTTCTCATTGAAAAGAGTTTTAACATATAATGACTAATAACATTTTACATGAACTCCAAGAAGTATTTGCTTCTTTATTCTTTATAAATAATACTCCTTTGTAAGAAGACATTGAGGAGAGAATAAACCCCTTGAAATTACAACAAAGAAACTGGGCCGTGTCACATTCAGGCAGCATGCCACCTGCTGCAAATCGTCTCCAGCAACTGCACTTACTGAAATTACTCCAGGTACTGCCAAGAAAAGCAATGTTAGCCACTACAGAAAACAGCAAATAAAAGATGAAGACCTGCAATAAGCTGTCCATTACAGAAAACTGTGTATCCTTACAGGGAGAAAACACTTTGACAGAACTAAACAAACTAAAATAAAAAAATAGCACACAGCAGCCACAAGCAAATAGGTGCGTGTGTCATCTGAGACTGGGCAGAGACTCATACAGTTAACTGCATGTTTCTGTATGCCTAACCTCACACTGCAAACACTCATGATTCTTATTAGCCTCACAATATGTTATTTTCTTACACACACAGCTTCTCCAGAACCCCTAGGTGGAGAGACTCCCAGTTTCCATTTGAAAGCAGCTTCTACTCCTTTCAGCGGAAGAGGAGTTTGAAAAACATGAATACTTGGTCTAAGGCTATAAATCAAAGCCAAAATTTATTTTTTCAAATCAATTTGATTACTTAAGACTTGTCTCAAAAGTGCTGAGGGACCCAGCTCATGACTTCGGAATAGCTGGGCTTTATTTAGCAGCATCTCCAATTGCTTCCATAACGCTTGTGACAGTGCAGCACCTTAAGTTTCCATAAACATGGGACTCTACACAGAAAAGCTCCAGTCATACAGCAAAACCCCTGTTTAAATTAACTGTGCACTAACATTCATAACTTTGCCTCAGTCCCACATGAATTTCCAAGGGTAAAATCGTACAGAATAAGGACTGGCACTAGCTGGTTCTAAAAAGAATTGTATTACTGGATTGCTTGCAGATCCCCAACAAATTTTTAAACACTGTAAACTAGTTGGGTTCACTCCTACCCCTTCTCCAAACTGCAGGAAGTTCCAGGGACTCTGAAGCCAGAGACCCTCTAAACCCATTCTAAATGTCTTTCACTGGGTTTACATCCACTTGTTCTTGTGCTGGTGTTGTTGGTTACCTTACTTATTTTCTTTAACAGAAGTTTTCCACACCTACTCAGCTTCCTCAAGACAGGCTCTCAGTTTCATTGATTATCTGTAAAAACGCTCTCTCTATCTGATCCAGTTTTAAGTCATCTCTTTTGTATATGGTGTCCAGAATTCGACAGTCTTTACTCCAGACCTGGGTCTTAGCTGTGTCTTATAAATATAAGGGGGGTTGTTCAGCCTGGAGTAGAAGAAACTCCAGGGAGACCTTTTAGCAGCCTTCCAGTACTTAAAGGGGGTCTACAAGAAAGCTGGAGAGGGACTTTTTACAAGGGCGTGTAGTGATAGGATGAGGGGTGATGGCTTCAAACTGGAAGAGGGCACATTTAGATTAGATATTAGGAAGAAATGTTTCATTCTGAGGGTGGTGAGGCACTGGCACAGGTTGCCCAGGGAAGCTGTGGATGCCCCATCCCTGGAAGTGTTTAAGGCCAGGGGGGGTGGGGCTTTGAGCAACCAGGTCCAGTGGGAGGTGTCCCTGTCCATGGCAGGGGGGTTGGAACTAGATGATCTTTAAGGTCCCTTCCAACCTAAACCACTCCACGATTCTATGATTCCATGAAAATATTAATTTTAATAGAGAAAACATTATTGTATGACTAGCCAGATGAATGCTGGGCTCTACCACACATTTGCCTTTTTATAACTACACTATATTGGTTGTTCCATCCCGCATGAGAAACTAATATGCCAAGGCTTTGCTTTCATCAGTTGCAAGTGACAGAAAAATTTATCAGCCCCCAATGCACAACTGTGCACTTAGTGTTATTACATTACATCCCTTTTCTATTACTCCTCAAGGTCATCCAGTTCTTCCTGTATGTGAGATCCCCCCCTCCTTTGTACTGAGGGTGGCTTCCAACCTTTGCTCACTGGCAGATTTCATTAAAATTCTTTTAATAACCACAAACTTCTTAAGCTTAACCCTTGATGGACTACATGGCATCACAGGTTATCTTGCTTTGTTAAAGTCCCTTCACAATTTCCCTTATGCCCTCATTTTCCATTACCCTTTGGACAGACTATCAATTTTTATTTACTTGTTTATTTTTAAATTATTAATGATTTTAATATACTATTTTATACCCAATGGAGGAAATTTTCTTCTTCAGAGGCATTTTTTCCTCTGTCTCGCAAAGCTGCAGGTGGCATTACTTGTTTTAAATATTTGCACATTAGAAACATATAATGTTTTAAACCGATGTATCAATTACACTGCTCTCACTTGCACAGAGATTTCAGAGACAGAGCACTGCTCTGAAGATGATACAGTTGAGCCAAACAATTGGGTATTTATAGACACATATATAAAATTAGCTCTAAAAATGAAAGTAGGCATATTTAGGATATGTCACTATTCAATAAGAACATTCATTAGGAATCTAAATTGAGTGGGAATGATGTTAAAGCATTTCCAAATAGTAAAAAAAAATAATAACATAAAATTCAGAAGTTTGCAGAATTTTTGCTTCTTAAAGTCCCTGTTAAATCTGGATACTGAAAGAGGAATCTCTCCTCTTTTGCTTGCCTGAAATATAGCCTGTGATCATGGTTCACGAAATGCAATCAACAGCATGAGGTCCCACAAGTTTGTTTCACACAGGATTTGTGTGTGGTTTGGCCTCAGGTTCCCAACAAACTCATTATTCTCCCCAATGTTCAGGAATTCATATGATTCCTATTAAAATGCAGGCAACAATATTTCCCAACCTCAACAGTTTTTCTTCAAAAACAATGTATAATGTGGCATTAGTACAGTATTTGACAGTCCCAGTACTTGTAAGGCTCTTGCAACTTCCAAAGTAACTGTGGGCTGCTTCTATACATCAGGGATTCCAGGCTGAAAACCTCATCTGCTGCTGCAGCAGCAGCAGCGAACGGTTTCTAAATAGGTGTCCCACTAACCTAGTTACATGCCCAAAAGCAAGGAGAAGTTTGATCCAAATGTCACTGGTAACACTGCCCTGCCATCTGGATTAAAGCTATGGGATATACTGAGATTTTGTGATTGAAATGTATGCATGAAAATCCACTTGTATACCTGCCAGCTAGGTACTAGATGTTAATTTTTCTTCTCTTTCTCTACCTCCAGCAGAATATCCTTCCCTGGACTCTTACATAAAAGGTCCATTCTACAGTCAGATCCTTCTCTACTACTCTCATTTCTACTTTCCCCTACCCACCTTCCATAACACAACGCGTCTTGTACACCTATTTCCTCCATATCACTATAGTACCTAAGAAACAACATGGCAGGCAATCAGGTGCGCTCCGAATGAAAAGATGCTCACAAACATGAGCCTGGGTGCCTAAGGCTGGTGGATTCCTGCGCAGCTGAGCCAACAAAACAGCTGGCTGCTGGGCCAAGAGTCAGCTCCCAGCTCGCTGACCTCCCCTCTGCACCACTATGAATGAGTCTAGCAAGCACAAAGGTGGACACCAAAATGCAGTCGAAGGGAGGATGGGAAGAGAAAGGGAATGTGACCTGCCACCTTGCTTAACTGTGAACTGTATCCCCTTACTCAGCCTTGCGGAACCATGTCCTAAGACTACAGGCACGAGGCAGCACGGCCCTGCACGGAAGCAGCATCATTTCTCCATTCATCTCTGCAGTGCCCCCCTCCCATGTGCTAACAAAGCTCTCTGCACAGCTGTATAATTAATTCACCCACTTCAGCCACCTTCTCTTTCAGACAGATCAGTTTTCCGAGCTGGTTCACTAAATGTCTGCGCTGTATCCGTGCCACGCATGGAAAAACAGGCATTGCAGTGGCAGGAGGCTCACCCAGTGCAGAGTGGGACTTCATCCCTTAGCAATGCCAGCCATACATTTTCACATTACTTAGGAGGCAGTTGTGTTTTAAATGTTGTTCGGAGCATCTGCTTTATGCCAAAGCCTGGTCCTGTGAGAGGACCAATAACCATATTCCCTGACAAAAGAATAAATGTAGATTCAAGCAATGACTGAAAGTTACGATCGTGCAAGCACACATCTTCACTGGGCAAGAAAAACTTGACCTTACCTTAATGCTCTCTTCCTTTGGAGCAATCGTGAAGGTTTAAATCTGACTGAATTTTCTTTGTCAAAATCTGTGAAACGAAAAAAACCACACCATTGTGACCATGCTTTAATAAATGGGGAATTTTTAGGAAACTAGGCTATAGTCTCCAATTGTAGTCCTCTTCCACTGGAAAAGACTGTACAAAGGCCTTCCCTCTAGTCAAAGGAGCATAAGGTGGCATGCCCAAGATGGTGACAAACCAAAGCCTTGCAAAAATCAGTACAGGAAGTAAACATATCAAAAACGTCAACACTTTATGGAACTGCCATGTTCTAAATCCCGGGAATCACGGTGTAGCAGTGGAGCCTAGGACTATCATTTAAACCCTTTGACTCAGTTTCCCAGCTTATAAAATGGATGGTAGGCATGTTTATGAAGCACTCTGCAAATGAGAAATGCTGCAAGCAGCAAGAGCCTTTTTTGGCTGCAGCCTAGCAATACTATAAAAACTGCATATTCACTGCAGAAGTCAGAGATGCCCAGCTGAGGATCTGTCGCAACAGCTGTATTACGCCATTCATGATGGAAATATTTCTGACAGTTGCCTACCGTTTGGAAGCTCCCATTTTTTTCTGAATAGTTTTAGAACATGCTTACCTTCAGAGAGAAACAGGTGTTTACACTGAGAGCAAAACTGTGTCAAATGCAGCCTTACATTCAAAAAATATGTATTACAAAGCCACTAGTTCTCAAACCTTTGTGAACCAGAACAAGCAATGGACAGTCTCCTCTCTCTCCCCCCAGATTTAACATTTTCATTTCTGCAGTCAAGAACATTATCCCAGGGTCTAAACAATGACCAGTGGCAAGGGGGAACCAGCACTCCAAGTACCTGCTGCCTCCACCCAACAATGAGGATGCTATTAAGAGACCTTAGAGAACTGCCAGCCAGGGGAGCACCCGGTCTGTGACTGCTGCTGAAAAACACATGAAGCTACTAATAATTTACTCTCAATGGAAAAATTGCCTTCTGTCCCCATCTGTATTAAGTCAACTACCCCAAGAGCCTAAATTAACAAGCAATTTGGGCACTGACCCACTGTTCACCTTATTTTTCAGAGACAGACCTGAATATTACACAACCTGGACTTTAGAACGATTCGAAAGCAGCAACATCCCTTTTACTCTACCTCAGAACTGAGATTTAACTATTTCAAGGAAGAGCTAACTGGCAAAAAGTATTTTTTACTTATACAAAATATTTAAAAATCTAGGTAGGATGTTTCTTATTTTTGCAGAAAGGGTTTAATGAAACTTATTACAGCTGACCACATCTGTCTTAATTTAGCGAATGTCTCTTTTGTCTATGCCTTTCAAAACTTTTCACCTTTCTCCTCTCTTCCACTCCTTTCTGCTACCCATCCAGGTAAACAGATTTTTAAAAAAGAGAAAGTAAAAGACCAGCCATTTTAACAGCTTGATAAAGAGGCTTAGAATGTGCAAAAAGGTATTTTTTCAGCATCTGCTACAAGTCACTGCAGAATTCAAGCAGCTTTGCTAATAGCATTCTTCAATAGGCAACTTTTTCCTGTTTTTGTTAACATTCATTTTCTCTTTCCAAGTAAATGGAGAATAAAGCACATAGATTACACAAAAACATCTTGTTAGACCAAAACAGAATATTATAAGAAAAACAGTACAAATGGTATACAAATAATTATATTTAACACTACAACACTAAAAAGAATACTCCATGCCATAAGTATCCTCTAAAAAGGCCAGATTTACATTACTGTGAGCCCAGCTCAGTATCAGCTTAGCTAATCAGAACCAGACATATCTTAAATTTATAGCCGTTCTGAAGGGATATAACCCATCCTATAGTTCTTGGCGCTAAAACAGCTGTCCACCATGAAAACCACAAGCAGACCACAGAGAAATTCTCCCTACCCTAGCCAAAACTGGAGAGGGGATATGAGAAGGGAAGAAAGTAGCTTTTACTGCTTCAGTGGGAGAAGGGAGGGAGAAGGGCTGCTTAAGGGGGCACACAAGCCGGTCTGACTCGTGCTACCCATTAAACACATTCAGTAACATTCACACGTAACGCATCTACAATGCCTCGAAAAACACGTTAAAACTTTGCTGTATTTCACAGGGGCAAGCTCCTCTTCCCTAGCTCCCCACCCCCAACCACAGAAAACCCAAACAGACAATTATATTCTGTTACACAGTTTTGATATTTTATGTATTTCCTCCTGTTCAAATTAAACCCCATGTGGGAGGATTAAAGTCCAATAAAACTTACTTACTACAATATGGAAGTCTTAAAATTAAATACAAACAGGAGAAAAAGTAAAACAACTCTGCTCCAAAAGAAAATAAATATGCACACAAGAGAAACATCAGTTTAACGCAGTCTTAATTCAATGGTCAATTTAGAGGAAAAATAAACCCCTCACAGTACCTGATACACAAAAGGAAAACCTTTGCAGCAGCATTTTGTTCCTTCTTTCAATGAAGGATTCTAAATATGCTTATAGCCACATTAAAACAATTTAAAATATTCATATTTAAAATTAAGAATATATTTACCGAAGTGTAAATCAAACTCGCTCACAAGTTTAACCATTTGTTCAGTCTAGTCCCCCTCCCTCTTAGGTACAAACTACCAGATATAACTACTATCCATAGTTTAATACATAGGAAATAAAAAATGCTGAATATATATAAAAAAAGAAGTAGATCCAACCTTCCAGTGTTACTTAGTATATTTAAAGGCCCTAAGTCGGTGGCAAGCTAAGCTAATTAAAAGATCCATCTAATCGGATCTTTCAAAAGTGTCCTTCAGGAAATAATGAAATAGCCTAGGTGACTAACTGCATACTGATTGCTAAAGTAGCTAATGTAGCTGCACAAGATCCAGTCAAACAATATTTATACATGCATACATATATACGAGAGATTAAACACACACAAATGAACTGCATTTTCGTCTATCTACTTGCAACTCTTACCTTGCTCCTCAGAGTATTTAACATTTCCCAAATAGCTGGAGATCCAAGGATTTCTGAACATGGTTGCACAAACAAAGGATTCGGCAAAGAGAAACTACAATAGCAGCTAATTCTCAAGCAGCCACAGCCCTAGGCCTGTCTTAGCAATATCGTGTAGAGATTTTTCATAGCACAGGACTGGAGCTGTCAGGCTATCACGTCCCAGGGAGTACAGTAAATGCATAGCAATAGGCTGCAAGCTGGAGCAGCTCAAGCCAGTAATCAGATTACAAACAGAAATTAGGCACATGAATGCTAAAACAGATTGGGCAATGGTGATTGGGAGATTTATAATATTACCACTTCAAAGATCCAGCCAAATCACATATTATATTCCCACAAAATGAATACAGAACCCCTAAATCCTCATATTTAAAAAAAAAAAAAAAAAAAAAAAAAAAAAAAAAAAAGAAAAAAGGAAAAAAATCCTCCAAGATGAGGAATAATTCCTTCCTACCTCTAATCAGGATAAACTGCAATGCTTGCTTAAGAAAAACAGCATCGAGACTGCCAAAAAAACGGACTCTGTTAATCATATCATTATGCTAAACATTTTGCCTAACTATTAGTTGGAACGTTTGAAACAGACAAGATTTATGGATAACATATGAACAAAGTTACTGGTGGGGGCGGGGACTTGCGAACAGACACCACAGCTCCAAATATTTTAATTTGAGACAGAAGGTGTAAAATTGCACAAAAGTACTGTCTAGCTACCATATTTTTTTATTAAACAGATTTGATGGATTTTGGATTGAAGAGTCAGAACCGTTTACAGCTCATTTTGAATGTCTAGAAGTATTTGTTCAAAATGGTGCAATAGCCCTGGCTAAGTCTTCCACACTGAACTACCTGATGATCTGACACACACACACACACAAAGAAGCTTTAAATATGTGATGAAACAGGTCCATGCAGCTAACCAACCAAAGGCAGTAACTGCATACTGCATCCCCTCCAACAGAGTTCTTCCCTTCAAAAAGACTTCAAGTAGTATCAGTAGAAAACTCACCCCGAGGCTGAGGCTGTCAAGACCATGAAAAGATAGTCCAGAAATACAAGACTGAAGTTCTTGACTTTTCCTACCTGTTTTTACGATACCTGGTACAACAGGACTCCGATCCATGCTGGGAACCTCTATGTACAGGCAAAATATAAGCAACCATGCTGTAAAAGAGGCTGCTTAATCACAAGTGAAAAATACAATCTACCAAGAAACTATTAATTTCTGTTGGCTCATCATGAAGTTGCATTGAGCCTGTCTAGGTCATCAAAACACTTGCTTTGCACAGCAGCAAGCTCTTGCGATGGATAGAAGAATATGCGCCTCCATCTTGTCTAATGCCCCTGCTATTTGTATTTATTTATTTTTAAACACAAATAATGTAGGAGTCACCTTAACCAAAACACCAGCACCATTTATTAGCTGATCTTTCAAGCAGTATGAAGCATCCTGGAACAAGAGTCACCCAACACATGGAACTTGGCATTGAAGCCTCTGACTAACCAAGTAACATCCTCTGTTCAGGAATATCTGATGGTAGGTACCATGTTTTTTTGTTTGCCTGTAACCTTACTGGCTCTCGTGTTGAATTCTAACCACTTCACAGCACTACCCATGGAACACAAACTGAACACTGCTTTGCTCTCTTGACCAGCTGTGAAGGCCTACGTGTACTCGAGCCTAGTAAATACAAAAGCAGTAACAAAAAAATGAATTCTATCAACACTGGTTCAAACTTGCCATTAACCTGAAAATCCACTTTATGGCCTAGACATAAGCGTAGGTGTGCTTAAAACACAAAAACAAGACAGTGCAGAAATAACAAAGAAGCTTCTGGAAATAACTATCGGGGACATTCTGGACCAGTACCTGTGTGGGTGTATCTATAAAAGAGATGACCAGTTCTGAAAAGATCCCTTCTTTCCAAACCCTGCTGATGTGAAGACTGCTTACTTGATCTTGTAAATACAGGTGTTATTATCTGGAGCATTTTTAAGCACCTCTAACTCATCTGGTACGCAATACAGGAACTGTTCCTCTTAAAGTGCAGATAAATAACACTCATTTGATAAATCATGCGGCTGCAGCCTTTAACAAGGTTGAAGAAGTTAAGACTTGACAGCTGAGCTGATGCAATAGCTCACAGCTGCCAAAGATGACAGTCCTACCTCTTTCTTGCTGCAGGACCTCTGCTAGGTCCTGCTCTCCTAGTGACCCAGTCAGATGACTAAACTGGTAGTAAACATTCCCTTTTAGTTTTGCCGGGTATGCTTTTCAGGAGGTGCCAGAACAAAGAAAAAGGCACAGGATCTTACCATCAGGAAAGGCATCAACCCTTCTGGCTAACAAAGGAGGTGAGCTCAGCTCCATTGTCAGCCCTGTGTCTGCTGATGCCCTGTATGACACAGAAGGAGAGGTGTGTTTGTGGAGGGAGGGGACAGGCTCCCACATTCCTCTGCTGCACATCATCGCCAACACTGCATCCTCACCATCCTTCTGGTGAACAGACTGCGGAAGGTAAAGCACACAGAGCCGCAGAAAAACTCTAGAGTGCCAGAGTGCCTTTCATAAATGTGTATATTTTAAATAGGTTCTTGCTTGTGCTGTTCAAATTCTACTTGCAGAAAACAGAAAGCAGCAGTTTCTCCAGCAACTGTGGCTACCACCTGCGAAGGAATACCCATGATAGGCTTTGGTGCAAGTAGGTGTCCTTTCTCTACTACTTACAGCTGGCAGGTCAAGAATACAGGGGCCATCCCACGGGATCAAAGAGAATTATTAAAGTAAAATATCCAATAAAAGAAACGTCTCTATCAAGGTCTTCACGAAGCTTCAAGCTCTCCTTATGTTTGGTTGGAAGGTGATCACCAGTCATTGCTCTGTGCATCGTATCTGAATTCACATTAATGTTAATGTCACTGCTGTTAATACTGAAACTGCTACTGTGCAGAATCCGTGACCCCAGAGTTTGCTCAGCTTCACTTCAAGACAAGGGGTATGTGCCAACACTGCTTCCAATATTAAAACTCTTAATGCCACGAGATGCTGGAGATTTAGGGTATTACACCAATGCTCTGCACTTCACACAGATAATCAGGAAGATCAGTAACCGACAACTTCCCTCCCTCCTTTCCATCAAAAAGGGATCACCTATTGTAAGACAGGTCTCCGTGCTGTCCCTTAATCAGCTTTGGCAGTGGAGAAGACGCCTTGGTAAAAACAGTAAGTTAGCAGGGTCAAACAACTGTATAAAGAAAGATGTCTTAGATTTAGCTTTTTGCTGCTTGTTTGGAAAGAGTAAGTTTAAGAGTAAGTCTTTCCCAGAAGAAAAGAAATCCATCTCCAAACACTCAATGAGGGAAGGAGGAAGAATATTTTGTCCTTCAAAGAGATCCAGTCTCCAAGACCTAGAAGTATGCTCAAACTATGTTATCAAGGCTGTGTTACAAATCCATAGTAATGTTCTTGTCCTGCTCTGCCATAATTAATTCTTGAGCATTAGCAGCCTCCAACATAAGCAAACAAAGAGAGAACAACAGTTCAGCCGTTAGAAAGGGGGGCAAGCCCAGCTGGAAGTTACATTTGCAGTCATCTGGGCAAAGAGCTAGAGGTTAAGCATGCATACATTTCAAATCTGAGACTGCTCATGAAAGACCAGCTGGCGGCTAAATGTTGTTCTGAAGCTTCTCACAGGAAGAGAAGGAAAATATATTCCTTTTGTCTGGCAAAACTAATCACTGTAATCAAAGCTGGAGTTTAAACGGCTTGCAAAACTGTTCCCAACTTACAGGGCTGCCAACCCCAAAGCACTGAAGGGTTATGAATCAGGTCCCACCAAGATTAAGTCTGTCTTTCTGAATTTTGATCACTTCTATAGAAGTGTTCCTCTGTGATAAGGAGAACTAGATACTTTGTGTGACTTGCAGTTATCATAAAAACAAAAATCAAAGAAGCCCATGACAGCTGTTTGAAGAAAGCCTAAAAATAAAATAAATAAAAAAAAAATCAAGAATGCAGAGGAAAGAAAACCCACAATGACAGCAAAGAAACTTTTAGCAAATATGCTTGGTAAACAGGAGTCTGACCAGCACAGAAAACTGAGATGAACTGTATAAACAAGATGATAAAATCATATTTTCATCCACACTTCATCAGTAGAGGTCTAAAGGAGCTCAGGAATTTTATTCCACTGCTCTTCTTCTGCACAATGAGAGTGCCCTTGGAATGGTGAGTCAAAGGGCCCAGACCTGAGATGCTGTGGACGACTGCAGGAATGAAGGTCAGGAGACAGGGTTAAACCAGACCCTTCTCTTCCATCACTCCATCTGACCTCCCCTTGCCCACCCCAAGCCACCCTGTCAGTTTTTGGCATGTAGGCATGCATTGCCAAAGGTTAAGTGGCAACACACTAGGAGAGCCTCCCTTTTCTTATTTCCTGTTCCTCTCACTCTCCAGCAATTTCTGCCAAGGTGTTCAAGAAAGAATTTAGCCCAAAGATAGAGGACAGGTCAAAAATGTAACAGAAGATTTCCTCAGTAGCATAACCACTTAACAGAAAGTTACCATCTCGAGTCATGTTCAAGCATCCCAGCTTGCAAATACAGTATGTATTCTGGGCTGGCAATGCCAGCTGGCTGTCTTTTCTCCATCCAAACACCATGTATGAGGGCAAGTGATATTCTCATCTCCTAAATGGAGGCCATTTGTACAGAAACTAGAATTGTTTCCTGACAGGGTATCATCCCTCCAGTGGGAAGCAAGTTCAATACTTTTCACTTTGGGGTTTTTGTCCCCCCCACTTCCACAGTGCAACAGTTTTTGAATAATAATCCTAGCAAGAAGATTTCTGCTTTTTGGCTAGTGATTATGTTTTGGACAGCCTTCAGGCAATACAGTGCTGAAGTTTATCTATATGGTATACTTTAAAACAGGTCATGTGCAAAGAGACAAAAAAAGTTGTTAGTGTCATAGAGGGGACTAATTTTTTTAGGATAAGATGACAGATGTGTTAAAAGAATATGGATGGTCTTTTGTACTGAATAATTACTCTGGGAAAAGGGAGAAAACCAGGTATTTTTCCATGCATACTCTGAAAAACCTTTCAGTCTCTGGATTACTATTTCAGATTTGAAGAAATCACTCAAGTCGTTAATTTTATCACTCAAAAATCTCCTAAAAGGAGATTTAGTTGTCTTTCAATCCTACTACACATTTTCAGAACAAGTAACATGAAGATAATGTTCCCTGACATGCCTATATCTCCTATCACTGTTCACAAAACCGTATGGCAAGACTGTAGCATAATTAAAGATCTTCGATGTTTTCCTCTTTAAGAGTAGGATCAGTCTAGACTAGCTCCTTAAAGGAAGTTCAAAGGCCACACGCCCCTCTCACATGCGGTAATTGGATATACCAGTGAGGGACATTATCCAAACTGAGTGAGACCTGTTTGTCTTCAGGCCCGAAATGGTAACAGGAGGTGTCAGGCACACACAGGGACAGAGCTAGGCACTGACTGAGCAAACTGCTGGAAACGAGGGACAAGGCAGGAACTCCTGTCCCAGCAGTACCTACGATTTAAATGACTAAACAGCCCAAGGACTTTGAGGAGACACAAGTTTTTACCTAGCAAAACAGTATCTGAGAGCATTTCACACCATGGCCCATGTAAAGCAGCTGCTGTTCAGGTTGTGAAGGCACAGTTAGCCACAGCTCTGTGGACACCCTTCACTGAAGTCAAGGCACAAGCAGCAGTTTCCTCTTTACCACTGCAGTGAAATAGGGCTGTGGGGAGAGACAGTTTGCAAAACTCTTGCCCTCCAAAACAAGTGGCCAGGGTCTCTAGGATGAATTTACCCATCTTCTGACAATTCTAGTCTCTTCAGTCTCCAGAAACTTTTCCATCACAGAGCAATACGACCAGCACAAGGCTGTCGCCTTGCCTGGAGTGGCAAGCGGCCTCATGTACTTCAGTGACACAAAAAGCACAGCCAGGCTACTGAGCTTTCTCCTGGCTGGTCTTGAACACCTCTCCACTGCTATCTCTGCACGCGTGTAAAAGCCCAATAAGGGAGCAGAGAGAGGCACGCATACCACAAGGGAGAATTTATAACAAAGTTCTTTGGCTCTTCATGGTAATCATCTAAGGAAAACATCAATTTTGTTTACCACAGTGATGTGACATTTCACAGGCCACATCATATCCCTGCTTACTTACCTTGAAATATAACTGTCATTTTCAAGCCTCAGGCTATCCGCTATCAGACAGACGGCACCCTTGCAGACAACAAATCCGTGGCCCCAGCTCCCATCTTGTTTATAGCATGTTGCAATGCTTTCTCATGAAATTAAATATTTAGTAAAAGAAATAAAGAAAAAGCATCTGCTTTATTCAAGAGCTGATGGTCAAAGTAGGACAGCTCAACTACAAGTACTGCCACCGAAAATAATGTCAGTATGAAAAGGCACGTGTACCAGGCTTAATTTACATCCAGCATGGCTAAGCAAAAATTCATGAGGAAAGAAAAACTGGTTAGCACAGTGACACTGCAGTTCTGGAGCCTGTTCTCTTGAGAGCAGGTTTAAATTCACAGCAGCTACGGCCTTTTCTCTTTATTGCCCTCATACACTCCCAAGGCCCCTGCAAAAATCACAAATGTGTCTGGTGCTCAGGAGGGTACCAATCGCTAATAGCAAGTTAATCACAAGTCAAATCTGAAGAGCTTTCACAGAACTGCCCAGGAAAGCTTGCACAGTACCTGCCTGTACTGTACTTGTATAAATCTATGGGTATTTTACCCACAGACTTTTTTTTTTTTAAAGCCTTCTTCCACGTGAGTCATTTTTCATGAGGTGGGTATGAAGCAACCTAGTCGAGTCCTGGTCTGCACACAGGCACCGGGTGCCAATATTCCCCTTCTCCCGGGAGCGGGATCATTGCTTTAGCCAGTAACAAGCAGTCTTCCAATAAAGGGCATAAAACTGCACAAGAAGAGGGAAGAAACAAGTCCTTAAATCATAAAAAAAAAAATAAATTCATTCCTCTTAGTTCAGGTGTCTCTCTGAAAGCAGGCAGCACAAGGAATGCAAACACACTTCTTCACACAGGCCATCACAACGCATTCCAGTATATGGAATGACAGCATGAACCGGCATCCTAAGGTTATAACCAAGCA
This sequence comes from Chionis minor, assembly GCA_013398295.1. Lineage (NCBI taxonomy): Eukaryota > Metazoa > Chordata > Aves > Charadriiformes > Chionidae > Chionis > Chionis minor. Next base: position 1,118,346 of record VZSF01007519.1, on the reverse strand, counting down.
CATGAAAAATACATCAGGAAAGAGAACTATAGTTATTAACATTTACACAAAAGGATTTTATTTTTTTTAAAAGCCATCTCTAGCATAATTCTTGACATTTGCCAAGCAGAGTTCAGCCTCCGACAGCTGGGCTCAGGCAGCAGCAGCTCCCTGGCAGCACGCTGTCAGCGCCGCAGTACTGGGTCGTATCTCCCGGGGTCTGGGCTGGATCCGTTCTGGGCTGCGCGCTCTCCGCCGCCATCCAGCACGTTCCATCCCCAGACACCGCGGCCGCCACAGCTTGCCTAATAAGGCCACGCGCGAGTTGACTGGCTGGCTTATAGGTCACCCAGTGTTTACCTTGCAAGCCGGCAGCGCAGCGGCGGCTGGAGCCTACCTACCCCTTGGGCAGGCAGAGGGGGCTCAGCCAGCCCTCCTCGGCAGCCGTGCCGCTGCTCTGCCATCCCTGCGCCTCCGGAGCCGCGGGAATGGCGGCAGAGCAGGGCTGGTCAGGAGCTCTCGCTGCTTCTGCGCCAGAGGTTAAGCTCAGTCAACTGCTCACAGCTGAGGGAGACATGCTTCAGTTTTACACCGGGCAGCGTGAAACTGCAGCAAGTTCAGCTGCAGTTTTCACCGCAGCACTTTTTAGGACCACCAGACTGATAAAATAATCAGCTTTCTCACTGCATGAGTTGCTTGAAAGTAGGCCAGCAGCACGGGTATAAACAGCCACCTTCACAGCTCCGAGACAGCAGACAGGTACTTGTCAAACACCAGAACCAAGTGAACTAGATGAAAGAAAGGTACAGATACTCATTTGAACACTACTATTTAATTATTTAACACTCTTGATCAGTTATGGTGAGACTCACTGCAATTCAGACAGATGGCTTCAAAAGTAATGATTTGCTCTCCCCAAAATAGCTATCTGGCAAAAAAAACCCCTGCTTCTGCTGCTCGCTGCCTCTCTTGTGATTCAGACTGGTTTTTCCTTTATACCTCTCCCAAGGTAATTGCAAGATGTTAGATTTGGACACCATCCTATCCTCTTTCCCAGAACAGAGTCTGCGAGTCTCTGTGGTCAGAGCTGGCAGAGAGAGGAGAGCAGCATAGGTCACCTCCCCTCGCAGCGCTGCTGGGAGCCCCCTCCAAGGGGCCGTTCAGAGTGGCTTTTCCCTGCGGGCCAGTACAGACTGCATTTCTGTCCTTCAGCCCCCCCATGTCTGGCACTGAGCAGTAACATAGCAGAACAGTTCAGATGTTATTTGTACCCTGATATTTCTAAAATCGGCGTCCGATCTTCTAAGCCCTTTCCTGCCATGAATGAAGCATCCACCGCAAGCACGCTGCCGGAGGGCTGGCAGAGACTGTCCCCGGTCAGCAGGGACGGGCACAGGGAGTACAGGTCTGCGGGAGGGCACTGGAGAGCAAACTGAAGATCCTGCCCATTGTCCCGGAAACTTTCAGCTTTTGCATTCTGTAAACTCTGTATCACAGCTCCTTAGTACCAGGATAAACAACACCACCCTGTAAGGCTTAAATATCTACCTAGTACTACTACTAGGTATAACGATACATTTACCAAATGGCTCTCACAGCTAGAAAAATCTCTAACACACAGGGAGTAAAACTAAACCACGATTAGCACCCCACTTAAAGCAAACTACCGCAGTTATGTCCTGTTCCTGTAATGAACCTGGGTTCACACCATTATAATTAAAAGTGATAGCATATATGGCCAACTCACTCTTTAAATAGTGCATGTTTAAAAATGCAGTTGGGAATCATGCTGACAGTTTGTAAGCTTAGCCATTACCATTCCGGGCTGAAGCTGTGGCCAGATGCACGCTCAGATCTTGGCTCAGAACTGCTGATTTTCTGCTAAAAGTATACTCCCACCCAGTATGTGCTTTGCTAATACAAAGAAATAGGGCACACACATTCAAAAAAGGGCCAGTCAGACACGATTACACATAACTAGTCCTAAAATAAGCTAATTCACTTTGTGTCCAATTTGCTTAGGTCAGCAGCACAGCGTGCTCTTATGACTATCTAATATCAATAATGAATGCTGTAGGAAACTAAACAACACACCAGCAATGAGACAGACTGGTCTGTGTGCATTAGACCTGTTAACAGAGTTTTAGGAAGAAGTCAGGATAACCCTGAACTGTGGCAGCTGGTCACACTTCGCAGACATCCAGGCTGGGATGAGGAAAAACCTATTGGGCTTGTACTACTTGCTAGAGGAAATGGGTTCACCCATTCATTCTGGTCTCTCAGAATACACACTGACAAACTCAAAGTACCAGGGGGAACACTGTCTCTCCGTTTGGTTAAAAAGGAGAATCTCAATAAACCCAGGCACATCCAGAAAACACAGAGACACCCTCACAGATGACTGCTTATTTCACACCAGTTAACTAAGGACCGTTTGTGTAACTGCACACTAGCAAATGCTTTCAAATGTTTTTCCACTTTTTCAGTTTCACTTTTAAATGGGAGGTAAAGTAACAGTTGACTTTTCTCCATTCTAGCACTCCCATTTCCCATCTTTGCTCACAGACATTAAGAATTCCGAAAGACTGGCTTCAGGAAGGAATTTTTGGGACAGTTTAGAAATACAGCAGTATCTCCTCCACTGTGCCAAAGACGGGGAAAAAAAGAAAAAAGAATTAACATTTTTTTAATCTGTATTCTGAATATCCTAAATGCAAAAGGACATCTAAGCAGTAGAGATGTCACCCTCACAAAGCAGCATGGCTTTTTCATTTCTCAGAATAAAGCAGTTATTGTACTCAGTGATACCTGACTGATGCAGAGTTAGAAAGTGAAGTTCTCAGTGAATTCTTCAAGAACAGCGTAGAAAAACAATTTCAGCAAAATCTATGCATATCAAAGGTGACGCTGAAAGAACAGAGTAATACCTCTAATTCAAATGAAGGTTGAAGAATTTTTTCCGCACAGTCCCCCAAATAGGCCACTTCCTCATGTGACCTTACAAGAGTCAACTGCCACCCCAGGCCTCAGTAAACACATCTAGCACGAATCAACAACTACGTGCTGCAGGCACACGTCCACTGAGAAGACAGATGGGATTTCAGTGAGGTAACAGGACACTTAAGTGGTAGAGAAGTGTTCTTCCCCTGGTGTACAGATCAAGCTCAAAAGCAAAACATCGTGACTTTGTTCAGATGAAACATAGCAAGCAGAGAAAACAGCCTACAAAGGAACGAACAAGGGCAGTTGCTTGGGGAGCTGAGAGGTTTGTTACAGTCCAGCCTCCCGGAGCCACCTTGGGAGCATCCAGAGGACAGCCCCAAGGCTGGTGCAACCTCGATGCCTGTGTGATGGCTCAGAAGGAGCGCTCTGCCACACCATGGCTTTTACTGCCACACAGGAGGAGTTCAGCTGTATTTGCCCTGACGTTCACACATCTTCCTGAGACTAGAACTGCCAAGCCCAGCTCTACTTCTTTTAGTCTCCTAGCTCTCATTCTTGCCAATCCTTCTCTTCTGATTTTATTTCTGCTGCCTTCTGCACATGTCCACCTTCCTCCTGTACCCATCCTATGGCTAATCCCACCACAGGTGTATTCTTCAGCATTTCCAAATCTACTCCTACTCCTCTCCTTGGTCTTCTCCAGCTCCTACTGCAGGCTCCCCCATTAGAGACCCTGCCCCACCCCAGAGGATCTCTTCACCTGTTTCACTCCACCCTCTCCCCAAACCAGGCCACCTTCTCGAGCAGAGTTTTGTTTTCCTTCTCCAGGAAGATTCAGTAAAGGGCTGTCTGATCTAGCAGACTTGTTCCTTACCCTGCCCTTTACTAGGTGAGATCTGCACATGGAAAATGAAGGATGTGCATTCATGAGAGCTGAATCAACCCAGAGCACACAAAACTCGATTTCAGCAGCACGCTATGGAGCAGGCCAACAACTGGAGGGTGACAGCGTAAGCGCACTGATAGTCTTGGCCCCTTTTGCAGGTAAATTCCCTTCATCAGTCAACTTATTTGTCCCATGAATAGCACCAAAGGAATGCGGTGCTGTTTGAAGAGAGGTACTGAGCATGTGTAATGGAAAAAAGAGACATCCCTTAAAAGAGAGAAAAGACAGGCAGCTTGAACAAATTAGAGTTGGAAAGAATGAAGGACTCTGTAGATGTCTTGATGTTCATTGGTTATTGCGGTAGTACACTAACAGCCAGTTACAGAAAAGGTGTTGGACTAGGTCCTCGCACGGCAGGCCCTAAACCTGGATTTTGAAAATATACCTACAGTAGTATTTGTCTAAAAGGGAGGCAAAACCACCACTGAGGAGTAGTGCATTGTCATCTAAATCGCAAATACTCACAAAACAATGCTTCTTAGTGAGCAGGACACAGTGGGACACAGCCCTGCCCCGGGTGATGATAAATACCCTCAGTCACTGGTGACCTGTGGCATGGAACAGCCTAGCGCTGTGCCAGTGTCCAGCTAGCTCACAGAAGGCTGTGTTTAGGTGCTGCAGGAGGACAGAGCTCAGGATGGGCTGCAAAACCCAGCAGGGAAACGGGGCAAGTTCTACAGCGAGACTTCTCTTCACCACCCGCACCACACTCTCTCTGCAAATCAAGGACACCTTGCCGTTCTCAGGAGCAATGAGATGTCAACGAGCCTTGGGGAATTTTTGGGGTGCATGAACCCTGAGAAACTCCATCCTTAAAATGCCCCATCATCCTCCCAGGCCCCACAGCTCATGATCCAAGCAATAAACAACAGTTGTACCCGAGCTTCAGCACCTTACCAGAGCATGTCCAGGACAGGTACACAAGAAATTCACTGAAACGCACCTAGTTTATTGTCAGCATAGTGCCCTGCTCCCAGAGTATGCAGAAAGGTACTCCTATGGCATGAAAATAGTCCTTCTTCCTACATCAGGGAGCCTCCAGGAGGCATTTGGGAACTTTATTTTCATACACCAGCACTATTGGCACATTTACTATTAAGTTATATATCAACACTCCACACAAAGGATTTAAGTCCAAGCAAGATGCTTGTTTTCCTCATTCACCTTTTCTACACCTGGCCTGATTTTTAAAAATGCTAATGAATAAAATAAAGCAGTAGAAGAGCTAGGTAATCCAGCAGCTTCTCTAAATAAATTATTTAACAATTTGTATTGCACTTTAGCATACAAACATCTTGCTTTGACTTAACAAAAAAACCAAGCAAAAAGAAAACCCAAAAAAACCAAAAAACCCCCAAACTCCACCCCCCCCCCCCCCCNCCAAGATCTTAAATAGTAAACTAAACACAAAAAAGCTCAGTTAAGGCTACAACTCAAGACATTTATACTATCTTGTAAGTGTATTGCTTGCCAATGGCTTTAAGTCAAACTACAGCAGTATTTTAAACTCCCATGGAAAGTATGCCTGCATTAAAACTCAGTACAAGAAACTTAAACATCCTGACAGCATGTGGCCATGCATGAGATCACTGTGAAAAGCTGCAGCATTTTCTTCAGCTCTTTATTTTCGTTTCCTGGGAAGTTTGAAACCATAATCAGCAGCTTATACCCAAAGTCTAGATGTCAAGACAGCACTGACTGGAGTAAGTCCAGGAGTTGCATTAGCTCACAATATGCAGTAAAATAACAAAATCCTATCCAAGGAGAACTGGAGCACTAGAATGCTATTTAATGAAGGCTGAACAAAACTAGAGGATTGCTCCTAGAGAGGATACTATATAGGGTTTTCACTTGGAAAGCCTAATTTCACTTTTATAGTCAAATTCTCACTTTCTTCCCTCAAGTGTATGTATGTGTGTTAGAAAGTATTCTATTAAACAGTTTGGCATACGTAAGTTCTCAACTAGTTGCTTTTTTGGGAGCTTTTTGTTTGCCAAGAATTATCTGTATTTCTTGCAAGTCATTATAAGGAACAGTGTGAGAGCATTCAGTTTCTGGTATTTCAGGGGTCTGAGGGTCTGTAAAAACCATCTGCATAGAAATCGGATTTTACAGAAGATTCACAGGAAAAAAGTTTAGTCAGTTGGGGGTTTTTTTTAAAGTTTTTTTTTAAATTTATCGATTAAAATAAGAATTTCTGTTACAATAAACACAACTCTTGATTGAAAGAATCTTATTCACCTGTCCTATCCTATCTTTTTGTTCCATAATCAGGGAGCAAAGAGAAGCAGAAGATGGGCAGCTTGGTAAGTAACCTGGAAAAATGACTTCCAAACATAGACAAGCAGGGAAAAGAAAGAAGGCGGCTAAGGGATGCCAAGGTGAATCAGCACCAGGAATGCCAGGAATCTACATCAATGTAGACCACTGTCTTGTTTTATTTAAAAAGTCAAGCAGTTGTTTCTCTGTGTTAGTGATAAACTGTTACTTGTGGCACTTTTTTTTTTTTCCTAATGGGTGAAGCATGCCACTGAGGGTGTTCCACATTCACTACTTTGTGTCAAATATCTTAAAAAGAACATCCAGTAACACTCATTATTAAATACTGTAACAAATATACGCCCAACCCCAAAATAACTTACATTTTATTTCTACTTCCTTATCTAAAGGGTTAACTCCTGTTCATAGACATTCTTAAATTTTTTCCCCTTAATATCTTAGATTGTGAAGAAAATAAGCAAGTGTGGGCTTCATACAGGATACTTCAGTTCTCAAGTTTAGAGACTGCAGCAGGACTTTGACTCCCTTTCAGTTACCCCTACTCAGGGATAGGGTTTGGCAAATCAGACAGTAAAAAGAACTCAGAACAGATTTTACGTGCCATTATGTCAGAATAACATATAGTTATACCCATCTCCATCTACTGGAATTGCTACAAATGCCTTTTTTCCCCCTCCACATTTTTAATCCCATCAAGCATTCCGCTAGTTTATTCTTTTTCCAATCCCTGGTAGTATTAATGCACCGGGATGAGGTCTTATAAATACTCTTATTCCAACTTTATATGGCATGCTGGCTACCTTTGCCATAAATAAAAGCTACTTATACAATGCCCAGCTAATATACAAACAAAGCCCTCATCCGTCACAACTGAGCCACCTCACTCCGCTAAGCCCCAGTTATTTTACAGTTCCTTCTGTAACTGGTTCCACATGAAAAATTATTTTAATGCCTAGTGCTGCTACTCCTTTTTGGTCAAATATTTAAACAATATATTAGCTTTAGCTTCTAATGTTAGCTTCCCTGTGAACTTGCTACACAGAGGCCATGCTCAGGCTATCAATGCCTCAAGACCAGCCTTAGGGTGACTTCGTGTCCAGCTTAGATTTTCAGGAAATCTCCTGAGACCCGTAAGACAGGTTACTAAAGCAGCAGTACTATTACTGAAATGGTTGTGGTGGAGCGCATTCGCAATTAATCACAGCTAATTTCTGGAAAAAAATTGAGAGCAAAACACAAAAACCTTGGCTCCAATGCTAGCCATGTGACTGAAGACTTGCACGACTGAAGCACCACGTGAAAGGGGTATTTTAACATACCTTAATCTTTGAAAGTTTTTGTAAAGCTGCCTTCAAGTAAGCCAAGACACAGATACGCCATATCCTACAACAGCAAGGATCACAGAAGACAGTGCAGTGTCTCCCTCAATATATCCTACTTGCTGTTAAACTGCCCCCAGTATATGACACCTTTTTTAGACTGTTGGTTCAGCAGGTTGGAGGAAGCTGGCTTCTGGCAGAGAAAGACAAAAGCTAGCACAGCTACACCCCTTTCCTGGCAAGTAATTTATCTAAATCAGATTAAGCTTTTCTGACCTCCTCCACCTACCCACAGACTGGGTTAAATGCAAGGGTTACCTATCCAGCCCCTTTGGTACTAACAGGACGCAGCTGAGTAAACAGCTCTGTCCTCTTAACATACAGCAGTGGGACTCAGGAAAAAAAGAAAAAAAAAAAACCCCAACCAAAAAACCCTCCAGGCTGGTTCCCAGGCCTCCTAACACCATTCAGAAAGCATCAATCATTTTGAGTGTTATAATTGATATTGAAAGTCAGTTTTGCATGATAAAGCCAGATATCATAACTTTAAACGTAACTGTTAATATACACAGAGGGTAATTTAGAGGGCATTTGTACAGACAGCCCATTAAAAAGAACTAAGAAGCCAGATGAGTAAATTAGAAGATAACGATGTCTACTTTAATATGTGTAATCTGACGTTGCTTTAACTATAATATTAATCACTTTAGGATACAGCACTACAGAAAGACAGTGAACAGCTTTAGAAAAAGAGAGCCAAATGGGTTTCCTCTGCTCTCCACAATGTACAGTCCAATATATGTTGACAGTGCCTCATCAGATGTGTATTGAAACAACCACCTTGACAAACCATCCTAATTCAAAGCTTAAAACCACCACATCACCAACTTTATTAGCAGCACAAGTGAAACATCTGTTGTTCTGCAAAGCCTTGAACTTGTTTTTCAGTATTTCAACTCTGAACTTTGTTTCTGCTTCAGGAAAATTTTGGATTTAGAAAAGAATCACACTAGCATTCAGGGCTTCTTGATAGAATAGGTTTGATCTTATTTTGGAAGTAAATCCTTTGGGCTTTTTAAAAAAAGAATAAACAATGGGGAGGGGTTGTGTGTTTCTGCCATTACCTTTACAACTACAAATTGACTATGGGGTAACTTCTTAGATCAGCAATGTAGGCTAAGGATGGAAACCAGCTGACAAAGAATACCTGAAACTAGATTTGCCTAAGTTCCTTTACATAAACCCAACTCTATTTGTCTATAGATGACTGTTCTTGCAATCTTGATCCTCAAGAAAACCTACAAAAATAAAGCCTTCCAAAAAGAAGACAAAGAACTAAAATTTCCTAATTCCGCTAGATACTGAGAAAAACAATTATTTCTCAGTCTCCCCCCTCCACTGAAGGAATATCATAGTAGCAAACTCTTCGACAGTTCAACGCATGTCTGATTAAACTTAGTAGTTTTTCATAACTTCTGTTTAACCTTGAAACCTGCTGCTTCTATTTCAGACCCAATGAAGTGCTGGTGTGCCTGCAAGCTTGTCTCATTTTTTCCCCCCATACCAGCTGGTCTAATAAATTACCTCTTCCTAACAACCTCACGTTAGCTATGTCCTTAGATCATACACAGCAAAACACCATTATGTCACTTCAAACTTGTATTAAACCCCAATAAAGAATACTTCTGTCTCAAGAAATAATAAAAAACAAACTACTACCTTGCATTACAAAGGTAGCTGTTTATCTTCTCCACTCATCACACAGGTGAGAGTTTATATGCAAGGAAAGGCTCACTTATTAAGGCTCACCTTGCACTAATACAAGCATCTTGTGTTTAAACTGCTCTAAATGTAAAAAAAAAATAGAGCGATCGGATGTTTAAGTAAGTCTGAGGTGACTCTAGGGCTGATGGTTAGGTTCCTAAACAGTCTGCTACAGAGTATGAATGTAAAAAAAAACAAAACAGTTTGCGTGATTTAAATTTAAAAGCAATTTTTTCACTTAATTTGAGAAAGGGAAGTGGGGGACAGGGAAGGATCAGTTTGTTGCAGATAAATTCCCTCTTTTCAGTCCGTGGGTAAAAGGTCCTTTTTTATTTAAGGTCCGCCAGTTGGAGGCTTAACTCCCCTTTCAGACATGCCTTTATTTGGAAACAATGCAGGAGCAGGCAGGGCAGGGCTTTTTCATAAATGCTGCCCAGCCACATGCAAACTAACAACAACTTGGCAAAATGAGTGGCAGCTCTGCACAATCAATACAGCCACATATGCTCCTCTAACTGTCCCCGGACAAAAAACCAAACGTGGAGTTTAGGGTTCGAAAAAGCAAACAAACAAAAAACCCGCTTTGTAATTGCTTACTAACCATTAGAGGAAATCATTAATCATTGCTTTTAGGCAAAGACCTGAGCTCCATATAAATCCTGCAAAGCTTGAAGCTCACACAACCGCACTCTTTAGGACTCTCACTGCCTGTCTCAGTGCTATCTTCAGGATTGCAGGGTGTTTGCTCTCCAGAGCACGGACTGGCTCCAGATAAGAGGGCGCAGCCGTATGAAACGTGCAGGCAGCACCGGTTATGAATGAGAGGGGACAGTTCCCACTTCCCACCAAGTGAAGTGCTGACAAATGACTGGACATTAAAGCTGCAAATTAGGCACCATCAATGTACCAAAATGCGGGAATAAGACACAGCTCGCACATTGGCACTCGTCTGTTCACTACAATACCTGCAAGATGGCTCCTCGAGATCACATTCCCCCTTCTTCCCACAGACAGGGAGAGGAGACTATTTTTACACAGCCACTGACCAGCCCACTTTGACAAAAATAAATGGAAGTAGAACTTGAGACCAGCCATCTTCGTGATACTCCTGTCTCCCAGGAGTCTCAGGAACATTAGTGACAGAGAAGACCAAGTGAGAAGAGGAGACCCCAGGAATTTGAAGTTATAACCTGACCTCAAGTGCAACGTCAGGATCTGTTTGCATTTCCTTTCTCCACCCTGCTTTCTCTCACACCAAGAAATGCTCCCAGCTAAGACAGTTACCATACCTTCAGCAATTTTTCTTTTGGAAATAAAAGATTCCATCTAGTTCCATTCAGATTTTGTTCCCCATTTGCTTCCTCTCAGACATTGCCAAGGTCAGATATAGGAACCATACAAAAAGGCATTAAAGCAAAACAGAAAGAAGCGGTATCTATTTAAAGGTACTTTCATCTTCCTCAGAAAAAGAACTTTTGTTCCAGAAGTTAAAGTTCACGTTCTGCACAATCTTCCTGGATTACCCCCTATGCTCCTCCTGCAGCACTGGCTCAGTGCTGTTGAGCTGAGGGAAAAACATCCCCTTCACTGCCCACGAGGTCATGGTCCACTGGGGCTGGGTGCACCATGACCAAGCCAGTCTCTCACTTCCAACCTTTCTAGACCACAGTGTTCACAGAAACACCTGGTTTCAATGACAGAAACCATTTCCATCCATCCTTTGATGGATGGTTGATTTGATTAGATCAGTCCTTAGGCCTATAGATACTGCTTACCCTGGGAGAGTACCCAAAGAATCTCTTGAACCAGAAGTGGTCTGCATCTGTACGAAAACGCAGATTCCTCATCTAGAAAGTCTGAACAATGGAAGAAAGAGGGGGAAATACCTCCTAAAAAACTTTACTTGCTAAGGCTTTTGTTCCCAGAAGACAGAATTGTGATGAAGGTTTGGCATCTGTTCAGTTCCTCCTCTGTGGCAAGTAGCCTTGCCGTCTCCTGCACAGATGCCATCCACACAACTTTGCCTGCCTGCAGGTTACATTCAAACGACTCTCGTCCAGAATAGTCTTGAACTTTGTTTTCCATCGTGAAACACATCTTGCAGATGTATATTTTTATTTTTCCTGCTTGATCTCATGCAGAGAGGCCACCCAGTTAAAGCATCTTTGGTAAGCTTAAAGCAGGAAGAAGTGGGTGGGGGAAAGACAGTTTCTGTGGCACAAGTCCCTTTGTAGTAAAAGGACTCAAGACTGAGGAATATGTGTGGAAGTATTCATGCTTACTTAATCACGCAAATGGCAAGATTAGGTAAGTGATAAAGATGTTTTCCTCTCAGAGGACTCCTAAAGGCCTCTGTCCAAAAGGCAGCCTGTGTTTTACACCCAAAAGCAGACACTGCCTCTTTAGTCATCCTACAACAAGAGCTGCTGAAAGCTGAGGTTATTAAGTGATTTTCCTTCTCTCAAAATCACAGCACATCTCACTAGACAGTATTGATTTCCTGTTGCACTTCCCCAGCTGATGAGAGCTCTTGGGAGCATTATTTCTGATAAAGTATATTTCAAAATTTAGGACTTTTTGCATTTTTATGGCCTCTGTTAGATTTAATGACTGCTGAAGAGTTTTTGTCTTAAGAAGAAAGATTTCAATTTCAAAACAAGTTGGAACAATTTTCTAAATCCTCCCAAACTTTCAGAATCTTATTAAACATGGTTTGAGATTCACAGCTGTTTTCAGGTTTTTTGCTGGCATTCAAGAACTGCTTCATCTATGTTGTCATCTATGAAAGTTGGGGTTGTTCAGCCTGGAGAGGAGAAGGCTCCAGGGAGACCTTATTGTCGCCTTTCAGTGCCTAAAGGGGGCCTACAAGAAAGATGGGGACAAACATTTTAGCAGGGCCTTTTGCAATAGGACAAGGGGTAATGGCTTTAAACTAAAAGATGGAAGATTTAGACTATCTCTGGAACATTCAGCGTCAGGTTGGATGAGCTCTGAGCAACCTGGTCTAGTTGAAGATGTCCATGCTCGTTGCAGGGGGGGTTGGACTAGATGACCTTTAAATATCCCTTCCAACCCAAAGTACTCCATGAGTCTGTGTTTATAGTCTTTACTGTTCCTTGCTCTGGCAAAAGAAAGGGGGTTGACCAGCTGTTCCAGTTTCCTGACCAAAACAAATTACTAGTTTGGTTCGGTTTAGATTTTAACTCTACACCACATCTAAAAAAATTCCAAGTATTATTTTGTTCCTCTTCCTCCTACAGGTTCTGCTGTTAAAAGGGTCCTGTGTTACAGACCTTGATTCAAGAAACACAGTAACATATTCTTCCTTTTCACCCTTTCTATTTAAAATAGGAAGTATGTATTATTTGAAGTGGAACAGTAAAATTAATTTTGGTAAAGTCCTAAAATTTAGGACTTCAACTACCCTGACTTCAGGTTAGCTAGAATCCTGTTCAGCGTTTTTGCCCATCATACCACTAACAGGACATATATAAGAGACTTGCTTTGGTATTTCTTCTAAAGTTTCAATCAATACTGTGTAAAAAATGCAATAGGAAAAATAAGAGTACACTAACCACCAACAAAAGTTAGATATTTTTCAATTTGTTTCTGCCAAATGGGACTGGAACTGTAGCTCTCTCCAACCTCTCAGCAGTTCTCAAAGCATTACAAAATACTGCTGTCCTAAAAAACCAGAAATCAGATATTTTTCATAACTCTTTTGAGAGGAAGCTTCTTAAAACAAAGCAACAATCCTTAAAACTGATCACTGCCTTGAGAAAGTAAAGTTACTATAGTATTAGTATCCTCCTTAATAAGCCCAGTGAACGCTAGAGATTGTATTTAACAACAGGCAATTTTCAAGAGAGCCATCACATGCTTCCCAGCCCAGCAGGGTACTTTATGGCAGGCAAGCCAGAAATTGTGACCAATTCAGTAACAAAAATAAGCACAAAAGAAACGATCGGCAACTCAGCTACTTGAAGCTGATTTATTTCCACAGTAGCTGGATGTAAATACTTCCTCTTCTCTACACTGGTAGACTTTCAGTTCAGGGAATATATTAAGAGATTCAGAACCTACATCCAGTGCTGTGGCTCCCTCTGATTGCTGTATTGTGTAAAAACTATTGTAAGAGCATGTTCAGCCTAGTTAGCCAGGAATTTTACCATCTCTATAATTAATTCTGGAGTCTGACGTCATCACCCCCCCAAGCTTCTCTTAAAATTTTAATAGCCTGCTTTATGAATATTCATTTGCCAGCATTACACTTGAACGGATTTATGAAAACCCAATGGCATGTCAGTTCTCAAATAAGTTCCATGATTCCTGCTGCTTCCTTAGCATAGTTATTACAAGCCAATTTTACGCTGTCAGAAAGTGCATCAAGCCTGCAGTTGTTCCAAGCATCTAGATCATTTCATAGAGATGAACAGACATAGCAGACATCCGAGTGCTACTGCTAAGGATGCCTATTAATCTCCTTGCTGGACGTGATGCTTCTTCATGGGTCTCATTGGTTCTAGGCTATAAAACCTGTTTCTCCCTTATCTGCCGAAGTTTCTCTCCTCCTACAAGCCAAGCACACGACAACCGGCCCTTCAAAGGCTGCTCCTATGTGAGAGAACAGTCGCCTAAACCACAAAGGGTGTACAAGATGTGTACAGTCAACTATTTCACACAGTCGTCTTGCTTCAGCAAGTGCTGCAAGTCAGATGAAACTGGCACACTGCAACAGCTAAATAAAGTTTGTGACACATTATTCCATTACCAAGAGGCATAAACAGTTCTTCTGTACCAAAAGGTATAATTTGTTTAACAGTTGTTTATTTTTTTCAGAACTGTGACAGTGTTTCAATCTTAAACGACTGGCATAGACACTACTGTATTTCACAGACATGTAACCCAACCACCCCCAGATGTAAATCATCTCCAGTTCTGAAAAGAGAGCTCAGTAAAAGTTCTTATTGATGGAAAGCTGTTAAGAACTTGAATCGGGCAACAAATGTTTACAGCACAGTTTGTAAGGCACATAAAATTTAAGCCTACATTAAGTGTATTAAGCCATATGCATTTTTAGTCAATTATTTAGAAGCTTCTTCCTAATATTTATGCAAATTGGAAAGCAAAACTAGAAAGCCAAATAGTATTTGTCATTTTTCTTATCTATTCCTTAGCTATGCTTCTCTTCTGTCAGCAGAGTGGCAGCTCAGGAAAGCTCAGAACTACTTTTGTCATTTCCTAACAAAATGAATTTAAATAAATCCTTCATTTGGCAAATGCAGTATTTAAAGGTGTCTCCAAATGGAACCTGTAGACTACTCGAAGTTAGCAGGAGAAAAGGGCAGAGCGATGCAGATAAAGAATAACTTAAGTAATAAAAAAGGGTATTATCCCTGAAGGGAAAGAGAGGGGAAATTAGAGACCAGCAACTCAGACAGTAAAGAAGAAAGGTCAGAAGTCCTGAAGGATGTAATCATGATCCTGTTTTAAAAAGGGGAAGGCTAAAATTGTGACTGAAACAATGGCCTGTTGGCCAGTCCAAAAAGTTTGAAATGTAAAGCCCATCAAATGGCTTTACAGAACATCATCACTTGCAATTTTTCCCTTGATGTTTCCTCTAGCTCCCAGGCCACAGCTCTGGCCAGAGACTGGTGTTTGGGAATTGAACTGTAAATTCTTACCAAAACCTGTTGAAAAGCTTTGTATTACAGGCAGTCGTGGATGCTGGTCAGGGTACAGTAAGTACAACATCACTGTGGTTGAATGACAGTATTTCTGGTTTGCTTCTGTAGAGAAACCAGGCTATTTGGTCTTGTTTTTTCTTTCCCAACCTTCTTTGGGGAGGGGAGGGAATAATTTATGCTATGTCCTCAGAATACAAAGAACTATTGTCAAAGTCACAAGCTGCCTGTTTGCCCTAACAGGGATAGATGCTTTGTGGTGGAGGGGGAACAGGGACCATTCACTTGTAAAAGATCTCCTTTAGAAATACAAAGGGGATTTTGTTATTATTATTATTTTAAAAAACAACAGAAGGTTAAAATAATTTACTTCAAGAACTTCTGAGCTAAAAGCTTGATTTTTGGTTTTGTAAGAGCTCTAAAAGGAGGTGAGGAAAACTCAAACCAAGTCTGCCCTGCAAAAGTCTACTCTGCCCATGCCCCCCCACTCCCCCCCTCTTATTTATTTATTTTTAGTGACTTGCAACTAGCCTGAAACAAAAACACGTTTGGGTAGCTGACAAACCTTAAAGCTAAACAGCTACAACACTTGGCAGGTGGTTGTAGGAAAGACTTTTAGCTACAAGGAAAAACCCGATCGGCCGGGTAAAGCTGAATGCCCCATTTTTTTTGGCACCTGATACTCTCAGAGGATATACACCATGTTGGCCAGGGTCAGGGTCCTGAATTATGTAAATATTTCCAAACATTTAGAGCTTGTCTGCCTTGCTAGACCACCCACAGCAAGTACAGCTTGATGGCCATGAGAACAGTACCACCAACTACATGGTTTTTACTGTTCTCTACTGAATACACTTAACCCAGAGTGAACTGACAAAATTACTTGCTCTGTGTCACAAAGATTCACACATGTCTGCCCAGCAGGAGCTGTAGTAAAGCATCCCTTTGCAGGCAGAAGGATGCATCTCAGCTGCATGGGCTTTCATGGTTAGGTTTCAGCCTACCAGTCTTGGAATGTGCAATGGCCGCTTTTAAGTTTTGCTCCCCTGCTAACAGGGGGAACTGAAATAAAAGTTTGTAGAAGCAATACAATCACCAGAAAACTACTTGGTAATTCAACTAATTGTCACACGCTGCAAGACAAAAGCAATATATTAGTGTTGATCAATCCAGAGTTGATTTCAACTCAAACCATTTGTACATTCTGCAGTCGAGCAGCAGGTTGCATTTCACAGCTACTGAATCAAAGATACGAGTAAGGAATTATTTTATTCCTTATACTCCTGAGGCAGCAAACGAGGCATTGCCAGGGTACACGACATGTAAGTGAAGTCATGTTGAGAACTAGTCATTTACACTTCCTAGGGTGTAATCCCATGATGCAGTACCCAGATTAAATCTCAGACTATTATCCCAGTATATCAACCCTGTCTGTTCTCAGCAGAGAGATGACACGAAGATCCTGTTTAAACTAGCCCATTTATCCAATCAAGACAGTAAAAACAAAAGCATGAGAGAGTTCCTCTTCTCTAAGTACTTCCCTCGGTTCTCCTTGAAACCAGCTCTAGGGTTCAGTCTCAAAGCCTGGTCCCTAATCCTCAACCTCTCTCAACACCTGCTTTAATCCCCTCTCTGTCCCTCTAAAGTCTTGCACAGGGAGTAAGTCACCTGTTGCAGAAGGTGGTTTGTGATGCCAGGAAAACAAGCCAGGGCATCTAAGCCTAGTAGTTTTTATAGTTCTTGGTTTATCTTAATTATTTGCCAAGAGGATGTGCGTGGAGTCCCTTTTTCTCCTGACAATTACTTCAGAGTTGTGTTGTCATGACATTTCCCAGTCTGCATCCAGTCTTGAATCATCACAGGCAATTGCAAGTCACTCATAAAGGCCTACTCAATTACTGGCCCTAGGTTTAATTCAGAAATACTCACTTGTTTAATTTTGCACTATAAACTATCTACTTCTGTGCTGGCTTCAATGAAGCTGTAAAGTTCCTGTGATATCAAACATGTCTTTCATATCTGCACTTCAAAATTACACCCTAGCTTTACTTACACTATTTTAAGTTCAAACAACCCAGCACAGGCAGTATATAGCCCTTCGTAACTCAAAACAAAAGTTTACTTATATCTCAAATGAAAGGCTAATTAACTAAGGCTAACTAAGAAGCAACTAATTTCAAGTAGAAGACTGTTCAGACTTCAGGCGCCACAACAGTCATTCAGAAGCATGGCACAGAGGCAAGTATATAACGAGGCAATTTTAACACTGGGCTAGAAGAAACAGCAGTAGGCTTGGTCCAAGAATCAATATGGTGTCTTGAAGTAAGAGAAAAGTTCTCTTTGGCATAAGAATATTAGCACACCACTCACACAATGCATTGCCCTATCTGCCTTACCATGGTTTATTTAAGCCTCTAAATCAAGCAAACCGAGGCTATCGTGAACATGGCATGATAGACCTCGAGTTCCACACATTTCAATGCTGGCATTCCACCTGATGTGCTAAAAGCAATGCAAATCACTGAGGTACCTCACAGGTCCTAGGGCCCGTAGCTTTTGTCCCTTCTCCTGCCGTCTAACCAGACTCAGCACCGTGCTCCCTGCTCACCTCTCCTTCGTTCTCACTCCCACACTGAGCAGCTCTTTTCTAACCTGACTCCTCCCAGCCCCACTAAATCAGCAGCTGCACTGGCACAGCCATGGTGAGCAGGACTGGGGAACCCACGGGGCTACAAAGGAAGGAGAAAAAAGTTCTCAGACAGAGCAGCCCCCCAGTCTGTGCAGCCATGTAGCCAGCTGACACACATGGAGTGGTTCAGGAGGAAACCGGGAACAGAAAGGCGAGTGAGAGGGATTACTAAACTGGTATTTTAAAGTGACATTGCTACTTCCACTATTCCCATCTGCCAATCCAAACCATCAGCTGCCTAAAGCAGTCAGAAGAACTTGGTATCCCTAACCTTAAATATTTGAAGGAACGTGATCCAGTAGGTGTGCTTGAGTGTCTAACAGGTGGGCAACAACCATCATTCCTGACAGTAGTAGGAAAGAATGTGACTGGCTCCGTCAAACGGTGTCTGAATCACCTAGGTATTTCCAAAAGAAATGGAGAGATCCGAATTTGAAACGCACCAGCCTGAAATGTGAACCCACTTCAAGAATGCCCTAAACACCAGCCTACAAGCAAGTGAACAGCAAGGCTGCTCTTGACCTCCTTTGTTTAAAGCAGAACACCTATGAAGAACACAAATTCTTATCGATGATGTTAAGTTTTTCTGCAATTAGTAATTGCTATAAATCCTCCTAGTTAATACGTCTGACATACATTACTAGCTCGGAGAACAAAATGTTGGACTGAAGTGTGTTGATGCTGTTTTCTCCTTTGACTCAACCATTACGAATCCTTATAGCCAGCAAACATACATAATCCAAATAGCCAGAAACATGATTAACACTGGAAAAAACTAAGCCTTTATGGTTCTGAGTAGGTGCCAGGATAGATCATTTTTCCTGCGCCCACCTAAACAGAACCCTTACACATTTGGCTGTGACTTCATCTAATGACTGATCAGCAAAGGCTTCCAGCCGCTGGTCAGAAGAGAGACGCTGGTACAGGAGCTATTTTACCTTCAAAATTCTTTAAGTTACTAGAGTTCCTCTGAGCTGAACACTTATTCCTCTTACCTGGCACACTGTGCTACATGGGAGCACACAATTACCAAATCTCTTCTTTTGAGCTCTGAGATAATTCAAGACAACCAATTCTTTGCTACTCTTTCAAAGAACTATACTAACCAAGTTTTCTACAGCTTAAATATCCCATTTCCATCTCTGTGAGATCTCTGGCTGGACAGGTCACTCTTGAAATACACATGGCGACCAGTAGCTAGATGCAGACTTGGTGTGGATTCCTACATGCCAACGGTTAGTTCAGTTGGTCTTTCTTGCTCTAAATAAGGCATAAGACCCTTATCCTTTCTAGAAATTTCTACGAGGAAAAAAATGTCAAAGTTGTTCACACACCAAATACAAACAATTTTTGCAAGCAGAATACATTTCTTCCAGAAGTGTTCTGATTCACTAGTGTTTCGGGTACAAAATAACTGTAACCAGTTGAAGCACAAGTCTAGATGATTGCTATTTAAGCAGAACTGACCACAAAAAACCTTCTCATGCTTTTTGTTCATTCTCAGTACAGTTGGCTAACGTTGACTAAAAGTGCAATGTTCTTGATTTTTTGCAGAGGTCCAGGAACATTTTTGTGTTAATTGCTCAGTTCAGTTTTAAATGACTGAGCGGCAAGACTCACCCCACCCCAAATACTAACAATTATTTAGACATCCATAACTCCAATATTTGCACGTATAAACTGACAAATGCATTTTTACAATATCAAAACTGCACCTACCACAATTACATTTGTAGCATGCCTTTAGATATCTGTGTACTGATAATCAGAATATTTTAGCATGTAAGAACTCTGTAACAAAAATGTATTCTATGCTATTTTATAAGGTACAGGCTTTTTTTTCTACTGTTTCCCCTCTGATAATTTAATAAGAAATGGAAGTAAGAAAACATGAGAAACCTCAATGTGAGAATTTGGTATTTAAACCTGTAAGTGTAACACAGCCTTGAAAGACTTGAGTTTATTTCACAGTCATAAAATTAAGTTTCCCATTCTGAAACACAGCCATCTATGAATGTAAAGATTCCTAGCTTGCAAAGACAACCCTTACTACCTGATCAGAATGAAAGGATGCAGGTTGAGCTATGTTTTCAAAGCCAGCTTGTACAATTCACACAGGTTTCACTGAGTGCAGCTTAGGGAGTTGGCATATGCTTTTTGTTTGAAGCAGTTCTGGTATAAAAACCCTAACCAGAGTTAGTTTAAGGCATGGATTGAGCTTCATTTCCCTCAACTTCAAGAGTTTATGGTGTTGCTTAGAATCACCAACAGTGAATCCTTGAGTCTGTTTCTTTCAAATGAGATACATGCTCTGGATGGTTTGAGTACAATAAGAAATACAATCATTCAAGGTTAGCTTTCCTCACTCCAAAAATTAGCTACTTGTCTTCACAACGAAGAGAAAGAAAAAGTGAAATCTAATGCTGCTGGAGCAATAACTGCCTCAGTTGTTCAGCTCCAGTTGCCTGTGTTAACAAATCAGGCAAGTTTTGGGGGTTTTTTATTGGGAACTGAACGCAGGCAGGTGTTACGATGACAGATGTCAAAGCCAAGTGAACCCAGGTCTTTCAACTCCCAGAGCTAACTTGTGGGAATAGGGCTAGCATTACCAACCCCTAGTCACTGCTGGAGTGCCAACAGCTGCCTGAAACATTGCTTCCAGTAGGATCTCACCGTGTTTTCGGGGCCAGTTGGCACTTAATGGAAAATGATATTGAAATACTGTCCATCTTTCACTCTAACATAAACAAGTGAGGCAATTATTTTCCAAGATTTGAAGAGTTATTCTAGCTGTCTCTGAGTTTTAACTGGGCTTCTTGTCAGAAAGGGCAAGGTTGAAAAAGTCACATGTGAAGCACATACGACTTGCATATTCCCTAGATCATTTGATGCAACTGTTTTGAAACATTAATCCACATTCCTCCCTCGTTCTGCAGTGAGCTAATAGGAGACAGTGCTAGCTTTGTTTTATTTTGGAGAATAGAGAGTAATTTTCCCTGAATCTAAGGCTGATATGATGGAACAAGAATGAAATCCTGCAGATCTTTGCTGACTGCCAATAGTTTTACAGGTACAAGCCATGAGGAGCACATTTGGCAGTCATTAACTCCATGGAAGTATTATTAACTTCTCACAGTACTTTGGCAGGCAATCTCTCAGCTAACACCTGAATCCAGTTCCTTTGTAACAGACCACTAGTAACAGCATGGCAGCTTTTGGTGTCAAACGGCTCAGTTCTGTCAGGAAATTATACAGTTCCTGTGTAATGGTCTGATGGAGCCTTAAGTTGTTTTAGAAACGTACCTGGCCTTAGTTATTATGACACATGATGCTTCATGTCCAAGTTCATCATAATGCTTTTTTTTCATACCTGAAGAGACACCCCAGAAATCTGAATTACTTTCATCTGAGTCTTTGAAGCCTTACTTTACAGATTATTTTATTATTATTGTAACTGCGAAAACTGCCATCGTTAGAGCAAAGAGAGACCATCCCATCAACTAAATCCAAATAAAGCAGGCAAAGATTTAGTGCATAATTGCTCGCTCTACCCTGTCTACTGAAAGACTCCCTTCAACATACCACCATGTGAGTAAGTGACATCAGAAGCATTTTTATCACCAGTTACCCAATGCATTCTTATCTGCTTAAGGCAGATTCCAACTAGGACATGTTTTGCTCATTAAAAATCACGACCTTTTAATGGTCCTGTTAACTCCAAACTGCCTAGCTGGGAAAGTAGCAAAACCAGAGAATTAATTAGTGGAGAGTATTTTGCCCCCTGCTTCCTTTGAGAGCACACTATTCCCCCTCCATTATGCCAAATGGAGGCTTCTCTGTGGAGAAACAGAAACCTCTGCATTCAGCAAGAAAACACACTGCAAACCACCAGGCCTCTGAAAAGTGAATAATCTCAGTCCCCTGTTAATGCAAACTATTCCAGAGTTTTTGCCTCTTTAAAATGGTAGTGAAATTGCCCTGCACAACAGCCACCATATTGGGGAACAAATGTGAACTTGGGCAATGGTAATTTAAACTGAATAAGCTTGTGCAATTTTCACCTATGTTCACTATATGAAAGGCTTCATAGTCGAGAGCCAGTCTTCAGAACATATTCTAAGCGAGGAAACTGACAATGTTGAATTTAAAAAAACCCAAAACCACAAACTCTACACATTCTTAATAATGTTTTGCATAAACAAATGTACTGAGACTATAAAAAGCTTTCATACCACTTCATCAACATAAATCTAAACAAGAGAGAAACCTCGGCGCATCATGTGCTATGATGTGTGCAGGATAATGCACATCTCCCTTCCACACAGAAAACTGGCAAAAGACTTCTCCAACCTATCTGGAAATGTCTTGGTCACAAATGGCTCAGCTTCCCTATCTCCGGGTCTACTTTGACTCACTGCAAAGAAGAAATATGTACTGCCATTTCACTCTTCCTCAACTAGACAGTTTTGTAGAGCTCTGTGTACAGACAGTGTAATCTCTCTTCTCTGGATAAAGTAAAAACGGCCCATCCCCACTACCTTTATCCCATATAAACTATCAAATATAAGGAATTTAGCAAAGAAATGCCAAGTACAAAGCTATAGTCCTTCTGGATAAAGTTCCTAGAAATCTGAAATCCTCCTTCCTGCTGGAAATTTTTGCCAAGAATATAATTTAGCAATGCAATCAAGACAAAACGTCACTGGAAGAGGTAGAATTAATGCTTGAATTGACTAATACCCCAGAGATAGCAGGAAAGAAAGTTTACCTGTTCAAACAAGTTTAAGCATCTGTTGCACAAAAAGGAGCTGATATTGTTACTTCTCATCAATCAAAATGTTTCCTGCATTACATCCTTAGCGCATTTGAGCCTGAAACTCAAGAGCTCTTAACAGTGTCCTCCTGCTCTTGTGAAGACTCTGGGGTACCTAACTTCCATATCTGATGTCTTTGTGATCTGTTTTAAGGCTTTTAAGGCATTGACATCTTCTAATAGGTTTATAGGAGCACAACACAGGCATGCTAAAACAGTGGAGCGATTTACTTTGACTTGCTTTTTAAAATGCAAGCAGCAAAGAAAAAAAAGATCAGATCATATAAAAAAAGATGCCTATTAAAAATACTAATTTTACTGGAAGCAACGTAAAAACATTTTACAGTCACGTCTCAAACTGAAATACACATCTGTTAATCCAAGACAAAAATTAACAGGCTATCTGAAGCAGGATATTGATGGGGCAGTTTCTTCCTAACACTCGCTGCCTCTGCAAGTGGAAGGATTCAATCTCCTATAAAATATGCAGATAGAGATGAGTATTTAAATGTGTATCTAACAAGGTCTGTGTGAGAAAGATTAGCTATATGGAGTTTTTTATTCCAATAAAATATTCCTATCCCTAAATAGATAAAGTAGTTTTTAAACAGTAACTTTCCAGACGTGTTCTGTCTGCTGGTATTCTCTAGGCTAAAAACACAGGGGACAAATTGCTAGTTCCTGCAAGGGAAACAGAAAACTAGAAAACTTGGCAAGTACACTATCATTGTGTTTCTGGAGATTAAAATACAACACCTGGAACATCCTTGAAGCAAGGAACCTCCTCTTCCCTGCCCCTTATGCTCTCCCCCTTTAACAGCTGATACTGCTGCAGGAGGGGAAGGTAAAACAGCGCCAGTAACTTTCACCTGTTGCGTCTTGGTAATGTTTAAAAATAAGACAATGGAAAGTTGGAAGAAGCCTTCTCAAGTCTCAAAATATAACCGTTATCCAATGCAACAGTATTCGCATGTCTTTACTTGTTTACAGAACTTCTTAAACACAAGAGAAAATTACTACTGAAAATTTTTGGTTTTATATAAGTGTTCTTATAGCTGGAGTTCTTGTAGTACTGTGGCTAAGGTTAATGCATTAAAACAGAAAAAGAAGAGAGATGCCTCATACACAAACCAGCTAGTGACAGGACTTTACATTCATAGCAGAATGAACTCATCCTCTAAGCAAAACCATGAGAATAAAAACACAAAATGCCTTAAGGAAGGCTGAATGACTGGCATGCACAGGCTGGAATAAACCCACTCACATTTCAACCTGACAAAGCTGCAAATATCCTCAAACAACTGGCTCGAGCGACTGCATGCAAGCTTTCCAAAGGAGGTGCTACTTACTTCAGAATCCCGTAAAATATCCGCTTGTCTGCCTTTACACAAGGGAGGAAAGAAAGGAGGTACAGATGCAGCAGAAGGGGTCAAAGTCTTCTCAAAATAGTTACTGATAATGCCTGAAGCTCTCTTTAGCCAGGAATTTCATAATTCTTGTTTTACAGAAGTTTCTCACTCCAGCTAAGATTCCTTTCCAAAGGATCTAACACTCACCCACTAAGAAAACAGAAAACTGACTTCACAAAAGTTACCAAATATCAACATGCAAGGCTGGCAAGTACATGTGCAGTCAAGATGATTCAGATAAGTCAGATAAATTTAGAACAGTGCTTTCCTAAAAGCATGCGTTCACCAAATGCAGTAAGTATGCAGGAGCTATATCCAAGTGTTGATTCCAAACATTAGTGCAAAAAATTTATTAGTGAAAATCTTTTAAGAGTTCGCTGCCACCTGAAGTCCTCAACAATGTTATTCCTTGATCTGCCTTTAGTATTTCCATCCATCACTGGATTTATCCACATAAAAAGCTATAGGGTCTCCAACCTCGGAGGACTAAGCCAAATGCAGTGTGGCAACTTCACATAGGACCAACCTTTTATGGTTGGAACAGTAGAGCTTTGATACAGCTAATCTACCATAAATAGCTCTTGAAACTCAGAAGGATCAAATCAGCTGTTGCAACAGTCCCAGCCTGTTGCTGCTTCAAATCCAATTATATCGTCAACTCTGCCTTGCAGCTCTCCTTTTTACTCCCCCCCTCTAAAACTTTTTTAGTCCTGTTCCTGTGAAACAAAAGGCTGCAGAAGCAAATGCAGCAGAATAGAATGCCTTTAATAAAAATTGAAACAATTGGACAAGTACTCTTGGAATTACATTACGGAACAGAAGTTTTGTTCTGTTAAAAACAGCTTAAGAATTTAATGCTCATTGAAAAAAACCCCAAGTTATCAGCTCTGACTTGTAATGCAAACATACAATTTGAAATAAGCAAACAGTTGCAATACCAGCTTTAAAAGGTAAGCAAAACCAAGCAGATAAACTGTGTCCCAGGTTAAGGCACAAGCTTATATGCATGCTTCCATATTTTTCTGTAACTTAAATAGACTTGAGAAGTACTAGAACTCACTGTTATAAATCCTTGTATTACAATGTTTCCTTTCAGGTAGTTAGAACCATTTTCCCACAAAAAAGCTAAGAACTATAATTTAAGAATTCTTAAGGAACTGTAAGCTTCCAAAATATATGTTTACTAACCATACAATTCAATAGAATACCATGGGATAAAGCCCTACAGGGAAGGGAGGCCCAAGAAAGCTGGTTAATATTCAAGGATCACCTCCTCCAAGCTCAGGAGCGATGCATTCCAACAAAGAGGAAGCCAGGAAAAAATGCCAGGAGGCCTGCATGGATGAGCAAGTTGCTCCTGGACAAACTCAAACACAAAAAGGAAGCCTACAGAGGGTGGAAGCAAGGACGGGCAGCCGGGGAGGAACACAGAGAAATTGTCTGAGCAGCCAGGGATCAGGTTAGGAAAGCTAAAGCCCAGACAGAGTTCAGTCTGGCCAGGGACATCAAGGGCAACAAGAAAAGCAACTACAGGTATACCAGTGATAAAAGGAAGGCTAGGGAAAATGTGGAAATCTCTGGAAAGAAACGGGAGACTTGGTTATCTGGGATATGGAGAAGGCTGAGGTACTCAACTTTTTTGCCTCAGTCTTCTCTGACAAGTGCTCTACCCACACCACCCAAGTCACAGAAAGCAAAGGCAGGGACTGGGAGAATGAGGTACTACCCACTGTAAGAGAAGATCAGGTTCAGGACCATCTAAGGAACCTGAAGGTGCAGAAATACATGGGACCTGATGAGATATATCCGCTGGTCCTGAGGGAACTGGTGGATGAATTTGCCAAACCACTATCCATCATATTTGAGAAGTTGTGGCAGTCCAGTGAAGTTCCCACTGACTGGAAAAGGGGAACCATAACCCTCGTTTTTAAAAAAGGAAAAAAGGAAGACCTGGGAAACTATAGGCTGGTCGGTCTCACCTCTGTACAGCAAGATTATGGAGTAGATCCTCCTGGAAACTCTGCTAAGACACATGGAAAATAAGGTGATCGGTGATAGCTAACATGGCTTCACTAAAGGCAAATCATGTCTGACAAATTTGGTGGCCTTCTATGATGGGGTTACAGCATTGGTGGATAAGGGATGGGCAACTGACATCGTCTCCCTGGACTTGTGTAAAGCATTTGATGCTTTTGCTCCTGACATCCTTGTTTCTAAATTGGAGAGATGTGGATTTGATAGATGGACCACTCAGTGGATAAGGTATTGGCTGGTTGGCTGCACTCAAAGAGATGCGGTCAATGGCTCAATGTCCAAGTGGCAACCAGTGACAAGTGGCATTCCTCAGGAGCTGGTACTGGGACTGGTAATATTTAACATCTTTGTGGGTGACATGGATGGTGACATTGAGTGCACCCTCAGCAAGTTTGCCAATGACACCAAGCTATGTGGAGCACTCAACATGCTGGAGGGAAAGAATGCCATCCAGAGGGATCTGGACAGGCTTGAGAGGTGGGCCCTTGTAAACCTCATGAAGTCCAAAAAAGGCCAAGTGCAAGGTCCTGCACGTGGGTCCGGGTAACCCCTGCTATCAATACAGGCTGGGGGATGAAGGGATTGAAAGCAGCCCTGCCAAGAAGGACTTGAAGGTGTTGGTGGATGAGAAGCTCAATATAACCCAGCAATGTGCGCTCGCAGCCCGGAAGGCCAACCATATCCTGGGCTGCATCAAAAGCAGCATGGCCAGCAGGTTGAGGGAGGAGGTTCTGCCACTCTACTTTGCTACTTTGCTCTCATGAGACTGCACATGAGGGGCTGGAAGTAGATCTTCAAGTTCCCTTCCAACTCAAACCATTCTATGGTTCTATGAACATAACTCTGAAAATTACCAGTGGGGCTACTAGAGCACAGCAATTCCTGAGAAACTAGTACAGTGACAATGTTCTGGAAAAAGATACAGGTTTGGAGTGAAACACAGGTGAGCAGCATTATCGTTCTGGTTCACCTCACAGTGCAAAGAAACCACAAAACATAAGCACATAAGTATATACAAATAAAAGATTTTAAAAAACCAAACAAACAACCAACAAATGTATATTATTAATGTCTCCACAGTCTTTCCAAATCAAAGAGATAAATTACTCCAGTGTAGCACAGGAACTCTGGTACTTCAGAGGCAAAGAAATGTCTTGTGGGCAAAGCCTGGATCCGTATCTCCTGCGAGCATGTAAATCCTGGACACTGCCAGGGCATCCTCCTACAATACTGGGCATGACATCTACCATCTAGGCATTAGTCCTTCTTGTACAAGTGGGGAGAGACAGGGATTGCTAATTCTCAGTACTCCAGCTGCTTTAAGAAGGGCCTGAAATTTGGCTCCTCTAGAAATAACACTGATGAGAGGGTCAAAATACAAAAAATCATCATCCTCCATGTAATGGAAAATTGTCAACCATATGCCATTCTACTCCTGTCTGAGCTTGCATTAAATTTTACCATCTCCATTAAAAGGCCTCAGTTTTAACAGATTTGCAAAACATGTAACATACATTGAACACAAAGAGTCACTGGTTTCAATCTTGCCTACACAGATGATGACAAAGCAACTTCAATTAAGTGTGGGTGGATTAAATGAAGTGGTTTGCTATCTCCTCCAAATTGTGCATGAAGAACCCAGCTGGGTCACCTCCTGGAAGTCTCAGAGAAGTCAAAGAGCTGGAAGAAGACACGGAGTTTTCCCTTTAGGCCCTAGCAAATGCCTAACTCAATCAATTCAGATGCACAGGGGACAGTGAGCTTTTCATTAGCATGGAATAAACTGAGCATGTGACAAGCAGATAAAACAAACCAGCAAGATCTGCCTGAATAAGTTTATCACTTTGAACATGGCTTGCAGAACTTGTCACATTATGCTTCTGCACTGTGGTGAAAAAAAAGTAGCTGAACCAGCTGCTGACAAAAGTTCAACAGAGCTCTTAAAAATGCAGCAGGCATGCTTGCAACTGGCAAGAGAAAGAGCAGCCGTGAGCACGCTGCCAGAGCACAGCCACTGGTACTTTATGCCCTATCCATAACCATTTAAAATCCGAGGTCTTTTTATTACTGTGGAATTTCAAGGATGCAAGTTATGACATGGAAACACACCCCCTCCTCAAGGAGCAAGGCTGGGACTGCTTGTTTCTTTTATAGAAACTATACTACTTCTTACCATTTGCATTCATTCTCCCTATCACACAGGGAACTATGTTAAAGATTTCATTTCAGCATCTAATTTGAAAAAAAAATAAAATCGCGTGTGTGCTCTTTTCACATAGACTTCCTTGGCTAAACACACAAACACACAAAGGAGAACTGACAACCGCATAAATGCAGCAGCTTCTCCCTCTTCCTCCGCAGCACAAAACTTCTGTGAACAGGGTAAAGGAAACCACAGCCAATACATTAGTTCACCACTAGCTCTTCCCAGCAAGTTTAAGATCTAGTACGTATCTTCCAGAGACTATAAACTCTATATCAAAGACAGCAAGGCATCGTGCACTTCTCAGACCACAGGTTCTGTCCCAATGAAGACAGAAGTACAAACTAACAGACACACTTTTGATACCAAGCTCTTGCATGTGCTTCAACGAGTAACAATCAAGAAATAACACCAGT
Source organism: Chionis minor (assembly GCA_013398295.1). Taxonomy (NCBI): domain Eukaryota; kingdom Metazoa; phylum Chordata; class Aves; order Charadriiformes; family Chionidae; genus Chionis; species Chionis minor. Next base: position 1,089,867 of record VZSF01007519.1, on the reverse strand, counting down.
GTAACACACAGTAAAGTGCACACAGCTTGGGAAGCCTGGAGTAAGCATGTATTGATTTAACAATTCAGCTTCCCAGTTTAGAGATACCTTCTTTTCAGCCTGGGGAAGGGGGAAGGAGAGACTTCCCAGAAAAAAAAAAAGACAGACAAATTTAATAAAAAGTGGCTTACCAGCATCCATTGTTAGAATCATGACCCCACTTCTGTGTCCCAGAAAGCAGGAAGCCTTACCCATCCAGTGTGTGCGAATGACTCAGAAGGACAGCATGGCTTTGTTTCAGCTTATATCTTCTAGCTCATTCACCCCTCCTCCTTCTCGTGGGATAAAAGTGTTGCCTGTGCCTGGCCATCCCTATTGGCTCAGCTAGGCAACCACACTCCTTTAGCATATTCAAGTTTCTGTGAGAGCCTAAAATGACCCACAGAGGATTTTTTTATTTCTCTTAAAAAAAAAAAAAAAACCAACCCCAACAAAAAACCCAAAAACCCACACACAATGCTTTTTGTCTTTCTGGGAGAACAAACCATTCATGCTTTCACTATCAGATCCGTATTACGGTTGGTGTTATTGCCACAGGGCCAAACAATTCCCTATGCTCTGAATCCATGGGAAGGTGGCAAGTCAGGTAGGACAGTCCCACAGGCTTCAGTAATCCCCAGTTCGGCTGCACTGTCTGTCTATGGAAATAAAGCCACGTGTTTTGTGTTAAAGCCTATGCCCTCCAACCCAGCTTATCTTCAATGCAAACTGTACATGCCCCCAAAACTGAGGATCTCCTAATTTGCTAGGGAGCACTTGCTCTTCCATTTTATTTTTAAATAGGCAGAGCAGTGAAAGATTGCTGTCTTACTGAAGATACACACCCGGACTCTCCAGGCTAAACTCTGCAGTGAGGAAAAAGTAATTTTTTTCTTAACCTGCAGCATTTTTTAAATGTAATGACTGGTATAATCTAGACTCTGCCTGAAGAATTTAGAAAGCTGTTAGAAACTATTTGTGAACCACCACTCCACTGAGATAATATGGTGTTAAAAAAATTCACCACAATGTAAGTGAAAAATCTGTTTGATTAAGAGATATTACAACTCTTTGTTAACTTTGATCAAATAATGATACAACCTAAAAAGTACATTTGGAAGGAGAGAAGGTGGAGGAGGAGAGGAGTTTGTTTCTTTCTGTACTGCAAAATGCTTAAGAACTTGCAGTCAGATCCTGAAAGGCGAGTTTCTGTATCTTGCAGCATGAACTGCTGACAGACATGTTATCTGTACTTGGGGATTCAGCAAGCACAGTGAATGAAACACTGATGTTCCTTGTCTCTGATAAGAACTACCTTTTCTAAATAAAGCATGGACATATTAGGCTACTGTCTCACCATGTTAGTCACCACTAGATAACCTAAGATTCATAACTCTGCGACACAACCACAAGTGTATTTTGGAAGTGTTGCCTGTGGTTGTTGAAATAAACCAAGTACTCCCTCTCCTCCCTCCCTCTCTGTTTTTAGAAAAGGTATCAGTTGCAAGTCTTGAACACCGGGGTTTATAGAGCTACTAATGAAGTTAGAATCCACACTTCAAAGAAATTAGCAAAAGCACTACAACTGGGTCATCACCTCTCAGATTTCTTGATCTTCTCTTGCTTTGGACAGCTTCACACCAACACTCTTGAGTCATTAGTTTGGGGGAAACAAAATAGTCCTAAAGATAAAAATTTCTAACATGTTCAGTAGGACACTGCAATAAAAGCTTTGGAAAGAGGCATAAGTAAATCAGATCCTAGAAACAAACCTGAAATCTTTCACTGAATGGAAATTAGGAAGAAATGACCCAGGTAGGCAGGCCGCTCCTCAAGCCTTACTACAGAAAGAAGCACACTGTGTCAGAAAGGATTCCAGACTGAATGGATGGTTTCATCCACAGTTCACAACTCTCAAATAGCCAGGATGCTGTTTTGTTGACCATAATAAATAGCTGAAGACACTTGGCAACAGCCTAGACCAAGCACATGTTAAAACTCCAGGAGTGATATGGGGTGTAACTTCCTTTCTTACCAATAATTATCAAATTGAAGAGAGATGCAGCAGTAAGGAAGATGCTTTTACCCTGGTCTCTATCCCACCCTTTCTCACTTGGCAACATCTTTGCTAAAAATTCACAATGCCGTAAACAAACAAACAAAATCCATGACAACAAAAATCAAAGTTTTGTGCCTTCAAATACTGCAAACCCAAAGCCTGAGAGGAACGGAGAAAATAGCAAAAGACCAGTCCTTACCAACAAGGTAGAAGGTGCAGACCTGGTACACTTTTAAGCATAACTGAGGACCTCTACTTTTTACACAAGACGCCAGGCTAATCCAACACTAACACTTCCATCCTCAGGCAAACCAAGCATGAGTAATATTGCCAGAGAACACTAGGCACAACAGGTACTACACCAAACACATTTTAACAAAGGCATTATTATACATTACATAAGAGCAAATTGTTTTCAATAGGATGACATCCCCTATAAGCTTGGCTTTTGCAAGAAGTCTAGTACTACGGCTCTGCAGCAGTAAAGCACAAAAAGTTCAAGCAAATTGCTTTCAAAACAGCAAAACAAGTAACTTCTGGGTCAGCAAGAGACTGTGAGGTACTGCGTGGTGATATTTTTTAAAACGGTGCAAGCAATAATAATTCAGCTTACAAAGTATTCAGAAATGTAGCTGAATTGAAACCATAGTAGAGGGGAACAGTCTTACTGACATCTGAGAAAATAAATAGGAAATAAGTGGCTTTGCCTTTATCCTCAGAAGGGAGAGGATGCAGTTTCCAGCTAGGTTAGAGAGAACACAGCACAGGTGTTCAACATGTGACATTAACCTGAAGGATATTGCTGCATTGATGGGGGATTTATAAAAACTGGGCATCCCCGGTGTTTCAATTCTAACCCATACAGCAGAAATGAAACAATTCGCTGTTTTGCAAGCTACACTAGACAGCAGGAATTGGCTGAAATTTCTGTAATCAAAAATAAGCCAGTAATAGAAAGAACACTGCATGTTTCTTCATATATAAGTAGGGCTGCTAAAGTGTCCAGCAAGACAGCACATGAACTTGCACATGAAGCCTTGGCTTTGCTGTCTTTTGTGGAAGTTACACAATACAGGTAATACATGATAAATGGTATGCTGCTAGCAAAACCAACACACCGTAAATTAAGAAACCAAAATACCTGTTCCTAAACTGAATCTACTGTAATTATATGAAAAGAAAGTGTAAGTGACTCATCTGATCGTGCCCTGCACATTTCCCAGCCTCTAAAGTCAATTGGACAGCCTTGCCCAGATGCAGCTCCAGCAACAAAGTAGAAAGCTAGGTCATGACCTCCAGAGATCACCAATTTTCTTCGATCGTTTTATGGTCCAATAATCTGGAGTCTATGTAATTGCTTACTGAATATATATTATAAGCCAGTTACGGGCACAGTAAATACTGCATAGTATTTCAAGGCGCTGTGGAAAAACTTAAAACATGTTCATCTGAAGCTTATATATCCAAATAGCCTGTGGTTTAGTTATCAGACATTCTCCAGCTATGTCTTATCTAAATCACTTTAAGTCTGTAAATTTTATAGTGTTAACAATCTCTGATTGTTTAAATTGTCGACTAAAATAATCCTCATGGATTTTAGGTGCTGCCTTTTTTTTTTTTTTTTTTTAATACAGCCAGAATACCCATCCACATGGTCTGACAGCACCATCGTCTGAAGGCTACAACTATTTTATGATGGTATATACTAAGAAAAGAAGCAAGTTCAGCAAGAAATTCTCTGGAGGCTTGATTTACTTGAGTCTTTGCTGGAAGAAGTTATTTAAGTACATATTATCCTTAAAAACCTAAACTCAGAGAACTTCATCTGATTTTCAGTATGCACTCAGTCTTGCAAGAACAGGCTACTTTTGCTCACCTTCATTAAATTATTCACTGCACAGAAAGTATACAGCTAGTAACTGCGATGTGAGTACGCTTGCTCTAAACATCTTTTGAGGAGATTTTATATAAATGCTTTAATTCAGAATTGTTGAGATTCAATCCATTTTTTTCCATGACCACGCTCCAAACCCAAATCTCTGGGAATGAAGGTTACGTTTTGCTTTTCTACTGCAAGCCCTTCCAACATTTCAAGCTCTCTAGCATGCATAAGAGTAAGCACTGTCCCCAGCCCCCCAGCTGGGTTTTTTTTAATAAAAAGCTAAAACCAGCAAAATAAGCTTTTATTCAAACTTACACTCTTTACACTGTATTCCCTCAACCTTCAGAAGCTATGGCAAGTTGCAAGGAAAACAGTTCTCGCATAATTTTGGAGCAACAACTGAAACAGTGCCTACCATACCTCTGAGAAAAAACAGGCTACATGTGGCAAGAGAAATAGGATGACAGCCGTTTCCAGGCAGTATGACCAGAACTAGACATCAGTTCTGGTTTAGGGAAATTAAGAGATAGATCACACTGGAGGGAAGGGATGCCATCCAGAGGGACCTGGACAGGCTTGAGAGGTGGGCTAATGCAAATGGCATGAAGTTCAACCAAGCCAAGTGCAGAGTCCTACACCTGGGACGTGGCAATCCCAGGCATAAATACAGGCTGGGCAGAGAATGGCTGGAGAGCAGCCCTGAGGAGAAGGACTTGGGAGTGGTCGTGGATGAGAAGCTCAACATGAGCCGGCAGTGCGCGCTGGCAGCCCAGAAAGCCAACCGTATCCTGGGTTGCATCAAAAGAAGCGTGGCCAGCAGGGCACGGGAGGTGATTCTCCCCCTCTACTCTGCGCTTGTGAGACTCCACCTGGAGTACTGTGTCCAGCTGTGGAGTCCTCAACATTGAAAGGACATGGAACTGTTGGAACAGGTCCAGCGAAGGGCCACTAAGATGATTAGAGGGATGGAGCACCTCTCCTATGAGGATGGGCTGAGAGAGCTGGGGCTGTTCAGCCTGGAGAAGAGAAGGCTCCCCGGAGACCTGATAGCAGCCTTTCAGTATCTGAAGGGAGCCTACAGGAGAGCTGGAGAGGGACTCTTTGTCAGGAAGTCTAGTGATAGGACAAGGGGTAATGGTTTTAAATTGGAAGAGGGGAGATTTAGATTAGATATTCGGAAGAAGTTCTTTACTGTGAGGGTGGTGAGGCACTGGAACAGGTTACCCAGGGAAGTTGTGGAGGCCCCATCCCTGGAAGTGTTTAAGGCCAGGCTGGATGGGGCTTTGAGCAACCTGCTGTAGTCAGAGTTGTCCCTGCCCATGGCAGGGGGGTTGGAACTTGATGATCTTTAAGGTCCCTTCCAACTCTAACCATTCTATGATTCTATGATCATCTATCTATTATTTTGCTGATGCAAACCAGTGACATCTTCCTGATCAGGTCCAAGAAACCTCTCCACTCACAACTAACGCGCCATTCTCCAAGAGCAAGATTAATTTCATGTACTACACAAGTTATTCTGCTACACAAACTTACACACAAAAAAAGGTCCCTTCTGTTCTTGGTTTGTGTTTGCTTAGGGAAACGCTTCCCATAGCCAAGAACTGAAAAAAATCAAATTAATCAAATTTAAAATGCAAATATATCACCAAAAGTCTGCAAAATGAAGAGTGGGCAACACGAAAGGTAAAATACAGATCTATAATTAATTAAAATGTTACATTTGAAGGAATTGTCCATAGTCTAGAATGGATGAAGCTATTTTGCTATGTAACACTTGGAAGAGGGAGTGATAGAAAAGCTGGAACAGGAGATCCATTGCAGCTGCCTGCTAACTCTTCCTGCATATTGAGATGAAGGTTTGTGAACTGTTATTGTCACTTCATATCAAATAAAATTTCTCCTTAAAGCAGCATTAGCTTTTCCTAGGTATTTAAATACCAGCCAGTTTTTCTGAAGGTCCTAAACGTGACTCTGGGATCTTAAATATTACACCACTGCATTTATTAATGCTACACACATACTGGGAGGCACACACAGGTTCTTCTTTGAATATTTGGTACAAAAATCTCCAGGAAAAAAAAATAGAAAAAACCCAACAACCCATGGTTCACCTCTACATCCATTTTTCAGCACAAGCTCACCTTAAATCCCAACCATCCAGGCCTGACCCTCTAGGTAGATCTGCTTCACCATGTCCAAATAGCTCACAATCCAAAAGGCAGTCCTTTTCCTGCAAGAAATAACACAAGAAGGTATGGGTAAGAAGCACAAATGCACATCCCAGGATACGAAAACAATTTTAGAACTACCAGGCAGTTGCACAAATTGGATGACGTGATTGACTACAGGGAATGAAGTCTGTAGGGAAGGTAGAGTATATTGCTACCTTGCCCATTCATATAGACAAGATCATCACCACAAGCAACAGCACTTTACAAAGCCCAGCTACTGAAGGACTGTAGCTATATTCACAAGGAAAGTGAGGTCTTGCAAGTTTGATAGGAACCCCAGGGAACTTGACCATTCAGTTATTACAGTTTGAGCCTTTAACACAATTCAGTCTTGAATTACTAGTTTCTCTAGAATGCTGAGCTTTCACCTAACCACTTCACAGAAAGTAGTCTGGATTACACTTTTCAATAAGGTCAAGCAGCACTGAAGACAACAACAAAACAGCAGCATTTACCAAAAGACTACTACCCTCAAAACCTTTAATTTTAAACATCACTGGATGCAACTGGAAGAGCCAGCTCTCTTCCTAGAACCACAGCAATCAGGAGACAGACTTGAGACCTCTTCCAGTGGACAGCAATTGACCTATCAAGGCCAGCTCTGTGGGCAACATGCACCACGTGGCCTGATTTTTGATCCCTACACCTTGAAGCACAACCTCTATTTTCCTCTTCGGCAAACACAAAACATCTCTGGCTCTGTCTGCAACACTAATTGCTTTCCCACAGGGTGATTTAGCGCATGTGGAGATTCATGTTGATGCAGCATCCAAGGCAGGTTGTTTTAAGCTAGCCAAATTATCCCACCACCACATTGTCCTCAAGGATGCCAGTCCCCTGAACTCATAAAAACCTACAACGATCAACTGCTCTGGGCTCGTTACTCTATTCTGTACCACCAACACAGTTGTTTCTTTCCACAGAGCAGTGAAGAGTTCTCCAATGCAGATCTGAACTCCACAAAACAGTCTGTGCTGTTGAATAGATTATTGTCTCCTTCCTGTAATATAGCTGGTATCTAAACCAACATTTTTACTGTTGCAGGGTGAGGTTCAGCTCACTTGCATATGTTTTTAGGTGCCAAATATACTGCTTTCGCTTTCATAGCTGCTTTATTAAACTTCCTTTTTTACTCTATTAAGAGGCATAACATGAAGTCATGATAGCCTATGCAACCAGAGCAACAACTGTTAAGAGCAGTCAGGTCACTGTTCTGCTTCCACTGCAGCTGCTGAACATGTCAAACACTAATAACAGCATGTAGAGAAGAGGTCAAAACAAAAATAATTCATTAAAAAGACAGAAAGACAAGTAAAACAGGAATTTTGCCCGTGTTGGGAAAAATTCTGATTTCAGAAGACAAGCAAACCTTCAAACATAGACTACCTTAGAGTCCATGGAAACAGATACGGCAGTAATTCAGTCTTCTCCTTAATGTTATGCAGTTGTTCATGCATCTTAACTAAGACAGTTTCTACGGTCTACCCACATTTATCTCTATGTCAGGCAGGAAACCAGCCTAAAGTTCCCAGAATATGGTAAACCATGTGCTATTGTTTTCCCATTTCCAACTTTCATTCACCTCAAACGAGCATTCCTGCACTTTGGAAGGATCAATGAATTGGGACTCACTTCAACCTCATAGGAAAGTGGAAGGAAAAAAGATGGTCAGCAAGGGGTAGTTGAAAGAAAGATAAACTAGTTTCTTCACTATCACATAATGCTCAGTTTCCAAATTCCTTCTTGCTACTTAACTGTAGGCTGCTTGATTACTTTTCCTGTTCTGACCTTCTTCCTCTTTAAGTATTAACATTTTAAGAAGACAAAAAAGAAGGATTTGAAATCCAGCTATAGCTTTGGTCAACTACTTCACGGGTTTCCTGGAAGCCACTGTGAGGTTGGAAGAGGTGACATTTATAAAGCACAGCATGCATTAAACCTGGTGTGCACTGCCACTGTCCCGCTAGCATATTTCACTATTTCTTCTTTTTTGGCTGATGCTACATTTGTGTATTGGAACAGGAGAGGTAAGACCAAGGTGCTGCAGTTTTGAAGGCCTGCAGCTTTGAAGCCTGTCAGTCTGTCCTTGTAAAGAAACCTCGAATGTCTGGCGTGAACTGAACTATCTTGACAGAGTTGGTTTTGGTTTTTGGGTTGGGGTTTTATTTTATATTTGCCCATGCCACTATATTCTACACATTCTTGTAAGTGTCAGAAGTCTTACAAGAAGTTTTGGCAAGAACACATGATAAGACAAACACAAGGCCTAAGAAATACAGAGCACCTACTAGGGAAAATTGGAGATTGAAATGAAAATGCGAGAGCTGGCAATTGAATTCCAACCTTTTAAAGATTGACCTTGGCTGCAATTTTTTGCACTCTCTCTCCAGCTCATTTGAGAAGTGCCTGGCAAGCCACTTGAACTGTATATCTGATAACTCCTGCATTTTGAGAGTTTAGAACAAAAGCAGGAAAAGACACTCCAAATATTAATTTTTGCCTTTTTGATAGACTGTACTTTATTATACAATAGATCCTGGAATCGGTCATTACATCATGAAGGAAAGAGAGACAGCAAAATATCATTTGGATACTTGATATTACGAACTAGAAAGATGGGTGAGTGGGTAATCGCTTTTGCGTAGCCACAAAGATCCATCATTTTTGATCCAGAATAATAATCAAACTCAGTTTTTCTAGACATTCTTCTGGATGCAGATAACGTCAATATTTGGACAAATTTAACGCCTGACAGCTGAACCAGGAAAGGCTGTCCGTATGTGCACAGCAGACAGACATATAGCTGCTCTGCCGTGACCCATCAGGTTATTCACTAGGCTGGCTACAGGACAGCTACAACAGCTTCTCTTCTTAAAAATAAGCCTTGTAGTTCTGGAGCTTACATGCAGAAAAGGCTAAAGAGTTTCACTGAAACAAATTAAAGTTGCATCCCTCCAATGTCAAAAGGACAGAAAAAGGAAAGGAATTTTAAGGATGCTTAAGGATTTGTTGCTTAATGACTTACATCACATCAGTTCTGCAAAGCCATCATCTTCTCAGGCTCTTCAAAACCAACCCAATGAAGCCTGACACCACAAAACTTAAGAGATGTTTTGATAAGGCCCCATTCTGCACAGCCTTGGTACCTCTTCATTTCTTACAGAGAATAAAAAAAAATGCAGCCTGGAAAAACCTGGGAAAGAGGTAGATGAGTGCAACAACTTTCCTGTGAAGCCAGGAATCCTCGCAGAGAGTTCAACTAAACCAGAGTCTAACATCTCCATCACACTATCTCAACTGAGGTGTCATCCTTCTTAATGCTCCAGAGGCATGCAACAAAACATACTGGGCAGCAGCCAAGGGCAAAGGAGATTTTCAGAATGCTGTTTATGCTTTTACAGTGTTCCCTCCCACCAAACAGAAAGGCCACAAAGACTTTCATCGGTCCAGGTCTCTCCTGAACACTCAGAAAATCACTTAGAACAGCAAAATTCTGCTCTATGCCTGCACTTACCCTCTATATTGGTGCTAGCCTAGAAGCTCTTAACATCCCGTGTTCTTATTTTTCTTGTTTTCCTGGTGTTTTGGAAGAACCCTACACAAAAGTAACAGGATACAGGCACTTTTGTTTGTAGCCAGTTCCCTTAGAAAACACATTCAAGAGCTCAAATACACCCTGCTGTTATTTTTTGCTATTCCACCATCTTACTTAAATTGTCATTTGTGATGTAATCTGCTCCAGTCAGCAGGACTCTCCTTCAGAGCATTTCTCTCCCATTTGACCTCACATAACACTGCTGTAGTTTGACCATCTGTTCCAGTCCCCCTGCCCAATGATGTTTTCAGAAGCAATCTGCTGTTGTACGTTACAGATGTTGAAAGAAATTACTTTTCTGGAGAACTCTGAAGCAGACCTGCTGAGGAGAGAATTTTAACAAGTACCATGATAGAATCATGCCTGACTATGCTTCCCTCAACACCCAAAAGTGAAGCCATTGACCTGAAAGCTGCCAACTCACTGCCCAGGAAGTTGACATCTACACCAAGAATGTGCATGTGCAATTCTCCCAGTACGTCCTTAATAAGGACAGTGCACAAGTTAACCAACCTATAAATAGCATGGCATATAGAAACATATCTGAACCAAAAAGTCATGTTACTTCAACGCAAGATTAATGTTTGAGATGCACGTTGAAACAATTGTGTGTGCATATTCATGCTTACCACATTAAAGTGCTGTTACTGATACTTGCCAAATATTCCTTAAGCAAGGAGAATTGGAAGCAGGAAGCTCAAAAAAGCCCTTTAGCCAAGAAAGTCATAAGACATGTTAATGTGCAGTTTTTCCACAGTAGTAGGCTACAGTTTCTCTTAGAATCTGGTTTCAAATTTGGTGAAATAGGATTCTGCAAGAAACTCTATACCACCTCACAAAAGCTGCCGTCATACACTGACCTCTAGTGTAATAAAGACTCAAGACATTAAATGTCTCTTCAAAGCCTTAGAAAAATTATCAAATTCTTTTCTCAGCACTCTGAAGGTCATTTTCATACCATAAACCAGACCGAAGTCAGAAGGGCCTCACAGGATTACTCTCAATTGTTTAGCAAAACTAGAGCATGGATAAAAGAAGCTACATTACTTAAATTGTTCTAAGGATGCGAAGCTGCTGCTGTGTCTACATAAAGTAATTTACATCAAAGCTACATTTAACTATTTTAACAACAGCTTAATTTAACACCTAGACATTCTAGACATACAGAATTGTTTCCTAACTACAGCTTTACAAACTCAATTAAAAAACATTTCAAATAGAAACACTCAGCTTGGGCAAGTCCTGTACCAAGCAGATCACAGTTAGATCAGCCCAGGTTCTATATCAGACTTTTGGAGGCCATGTGGACTGAGCTGCTGACTCAGACGTACTTACTGTAGTCAGCACTCAAGACAAGAAGTCTGCTGGAAGCATGATACAAAAATCCTCATGGAACCTATTCCCTAAAGACACAGGGCTCACAGAGTCAGCTGAGGGGGTGGCCTCTTAGAGACCCCAGGCAGACTGGAGCAGGACAGTGGCTGGTTGGTTTTGACCAACAGCTTTTGAAAAGAAAAACAAAACCAAAACCAAAATTAAGTTAGTTTCAAAACTATCAACTTCAAACTCAAGCAAAAATGTGCCCTCCCCCCCTTCAATAATTTAGGAATCTGCATATTGTTATGAGCTAACTATAGTTCTAAGATTAAAAGTATTTAATGAAAGCATAGCAAATTCTGAGAAGGCATTGCTGAACAGGACAATTAAAATGGATGCCCAAATTATTTAGGGCTTGTATACTACTTCTGTCCACTCTGGACAACAAATCCCAGAGATGTTCCCTCTACTTCAGACCATTTCTTATGTCTCCTTTAAAAGCAGGGCATCATTCAGAAGCTGTTTCCAAGTGAAGTGACATTTTCAAAGCATTCAAGCTTTCCAACGTCTGTACACACCGTCTCTGAAATGCAGGCTTATGTGGCTATGTTGGAACAAGACGTTTTACATGCACTCTAGAGCAGAAGCTCTTATAAACTGAAATGTCTTTTGAACAAGGTATTAAAAGCTTCACAAATATTAAGTTCAAAAAGAGTTCAGCACAGCATGACAACAGCCATCATAATTTCAATGTATGAAGGAAGCATTCAGAATTCATTTCAGAGATAGATGTTTGAAACTAAGTTCAGATCAACTAAAGGAGGTCCTTTATGCTTGTGCTCCCAGATTTGAGTCTGTGAAGATAACCTTGAAAGGAAGGACAGAGTTTTTAAGAGTGGTTTCTAGCTGTAAGTACCAGAATTCAATAAATCCTTATCTGTAATGACAACATCTGAAAGAATAGCTTTGCATTAGTTTAAAAGAAACCAAACTAGTTAATGATGTGTTCAAACCTAGACATCTAAAGTTTCAGACCACTTCTGAAATATATACCACTTATGAGGAAGACAACTGTTAGTATCTACCACACTCACCTTCTGCACAACAGTGAGCTTCTTGCCATCCCAACAATGAATTCCACCTCAACAAAAGATGACCTGCATCCCAAAGTCTGCTTTTTGGATGTACTATATCCTGCAATCTACACCTGGCAGCCTCTCTTGTCATATGAGATGACAGCACCAAGTACAGCACCTTTCATGCAATTTGGTAAGCAGTCTAGAAGAAACGGGATTCCTAGCTACTGGTCCAGAATGCTAAGGTCAAATCTTATGTATAAGAATTGCTTTTCTTTTCTACATCACAGTCATTTTAGAGCCAAAACCTCTTACTCCAGTTATAGCCTGGAGTCAAACAGTAGCACTCAGGATTTACCAGGATACCAGTCACTAAGTAAGGTCATTTCAGGCAGAGTAATGAATAAGATTCATGTTTTAATATGAGAGATCCTGGTCAAAGCCACTCAGCCACACTTCATTTCCAGTTCAAGTATGCCAATGCAGCCAGCTACTTACCTCACATACAGCCCATACATCACTCAGACAAGGAACTATATCGAGAAATCTCTTATACTGAACTGTAATTCCTACACAGAATACAGTTTGCCACTGACTAGGAAAGCACAATACCACTCTCCCAGTCCAAAGGGGGCAACAGTTAATGCATAGAGCACACCAGACAGACCTCTGAATAAGAAGTGCATGGAGAAGTACGTGAGCGAGCTCTAACAGCTTGCACAACAGATCCTTGCCATTGTATTTGACTGAATGTGTTCTTCCAACTATTTTTCCCTAAATTCTTGTATTTAATTCAATGCATGTGGTGGTGGGAATGACTTTCAGAACAGAGATGTGCATCAGTACACAGATGTTCCACATTTGTCATGTCACATGAACCTTGTGGCTAACACCCAACCATTAAAAGTCTAAAAATCCTCCTACATAAAAATCCACATGATGCATTTGTTCCTAGAAGAACATCAGACAATATATTAGATTGCTGGAGACAGATTTCTCCAATATTGTCTTTTTTTTTTTTTTTAAGCTACAACAAGCTTTCTTTGGTTTCAAGAAATAAAAGCAAAAAAAAAAAACCCCACACAGAAATTAAGTCAAATGGTAGCTTGACAAAATTTGCCAGAGCCCTTCAAATTGAATTAACTGTAGTGCATTCTGTAAAGAAAATGCATATTACATACAATCATGCCTAGAAATTTTTTTGGATAGTTCTTTTTCTAAAGAAACTGTAAAAACACAAGAGTGAAGCAGACATCTTCATAACCAGCACAGAGCTCTAAACTCTTCACTCAAGAAGTTTCCTAGTTTATTCCTTCCCAAATGAATCCAAACAAAAAGTAAGGCACAGAAACTGATACTAGAATACATGACCTAAGCTCTGCCCTTGGACCCTTACATTCAGCACTGCGTTAATGATAAGGAACATAGCTTAAAATGCTGTATCTGTTAAGAAATTTGTGTGTCCAGGGTTAGTGAAATACTCCATTCTAAATTTTGTACTAGACCATTGATTAAGTGTCATGCCGCAGATTGTGTGTTATCAGGCAACTACGTACTGATTGATTTTTTACTGAGTTGGCAATATAATACCACGTAAGGATTTGTTTCAGACACTAATTCCTACATTATCTTTAAGAAAAGGCAGTAGCCCTTAAATATAAACACACTGTATTCAACAGGTCACTGTCTATCCAAAAATCAAATTTCTAAGGGAAAGTTACCTGAACTATATATTCCTCATGGAATGTACCCAGCTTATACGTGAAGACCTACAGTAATGACTAGCTCAATACGTTTGGATTTTGGCATACACTAGAAAGCATCTATTAATTCATAGATCGGTATTTGCAAGTGAACAATAAATTCAAGTAGAATAAATCTAAAGCCACTTCCTAGCAGTTATTGCATGTGACAGACATGCGGTCAGCACCCTATAACATGATAGAGATGGTTTCAATTTCTTGCTGACAGAAGCTTGTATGACCTTGGAGAAGTCACCGGGGTTGGTCTGTGGCTCCACAGCAATCTCAGCCAGCTGCTGGCTGACAGATTCCCACTCCCTTCTCTAACTGCATGAGTGTATCCCTTCCCTGCTCCACAACATATTTGACCCTGCACTGACTCATTTCAGACCAGCAACCATAAAAATAATTTGATTGCTTCCTTACACATTAAACACAGATGACTCAGTACGGGGTCAGAAAAGCAGAGGGGTGCAAAGGGGGAAGCTGGTACATGTGGATGAGAACATGGTAGCTAGCCCCCATAATCCAGCTCCCCGTCCATCATTCAGGATGAAAAAGAACTCTCCTATTTCACAGGGGTCTGGTGAGGATGAATAACTAAGAGTTAAAAGGGCACCAAGATTCATGTTAACTCACTGGAGCAGTATTTTAGATTATGTGCCTGAGGAAGGGAATTTTTTCCACAGAATACCCATTTTGGACAAGTCTGTGGTTCCCATCAGACAAATTTATATGTTCTCTAGCGACTTTGAGTCAGACACTTACTCAGGCTTACAGTTGAGGCAGGAGGCTCCAGTACAAGGGAGGTAACAGGGAACAGGCACAGAAGGGGCCTTCCCTTCTACAAGTCTGCATGTTCAACAAGATCACCACTTGCTGCTACTTCTGTGATTCCTTCTGTATTTGGGTGTGGGGCATCACACAGCAGATTTATCTGAGTAAGTGCAAATTCCTGTATCTGAAGCATGCACGCTGCTTTATCTCGATTAGACAACATTTAGCCATAAAAAAGGAAAAAGTAAGACCTGATCTTCAGGAGGCTGCCTAGATAAGATGTCCCCAAAAGCTGAATCTCATTTCTCCGCTCTCAAGAAAGGGAGGAGGCCCAGTCCATTCTTAAAGCAACCCAAAGGGATGCTACAGCTTCCTACCATCTTCAGTGCAGTGGCTGCACCTCTGTTGCTGTTTGGGACTGGCTACCTCAAAGGCCAGGAAAGACAATCCATTCGGAAGTCCACCAGCTCCATGGCTGAACACCTCTTCTCAGCTACCTCTCCTCCAACACTTGTGTTCTGGGGAATGTTTTTTTCCTGGACTCCTGCAAGTGTTGTTTTCTTCCCAGTTCTTCTACTGGCACAGCTGTCAGGTGGCAAAATTAGATAGGATGTGTGGAATCAGAACAGGTAAGTGTTAATAGTACCAAAGCAGAGCCAGAAACATCATAGCAAATGTTCACTTTATTAGCACAATTAGAATACAGCAGACAGAAAATAGTTAGCAACATATATTATCTAGCAGATTAAGTAGCAAAAACCCCACTCAACATTTAAAGGCTATTTCAAACAGAAGATTATACAAGTGACCTGTTGGAAACACAGCTTACTGGTAAAGAAATTCAGCACATATCTAATGGTAAGTTTCTTTCTTAGGCATTCTTTCTACAATTGCCATGTATCTCCTCACGTATCCTTTAAACAATTAAGTAGTAGCCATTAACCCATCTGCAAAACCTTAAGTAGCCTCTGGAGCCTTTAGTCTCCTTGTTTGTTTTATGAAAGCACATCACAAACAATCTGGTCTTATTCATGAGCTAAGCTTTGGAAATTTTACTCACTTAGTGGACTACATAATTATCGTAGAGATTATCTAGCCCTGTGGGATTTCCATAGTTGCTTGCTAACTGTCTCTGCTATTAAATAGTTTAAGTTGTTTATAGCTTATTTATGAACTTATTTATGAACTTCTTTTGTTTTAAGGTATCTCTCTCAAATTATAGCTGAAGTCTCAGATCAGTGCAATTTTGTGGTGTACTTCATTGTAGCTAATAGCAGCCATGTTAGCCCGTAATACAGCCATGAATAGTGTATGTAGAATACAACGGTACGAATTTAATGGAAATAACATCATTACCACTTGATTTGCCAGTTTTGCATAAATCTGTTCAGAAGGTATCTATGCTGTTTGGCAGACTACTAAATAAACAGTGCGTGGGGGGGGGAAGCAAGCATGATATGCAGCTCTCGTAGAGGAAAGTCACGTATGTTTCTTACAACACAAGAAGCACTTGTGATAAGATTTTACATTTTCAAAGTGAAGTTGCCTGTCTATGCTGACAAATTGAGTTTTGAAAACGGAAGCGAGCACCATAAGCCAGAACACCAGTAATGCTGGAAGAGCCACAGTTTGGTTGCTCTGCACGTCATTTAGCTGCTAGCAGCAAGACGCTTTCAACAGAACCAGTGACAGGAAGAAGTACATCCTTGCCTCATGCAACTCCTGGGAAAGCCGGGCTGCGATTCTTGCAGTGTTTACTGTGATCACCACCTGGAGGGCTTATCATTGCTGGCAAGCTCACCCCGCACTCCTCCCCTCCTGCCGTACAGCTGGGAAGACATCGGAACGAGAGCAGAATCCCTGCTTCAGACACGTGAGAAACTGCAGCGCACTGACACCAGCCCAGTCCTGCCCCGCACAGAGCTGTGCCCTCTTGCTTTTCCCCAACTCCATGCAAATTCCTAACCTGCGTGCTTAGGGCAGATGTTCAGTTTGCCAGTTAGCCAGCAGCAGGTAAGTGCATTTTCCAAAACACACACAAAGGGCTGCAACAGAAATGGTAATCTTGATTTCTTTCTTTAATTGAGTTTTAGACTGCCACTTTTCACTTTAAATGACTGAGAGTGAGATGGTTTGGGTTTTGGGTTCTTCTTTTAAGCTGGTAACAAGCTTCTGAAAAGCTAGGCACATCCTAGAAAAGCAAGGTAACCTCTCAGCTAGGTAATCCTCTGTGCTGAATGCGGAAGGTTAAAAACCTCAATGAACACAAAAAGTAACTATTTGCATCATCTCTGAACTTCATCTAAGTTCAAGGGAATTTCCCTGTCTACAGGCTAAAAAAAAAGTAGGAGAAAAAAAAATCAACAGCACAATACAAACAGATTAAAACTGTGTTTATAACAAGTCTAGGAATCAACTATTGTTTTTCAACTTTAAACAACAATCAACTATTTTCAACCATCTCTTCCTTGCCGTTTAGAGAGTATGCACTGTAAAACACCCACTTCGTGCATCGGCCAACTGCCAGACCCAAGTATTCTGGATTTATGTTATCGGAGTGACTTCCAACCTGCACTTGCACAGCTCTGCTGAGCCAGACTGGGTTATAAATCAGGCCTGTGCACACGTGCAACGTGCACTCCTGTTGAGAGTTACCTCCGACACGTGCGAGCATGCAAGTAACAGGGTGGGAATCTCTTCTGACAGAGTGCCCCAGGACAGAAACAGTGGCCAGAAACATGTACTACAGTTAGAGCTTCAGTCTTGAGTTCAGAGGGCAAATCACATTGCTTGAGCTCTCTTAGGCACATTCACTCCTTAATCTTCAGCTTGAATGCCTTCCTCGTCTTTTACATATCAATTAGATATACCAAAATAAAAGCCAAGTACGAGCTGCATAAACTAGTTCATCCCCCAAATCCAGTTTAAAAACAGTAACGTGCAGCAACTGACACATGCTCTAGACAGTACGAGCGTGGGTATCCCAGTGACAAATAACTAAACTTTACACAGGACCCTGTGTACACGTTTCACTGACTCGACATTCAACTAACTTCAGCAGCTTTGTCTAAGATACACGTGGCAAACAGAAGATTCTTTTTATATTTGTAAACCAGCTGCCATTGATTCAAGTCACAGTAATCCATCTTGAACTCACATCCTAACATAGGCAAACACCAATGTCTAATGAGACTTGTAGTAAATTGCCATGCTCAACCATGTACCCAAGCAAAAACATTTTCAACTTTCAAAATTTTCTCACAAAGTAGAGCACACCTGTAATTAAATAAATAGCAATCTTAGCCAAAATAAAATATGATCCTAAATTTAAAGGTCTCATTATTCAATAAGTAACTAAAATGTGACATGAGAGCTGGTTCTATTACAGTATTTCTCTTAGCTCCTTTGGCAGAGGCTTCAATTATTTAAGATATCTTCTGAAAGGGCGGCAAAACCAAATTACAATGTTCTTAGACTTGTCGAGTAGCAACACTTATGAAAGAAATACTTTATCAGCATGTAAACCAATGACTTCTGCCAACCTAACAAGTACTATGGAGCAGATCTCCACATATGCTGATTAGATCGTCTTCCGAGTTCTCCAAATCAATTTTTTGAAACATTCCTTCAGGCTCAAAGATATTTGCGTGTTCTGATTTCATAATAATAGCAAATTTTTCCTTCAGAACACACATTTGACTATGCTGCAGATTACAGTTCATAACTACCTCTTCAAAGAACTCCACACATCCAAGACTTCATTACCACAAGGTAACTTTTATTTGATTTACCTAGTTTCTCTCACTTCTCCAACTCATTTTGCTGCTGTTTTACCTCCTTATGGTAACCTAAGTCTATGACATTCAAAGTACGTGAAGTTTCAGTGTTAATACCAATCACTGAGGTCTAGAGAATCATTCCTTCAAGCCAGAGTACATTCCCTTTCTCCAAAACAAATCGCCTTTCACCTGCTTTCATCCGTTTTCATACTTTACTGTCTCCCTCAGCACTTAAATACAGGAGAAATACTGAAAATCAGATGCATTGTTCATCTCTAGGAGGGTTTACAAACAAGATCTTGAGCACATTTTAAGTGAGGAACTGCTCAGTTTCCATTTAATTTAGCTAGTCCAAAACCATTAGTAGCATAATATATTCACTGCTTTAAAGATGTTGAACTTAGATGCTGAGAAGTGGCAGTTATCACACTGTTTACCACGGGACTACAGGGGAACAGACTTACTGCATCAAGCACAGAAAGCAGCAGGTAACAAGGGAGCCAACAGCAGTGTCACCGCTGGAATTCCAGCTCATCACAAGCAACATTTGCAGTTTTGAACTCGGCAGCAATGACAAATGCACAACAGAGACAGCTGTCCATTTCCACATTTCAAGAATTAAAATTAAAAAAAAATAAGAGAAATATTTTAAAAGACAGTTCTGCATGTAATAACTGTCCAATTTTGAACATAAAGTTTTTCAGATTAGTCTGCAAGAGCCTTTTTTCTTTTTTGCCCTCATTGGGCCTTTATCTGTAGACACAAAATTTGTTGAGAAAATACCATTCTCATAACTTAGGCCCTCCTTCCAAACTCACACCACTGCCCCACCCTAGCAGAATTATTGAGTAGTGCAGGAACCAAAAAAATGGAATACATATAAGTTGTGCCTGCTTTCTTTTGGCCAGAAAACAAAGATACTGCAAATACGGCTAAAGATTTGTTAGAGGGCAGGCAAAGGTAGAAGTGCTTGAGTGGCTGACAATTCCAAGTGCTTGGTCAGCTTAGGTGGAAGTGGTAAGTCCAGGAATGTCCTATATGAATAAAAAGTGGGAGAGGGTGGGAAGGACAAACTGTGTTTGAAGTGTTTGCTGAATAACAGCCTTCTCACTTGAGCTGGGCAATTAGGGTTGATTTTAAAGTCGTCAGCAGTACAATAGACCAAGTTTCCATTAAATTGGACTCCATGTGATCCATCACATATCACGCACTATAAAACCTGGCAGGTAGCTCTGATCTTCAGTTACATTCAGCTTTACTGTAAGATTTGCTTTGCACAGGAGAGTTAGCACATGCTCCTCTTACATCTCTACAAAGGAGGAATCAAACTTGGGTTTGGCAGAGATAGTAATGATACATTAGCATTTCCTGCCCAAGCTAGACTAGTGCACAACTGTGCACTGAAACTGCACCATTCAGTGGGTCAGCACAGCAATGGCAAAATTGCTTTGTGTGTCTGGATAAAACCAGGAACAGCAGAGTAACCCCGCAAGTTTTAAATGAGAATTAAAGCTGTGCAGCTCTTGAGAGACCCATAATAGAAAAGCAGTCCATTAAAATCAAACCTGCTTTCCAGCAGCTCTTTCCCTAAAACTAGCAAGAGGTCACCTAATTCAGAATCCTATTTTCCTCTTCTTTTTTCTACAGTCATCCCTCCTGGTCAGGTTATTATACATCATGCTAAAATACACAAGCACATCATCCAACTCCAACAGAACACAAGATATCTTGGCTCTTGGGGCTGCGTGGATCAGCTGGACATGGCCTGAATGTCTAGCAATGAAGATTTCATAGCAAGTTAGGGAGGAACACACAGACAAAAAAAAAAAAAAACCCCAAAGAAAAACCACCAAACACTCAGACACCCAAGAACAGACTAATGACAGAAACAGACCATGAAATCCAAGATAGAAACAGTTGAAAATCCTACCAAAGATAAGAGTCACAACTAATTAGTGTCTCCTGAAAGGCCAAATTCAGAAATGGAAGGAATATTAAACATTTAGTTCTCTCAGGCAAGGCAGAAGGACCTGACTAATCCTGCATGGTCATTAACCAGTAGGTCATGAACTGGCCTATTCAGACCATTTCATAACAATGTATTCAAGACACAGCCCCTGTGTTTAGATTTATCTCCTGGGCTTAAGTATCTTGTGACAGCATGACTGAAAACATCACCCTCATTAATGAAATTAATTTCATTTAAAATAAATTCAATAAATGTAAGAATTCCTAAAGTTTTCTTTTTTTAAAAAGAAAAGATATTTTTGTAACAAAACAACATAATTAGGGGCATATTGGATTCATGTAGCCTATTGCACTTCTGTTCACCTACGTGAATTTTCAAAAATGCTCAGTCTGTTTGTGACAACATTATGTTACACTGGAGAACAGAGACCTCTTACAGAACTATAATCATCATCTGATCTGCAATGCTTCAAAGCACCCCAACTTCCTCAGCAAGAATTGAGACAGCTCTCTTCACTGAGCAATTATGGAACAAGACTGAAGCCTTACTTAGACATGAGAACGAGAGCTACAGCTGAAAACCCCTCCCCAAGGTTTGGAAATGGATAGTCCATACAGGAAAGAAACAGAAATGAGGCGAAGGCAGCAGACGAGCTGAAGCTCGTCTGTCAAGCAAGACTCTCAAGTGCCTAAGAGAACTGGAACAGAAGAGTGATTCTTCTGCATCAGGTGCACACACAAATACATGTTTGTTCTTAACAACAGCACTCAATACAGAAGCTATTATGAGGATTAAAAACAAAACAACAAAAAAACCCCAAAACACAGCACTCGGGCTGCCACGAACAACCAAATAATATCAGATCTTCTGCTCAAAAGTCAAAGTAAGTTGGTTTCTTCCCCTTCCTTTAATTTGAGTGCAATATTTAAATAGAATGAATCAAATAGATAGTGCAATTAAATCTGGGGAAACTATAAAGTAGTATTTGTAAGCATAATCCAAACAGTCCTGACTAAGTTCTAGCAGCACAATTCAGGATAAGGGTCCTCCATCTCACATCTATTAAGTTAAATATGTCAGTGCTGTGAGACATCAGAAATAGCACTTGAACAACCAGAGTGCTCTAACCAGTGCTCAGCTAACAAACCTTGCAGCTCAGTTCAGCAGCAAGGGCACCTCTGTTAACAATTAACACTGGAACATTTCTGAACAACATGGACTTTGCTACGGAGATACTACCTTAACTTTGAGTCTACATCTCAGATCTGCATTATGTAATATTTTGGGCAATAAGATCACCAAACAGTAATGTAAAAAAATTAATGAGAATCTTTTCAGGATGCTCCTCAAAATGAAACCTGTGACTGAGGTTTGTTTATACAAGTAAGGTTCAAGGCAGTCAGTCACAGCCTGTTCATTGCCAGATGGCTCTGAAAGGGATTTCATCCACCTGTACTAGAGTTTAACACAACCATCAGTGTTCCCTTTGCACAGTGCAAGATAGCAGAATGAAGTGAGAATCAAACAGTTTTGTTTCTTGGGTTGGGTTTTTTCTTTTGGTTTTTTTTGTTTGGGTTTTTTTTTTTTTTTCTTTTTTGCTTTAACTCAAATACTTCAGTTTATAACAAGCAGAAGTTTTGTTAAAATGTGAAAGAAGATAAAGCCCTTTTTTTATTTTGGTCAAAAACGCATATATGAATTATCCTGGAGAATGTACTGATAGTACAGCACAGCCTTTTCTCAAGCACTGAGGCAATTCAACACCTGCAGCAGCAAACAGGAGCCAGCTCAGGTGTCCTTTGTAAACAAAGCCTAGTAATAATCTGGAGATCTTGGTCTGGAAGATGATGTCTTAGGAGACAAGACTCCTGCACTGTGACATAGGTGTGCAGGGCCAGTCACTGGCAGTCAACTTACCAAGCCGCGCCAGTGATGCTACAAAGTCAGCAGGCAGAAGCAATAGTTTTGTTAAACTCAGCTGGCAGTTCCTGGGAAGCCAGCAGGCTTGCAACTGACAATCCACCGAGCTGTCCTGTTAAATCCAATTACTTTGTTTCAAGCCAATGTTTATAAGTGACTGGCTTTTACCCTACATTGAAGTGTTTTTGAGACATTCAAAAATCCTGGAGTTTATGCAGGTTGTCATTAGTCTTTTGTTGCCAAATATGCATTGATAGCAGTACTGAGCAGTTACAGAAAAGACCAGGAATCAGACCATTGCTGGGAATCTTTCCATCCAGACACTTGTATTCTGCTAACTCAAACAAGACACATCTCCTTTGTGCCAAAGCAACTCCCCAATCACAAAACTAGGTGAAAAAGCAGGCCTTCACCGATCATCACAAGCCAAAGACATCAGGTGCAATAGCACATATGACTCTCTAGTAAACTTTTAAGTACTCAGTCTAACAAAGCTTCCCAAAACTTCCGATGTTGTTTGTATTGACCTGAGCATAGTTATTTCAAATCTCCTCCCTCCCTAGCATTTCTTCCCCATTCTCTTTAATTTACTCTCCAGTAGAGACATGCTGTCACCATGACTATTGTAACTCCGAAATGTTGTCTTTAAAAGATGCTACATGCTCTCATAGCATCTTTACAATCTGATAAACAAGTAAAGGATCTGCAATTTTAGATTAATAACTGTGATGCACAGTCACAGTCCAACAGACCCAAGCAACTCTACACAACTGCAATAGTTTCTGGCCTTTCTCAGCTGTGATCTTCCCTGAAAAGTGTGAAGTTTACTTTAAACCAGTAACTGTTGAAACAAAATAGTGTGGAAAAGGGGCCACAAGCACAAAGGGAAAAAAAAAAATTCCAATTCCAGCATTTTAAGCTTCAAATATACACTACTTCAGCATTCAATTTGAAAGCTTTTAACTTGTCAAATCACAGATGAGATGTGCAATGGGAAAACCCATGTTCATACATGGATACATGTCAGATGAGGTGAACTGTGAAGAGTGCACATTTTTTGGCCAGTCTGACCCACCTTGCCCCACCAGCATGGAGATCAAGACCCTAAAGTCAGGAGCTGATCGAGGGGCCTCCTGCCCCTGATGTGCTGACCCAGCAACCAAAACCAGAGACAAAGCAGCTTACAAAGTTGAAGGAGTGGACTAGAGCCACCCCAGAATAATCAGTACAGGCACACAGCTGGCAGCAGGAAGGAAAGAGGGAAATGGGAGGAGTAGGGAGCTGTTAGACTCATAAAACTTCATCCCCAAAATGGTGTATTGCAAAGCCACACACACATAAAAAGTTGGCCTGAAAACTGCAATACAGGTGTCAAAGCTTTTTATAATTGCCTCTAAAACAAAGTTTTCAGAGTAGGGTTTCAGGAGGAGAAGGGAAATCATTTCTCTGCATTACCCTGCAAAGTCTGCCCCTTCTAGAAATGAGTTCTGCGGCTCCACAGAGCAACCTCACTATCCTATACAGGGAATATTCAATAATAGTGTAATAATATTGTAAATAGCATTTACAATAAAAGTGTGCAAACTGAACAGCTGTTGAGACATAAACCACAACCGAGCGAGCAGCCAATACTGAGGCTACCGCAAGGGAAAAATCTCAAAGCCCAACGAAGTCGGCATGGAAGCCATGATTTCCAGGAACAAGGGAGCAAGCCGAGGGTAGCACACCAACAGGATGCTGCTAGGGCTGGATCCCAGAAGCCTTGGTGTGTGCAGCAGGAGACAGTGTTAACACTGTGAGAAGCCTGAATTTATTTTGCACACACCCTTCCAGTACAGAAAGTTATGCCTGAACAGAAAGGAAAGTTAATTTGGCCTAGTTTAGCAAATTCTTAAAACTCTGCCAAAGCATTGTCCAGACAACAGAAGACATAGCTACTGGCAAGTTCCTACTGTCAGAAAACAGAGACTTTGAAAGAGTCATTTAACCTCTCTGTAGCTTTATTTATTTGTAGTATTTTTAGGTTGTAGAAAGAGCAACAGCTACACAGGTATAGTCTAAAGGCAAGAATTGTTCAGGCTTGGGGAAATCAGACTCTAGACACATCATGACAGATGTCCTGCCTTAAATAGCAGCAGTAACGTTCCAGTACTTGAGAGCCCAGTTAACACTCCAAAATAGCAGAAAGTATAAAACATTAAATAAGTTGATGTGATAAATCAATTTCAAACAAGTAGCCTGCTCTGCAAAGAAAAAAGAAATCACTTTTATCACTGCTAGCTTAGGTAATTCACTACATCTCAACCCACTGTTCTTTCATTAAAAAGAAAACCAAGAAGAATGTGCCGTGTAATTTGAGTGATACTCTTGCTCATGTATTTGAAAGGAACAAATTAAGGATGCAATTCTCAGTCAAGAAAGAGAGGTTTACCTTAGGTGAAGTCTGAAAAAAATGATCATTTGAAATCCATAGTAGAGACTCAAAAAAAAAAAAGAAACAGATTGAGAAGACCAGGTCATAAATAAAGGGACCAGCATAAAGAAAAAGAGAGAAGCTCAGTATGGCCTCAGTAAAGGGATAAAAGTAATTTTTCAGGTCACCTGAACCTGAAGCTCCCAGCCTGTAGTACACGTTTCACACACTAGTGGTATGCAAGTGACGTTGACATTGCACACAAGTGTTGGCCCAGTGTCGCCAAGGAGCACGCACAAGCACACGTATGCATGTATGTATGTCCACACATGGATGTGTGCACATTCAGTGGCGCTGACCCAGGAGCGACCCAACTACCACTGGCAATGTCAAGTACACCAGTTTCAGAAACCCTAACAGAGCAACTCATCCTACACATTGCTGTGTTTAAGACAGGGATTGTGTTCAGTTGCTGTAACTGTCATACTTGAGGGGGTAAAACTAAGTAAGGAATAAAGATGGTCTCAGGCTTGTAGGTATTTGACAAGTATCCAAGCTCCAGTAGCACGCACAGCAAGTACAAGTGACTGGAAACATTTGAGCAAGTGACCTTCTGTTTATCAAAAGAGTAGCATTTCTTACAGCAGCTCTCTAGAGGCCATACCAAAAAAAAAAAAAAAAAACAAACCAAACCTAGAACATTCTGAACAACTTTAATACACAAAACTAATGACTGTTTTACAAGAGTTAGAAGTTTTCCACAATAAGAATTTGTGGTTTCCTGCGCAAGAAAGAATGCCAATTCATACCAACTTGCTCATGGAAAAAGTTTTTTTTCAGGGCTTCCTTAAGAAACTAACCTCTGTAACATCAAGATTACTTGTCTTGTTTCAGCAGAGACCAGCATGATTATAAATTCTCATGCCAGTCTTTGCATAAGAAGCATTTAATTAAGTAGCATTTGTTTTATTAGAAGGACACTGTCTACTATTGCATCACGAAAGTACATTTGTATGTTACTCTAGGAATTTCACATGCCTATAGCACAGCAAGCTGTAGGCAAACCAGGGGACTCCTGGAGCACACGGAAGGTAACTTCATAAGTCAGGTAATAGACAGCCCCACCAAAGGAGAGGTGATACTGGACCTGATGGTTACCGACGCAAGTAAGCTAACTGGTCACGTCAAGACTGGAGACAGCCTGGGCTGCACTGATCTTGCACTGGTGGAGTTCGCAGTCCTGAGGGATGTGGTTCAGGGGAAGAGTAAAGTCAGGACCCTGAATTTTAGGAAAGCAAAACTCTAGCTCTCCAGGGAGTTAGTCAATAGGACCCCCTGGGAAACTGCCCTCAGGGACAAAGGAGGAGAACAGAGCTGGGAGATCTATAAGGACACTCTCCTTAGAGCACAAGAGTTCTCAATTCCCAGGTGTAAGAAATAAGGAAAGGAAGGCAAGAGACCACATGGCTGAGATGAGACCTGCTGGTCAAACTAAAGGGCAAGAAAGAGATGCACAGGCAGTAGAAACAAGGACAGGTATCCTGGGAAGAGTATGGATAGGGATGCTGCCTGGTTGTGTAGGGATGGGGTCAGGAAGGCCAAGGTGCAGCTGGAGCTGAATGCAAAGAATAAGGGCTTCTACAGGTATGTCAACCAGAAAACGAAGGTCAAAGAAAGCATAACCCCCCTGATAAGCAAGACCAGCAAACCGGTAACAGCAGACAAGGAGAAGGCTGAGGAACTCAACAACTTTTTTGCTTCAGTCTTCACTGGCAACCTCTCTCCCCACACCTCTTGAGTGGGTGGACCACAAGGCAGGGACTGAGGGAGAAAAGTCCCCCCCACTGTAAGAAGATCAGTTTCGTGACCACCTGAGGAACCTGAACCTCAATAAGTCTGTGGGACCTGAGGAGATGTATCACAGAGTCCTGAGAGAATTGGCTGGTGTAGTTGCCAAGCCACTCCCCATAATATTTGAAAAGTCATGGCAGTCAGGTAGTGTCCCTGGTGACTGGAAAAAGGGAAGCATTGCACCCATTTTTTAAAAGGGCAAAAAAGAGGACCCTGGGAACTACCAACCTGTGAGCCTCACCTCTGTACCCAGGAAGATCATGGAACAGATCCTCCCTGAAACTATGCTACGACACATGGACGACAGGGAGGTCATTCGAGACAGCCAGCATGGCTTCATCAAGGGCGAGGCCTGCCTGACCAGTGTGGTGGCCTTCTATGATTGAGTGACTACATCAGGGGACAAGGGAAGACCTACAGATGGCCTCTATCTGGACTTCTGAAAGGCCTTTGACACGGTCCTTCACAACATCCTTCTCTTTAAATTGGAGAGCTATGGATTTGATGCCTGGACGTTTGGTGGATGACAAATCAGTTGGATGGTCACATCCGGAGGGTAGTCATCAATGGCTTAATGTCCAGATGGAGATTGGCAACAAGCGGTGCCTCTCAGGGGTCCGTATTGGGACCCAGTACTATTCAGTATCTTCATCAGTGACATAAACAGTGGGATTGAGTGCACCCTCAGCAAGTTTGTGGATGACCCCAAGCTGAGTGGTGCAGTTGACATGCCTGAGGGATGGGATGCTATCCAAAGGGACCTGGACAGGCTTGAGAGGTAGGCCCACGTGAATCTCATGAGGTTCAACAAGGCCAAGTGCCTAGGGTCCTGCCTGTGGGTCAAGGCAGCCCCCAGCATCAATACACGGTGGGGAATGAAGGGATTGAGAGCAGCCCTGCCAATAAGGACTTGAGGGTGTTGGTGGATGAGAAGCTGGACACGAGCTGGCAATGTGCACTCGCAGCCCAGAAAGCCAACTGTATCCTGGGCTGCATCCAAAGAAGTGTGGCCAGCAGGTCAAAGGAGGTGATTCTGCGACTCTACTTTGCTCTCATGAGACCCCACCTGGAGTACTGTGTCCAGCTCTGGAGCCCTCAGCACAGGAGAGACGTGGACCTGTTGGAACAGGTCCAGAGGAGGGCCACAAAAACAATCAGCGGGATGGAGCATCTCTCCTATGACCGAAGGCTAAGATAGTTGGGGCTCTTCAGTCCGGAGAAGAGAATGCTGCAGGGAGACCTTGTTGTGGCCTTTCAGTACTTGAAGGGGGCCTACAAGAAAGATGAAAAAACATTTCAGCAAGACCTGTTACAATAGTCCAAGTGGTAATGGCTTTAAATTAAAGAAGGAAGATTTAGACTAGATATAAGGAAGAAATTCTTTACTCTGAGGGTGGTGAAACACTGGAACTGCCCAGAGAGGTGGTAGATTCCCCATCCCTGGAAACATTCAAGGTCAGTTTGGACAGGGCTCTGAGGAACCTGATCTAGTTGAAGATGTCCCTGTTCATTACAGGGGGGTTGGACTAGATGACCTTTAAAGATCCCTTCCAACTCAAACTATTCTGTGATTCACCAGTAATAATTCTCAGAGACAGCATTTAAGGTGTTCCCTCTCTTTATTGCATTTGGAAAGATCTTTTGTCCAGGCTGAAGTTCAGCTCAAAACTATGCTAGTCCTCAGCTTCCTTTCTTCACACACATATATGGGCCTTTTGGGGTTTTGCTTTTGATTTCAGCAGCTTGTTGCTGGCAAGCACCTCCTACGAGCCCAGAAAGATCATGTCCAACCAAACACTGCTTTAAAGATTTCTTTTAATAGGCTACTAGGTCAAGACTCCAATCATAGGTCAGATAAAACAAAATCACTAGTAACTTCTTTTTCGCCGCTCCCTAGCTCCCTACTGGAAAGCAAATTAGGTTCCCAAACCAGGGAATGGAAATTTGTATCTCACCTGGAATGTTTCATCTGCCATCTCCCTGCCCACACAAATCCCTTCAAGTTGTCTGGGGCCGTACTGTCCCAGCAGGGTACACTACACAGTGAATTTCAGACATGAAGTTTATTACAGAAATATTAGCTCCGCATTCCCCTCTTAAACCACAAGTCTTAAGAACCTGCCATGCATACCTAGCAGTAGTTAGTTATGCTACAGTTAGCTTTTATTCATGTAAGTCCTAGGAAGTTAGCTGGCTTCAGTGCCACTTAAATTCAAAGTTCATTTTATTTAACATAATTTAATTTCAAGCTAGAAGAATTAAACTTGCATTCCATACCAGGAATCCATATAAACAACTTATTTCCATACTCCAGGATTTTGCTTGCAGTAGGAAGCCAGAGAGCCTTTGTTGCCAACCCACAAAAACAATACAAACATATACATTTGCATGCAAGTTGTAAACTCAAGCATGCAACAAATATTATGGAAACAAGACAAACAAGTGTATTTAAAAAAAAACTCAAATCCTTTGTCTTCCAACTATTGATACTCTCTACAAATAACAGGAAGGAAGAGGATAGGCACTGGGGAGATCATCCAGGAGATGTTTGGTGTAATCCCAGGGTCAGAATGTTTATAGAGTTCTGGTGAGTCTTTACTATCTAAGCTTTTCAAGGATCAAGTTTTGTACAAAACTCCTTCGAAGTCACACTACGTGCTTTAAACCACAAATGACAGAATACTTTAACTGAAGAAATATAAGCCTAAAGCCAACAGTGTCATTTAATCAGGAACACATAAGCTAAGCAGTCTTGTGGAGTAAGGTAGGAGAAATAGCTACTTTTTAGAAGTAGAAAACACTGATTATAGATGAGAGCGCAGCCTCACACGCAGCGCACAAACAAGGCAGAACATCCAGAACACAAGTAACTATAACGGGCCACTCTAACAACAGCAGCCTAACTAAGCCAGACCCTTAATGATAGATATTGCCTCAGTACATATATGTTGTTTTCTTTCTGTAATTCTGTTCATTATTGCAACTTTTGCTTAAGTAAGCTTCTTTCAAACCCTTGAATCTTTCCAGCGATAGCAATGATTGTGCGCAAGTAGACTCTGGGGAGCCGTACACACAGCTGATCAGCTAAATACAGGGCAGAGTCATCGTCTGCACAACCTGGGAGACAACAGGCACCCAAGCTTGCCAGTGTGCAGGACAACCCACATTAAGAGCTGCAATGACCAATCTGGAAAGAAACAACTTAAATGGCCCAAGTTAGAGGTGACAACTCTCACCACATACCAACCTGCAGCTTGGGGAAGCAGCTCTACCTGCTGCTGCTCTACTCCTGTTTTTAAATTAACACATACTGTAATTTTTAGTTTCAGAGAGCGGTGGAAGAGTCATGGAAGTGAGGCAGGCAAAGCAGCACTTACCACTAGCTGTGCAAAGGAAATCATTAACAACAGCAAAAGGAAACAAAGGTTGAAGGCGTTAATTCAAGTTACGTTTCCAGAGCGGCAATTTCCCTGCTGCTGGAAATGCTGCTCTTCTGTGCAATCCACAGGGTCTTCTCCTCCTCTTCCTCCTCCACTAAGCCTTACAGTTGTCAGTTTTCCTGGAGTTGGAACGCGTTACATAGACAGACATGTCTTTAAATTGCCTTCCCAGCCAATTTAAGCTTAGAGGAAACTTTAAAATAAATATTTTCCCCTGTAGGGGATGGAGCAAATATAAGCCAAGTTAGCAACGTTGGCAGACCTTTCATTTGAAACAAAGAAAAAAAAAACCTAACAAAAAAGCTTTCTTCAATGCCCTATTTTGATGCCTTTCCAGAACTTCCACCAACTTACTTAAGAACAGTTTTTGGAGGCGAATGAGGGGACAACCCCTTCTTTTTCCCCCTTCATTGCTTTTAAACATGTTTAGCGATTTAATACCACTTAAAGTCTTATCACTTGACTTTTTAAGGACCTTTAAAGATCACTTCCAACACAAACTGTTCTATGATTCTCCGATTCCCACCACCTTCCATGAGAAATAAATAATTTTTTCTCCTAAACTCTGTAATAATTGAACACCTCTTATTAATCATATACTGTCTTCCTCCTCTGCTCAACTGAGGACAAACCAACGCCTCCTTACTTTCATACTTCTCAAATTCCATTCCTCCTAATCTCCTCTATGTCCATTCCCTCTCTGAATAACAGGGTTTTCAGACCAGGTACAATAGGTAACTAGGAGCCTGGGGGAGAGGCAGCCTTTTCTGCTATCAACAGCAAGAATGCTGAAGTTATTCGCTTCCAGTCTCCTCCACCATGAGAAGATTCACACAGCCAGGAAAATCAAATTTACATTCTTCAACTGCAAACTGCATTAAATACATTTTCAAGAAAATGCCTGATTTATCCCCTTGTACCGGAGTATGGAATACTAGTTAGTGAAACCAGCTCAAGCCTCTGAAAACTTAGCTTTATTGCTATCTTTAACAATCTCTTGCAGCAACCAAGTGTACTCTCGTTCTCACCCAAAGTTTCAAACTGACACTCTAGAACAGACTGTTTAGAACAGCAACTTTGGCCTTTAACCGAATTATCTCCCTTTTCCAAAGGTGCTTGAATTTATTCTGTTCAAAACTTTCATTGAAGTTCACCCTATGAAGATAACCTGCCTTTTAACTTCTGTATCTCCAGGGAGATAGTTATGGATATACTGCTGCAGAAAAGAGTAGTTCAGCCACATACAATGTTTTCTGGATGTTTCCTGTCCTTTTCATGGCAGAGGGAGCAGGCTGGATGGAAAAATTCAGAAGGCAGGGCTCAGTCTATGGTCCCTCACCTGGACTGATTACTCACTGCAGACACAAGGCATTTCAGAGCCCCTGTTCTTTCCTCAGCATCTGATCTGAGCAGTGCTGCCACTGAAATAAAACTCATTTCAAGAATCAGTAAATGAAAGCACTGGCTGACAAGAGAGCAGAGGATGCCTTGTTAAACTGAATGTTGTCCAGAGAAGTGGGGAAACAAAAGAGCTGCTGACATGGCTTTAAGGGGCACCTTTTCATATCCCGGTTCGTTTGGATTAGTTACTACCACAGGCTGTGGATGTACATAAATAGGTAAACACAATTATATTTCGTATTTGTGCCAAATCTAAGAAAGGTTATTTTTTTTTAATGCAATCCAGCCAACTATTGGCAAAGAAAACTTCTGACAGCCTTGATACAGTAAGAACAGTCTACTTTTGTTTTAAGGCCATTAGAAGCAGGAGAGGGGCTCCGCAGCACCTAACATTTAACAAGAAGTCAATTTCATCTCCGCTAATACTTAACACCAGAGAAACAAATGCAGCTACAGTTGCCTGTATTAAGCAGCTGGCAAGCTCAGAGATGGAAAAGTTGCAGAACAGCTGGGGAATGCGAGACCCTTTTGAACAGACTGCTATGTGATCCAAAATAATGGTACGTGTTTACACACAACACAATGGCAGCAACAGCCAAATGCAGGTCTGGCGAGTGCACCACAGCTGCTCCTTCCCTCAGATGAGGCACCACAAGCAGATACAAAAGAGTTCATATTCACAAAAATATGGCTTTCATCTTAAAAGGCAGCAGTCTGATTTCCAAAATAGACAGCTGGTCCTCCAACTGGACTAAACTGTACAAGATTCCTTATTAGAAGTTACCCTTTAAAACAAGTCTAGATTAGGATCACAAAGGTTTCCAAACCGCTGCTACTTTACCACCAACAGTTTCTAACAATGCATTATTCAGACCAACATGTTGCCACCTAACGTATAAAAAAAACTTCTCTTGTGAGAGTATTTTGCAGATAGCATCAGGAAGATAGCCATATACAAACTCTTAATATAGACACTAACTACACAAAAGTTAGTTATCCACTTTAGAGAAAGATGTTCAGCGTGCTAGACAGGAGGGTTTGAATAAACATGGGCTAGTTTACAGCTTTGGGGGGGGGTTTTTTGGTTTTTTTTTTTTTTTTTTTACACTTGTGTTGCACATTGGTGTAAAAGTAAGTTGGTACCTGAAGACAATACACACGACTTCTTATGCCTAGACAGAGGGATAGACCTTACTTGCTGCTGCTTATGCAACAACTGCCAGCATGTTGCAAGGAGCACTTGCTTGTTTCACAACGGCCATCGGAAGACAACACAATTTTGTACGTGACCTTGCACAAAAATTTCATCACCTGATTTCAAGTGATTTTCCCAGTTTTCAGGTCTCAGAAGCACAATTATCAGTGGTACCATCTTTCTTGCTCAAGACAAACCGTGATTAAATAGTGCTAACAAACTGGCTACTACTTTATACTGTAACCGTACCACTCCTAATCATGCTAGGCACCAAAACAAAGTTAGTAATGGAATGTTTCAACCCACTGCATCTTGATTAAAAACAGTATAACTCACAAGAAAACTTTTTGACTGAGAGGAGACAGCATTGAAAGATTTCCTCTTCTACTTCCTCTGCACGTAGTCATTAATGTTACAATCCCAGATAAAGCTATTCAGAATCTGATAGTTAAAACTGAACAAAGACAACTGTCTTAGCAACAATAACAGATGCAGGCATAATTTTTAACCTCCTCTGCTTTTACATAGAAAAATGCCACTAATAGCCATCACAGAAAGGAGGATTTTTAAATACGGGTTGTGAGATTCTGTCTTGTAACGAACGGGACTCTGCTAATGGTAAGCACATCTCTCAGCACACCTTAGCAACAAAATTCCACATCTGTACAGTTCAGTTTCCGACTTCTGATAAAGAGTAGTGAAAACCATTTGTGAATTAAGCCGTATTTCTAAAAAATTCCCCATATAAATGGAATATATGTACTGAGCAAAGAAGGAAAACAAGTAGAGCCTTCCAGAAAAGATGCTTCTGGTACCAAAATACTATTATGCTAAGTGCCCTTCCTACAGGCAAAGCAGTAACAGGAATGCTACCTTCAAATCCTACCATCTGTAAAGGTAAGAGCATAGATTTGCTCTTCCAGCTGCACAGCTGCACGGATGCCAGGAGCAACTGCAAGTGCTGCCATGTTGTGGCAGAGGGAGTGATGGCTTGTATCCCCAAGGGACCTCAGTATGACCTCTAGAGCCCCACCTGCACCAGGAGGTTTTTCTCCAGAGTTTTGAACCAGTTCTGCCACCCTCATTTATCCAGCTTTGAGCACACCCCACTACTCTAGTAACTCTAGAGTCTTGTTCTCAAAAGGAAATAAGGAAGAATGGAAGCCCAAACCAAGTGCAGGCTGTTGGAATGAGTTATGATGTCAGCAAAGCTTAGCACAGTTCAGCAGACTGATGATTTTTAACAACTACAGACCAACCTACATGAGCAAGTGAGATGTGAATGATCTGGACCATCCATAAGCTGCACTGAGCCTCTCACAAATTACTCTCCATAATTACCATAATGGATTACTCTTTCAACCAAGGTCACAATAATAAATTAAACAAAAAACACACCCAAAACCAAATAAATAAAAGAAAAAAACCCAAACCCAAGGAACTCCAGTTCCTTGTGAATTAATCTCCACTAAACTAATTACTGCTTTAAAGGAGAAGGTATTTATCTTAACATTCCAATGTTGTACTCACCAGGTACATACAAAATAAGTGTACTTGGAAATCATTCTTTGGCTCCACACCCCTTCTTTGTAGTCAAATCATATGTTGCAGTTTTTTCAATTAAAAGACCTATCATGGTATTTGTGTGCACCAATGGGGGGGGGAAGAAGGGGAGCTTCCATCTTTCTGAGAAGTTCCTTTCAACAAGCATTTCATATGTGGATATAAGCTCAGCACTTTTACAAAACAGTTAGAGCTGTTATTTGCCTCAGAGGAACTAAGAAAACAAATCTTTTAATAGTTTATTCCTGATTCTACTGTAACTGCACACAGATGAAGTTTTTTTAAAAATTGTTAGGAGGTACATGTCCACCGAAGTTTACTTGCCATAACAAAGATTTCCCTACCATGTAGATCTCCTGACAGCCATGTCCCAACAGGCTCCAAATCATTTATACACATACCAAGTATTGTTCAAAGCAGACTTGCTTTAAGCAAGATTAAATACCTGTTCAGTTTGAACTGTCCCAGTGCCAGGGTAAACCACAGTAAACTAGTTCAGACGGTTATCCCGCTGGGCACCAATGGCCTTTGAAACTCCCAGAACCCCAGAATCTGCTGCTCCTGGGAATTATGCCAGGAGCTGTGGGATAGCTCTCCATAGAGGACATTACAAATTAAATATTTTAGAAGCGTGCTTGTGTTTACATGGAGCAAGGCTGCAAACAGTTCAGCATATGAGTCAGCGTGGTTTGCATCTACACAGAACTGAGCAGTGCAATTGGAAACCATAAATTTTCTAGGGAAACAAAGAGTGTGAAATGATTCCCCCAGGGGAATACAGTCAGGCTGCACCTAGCAGGAGCTAACACTCACCCGAAGACAGGAATTTTGTTCAGAACTTTACTGCTGAACAGCCCATGATTTTCCTTCAGAATTTTCTAGACAGGACAGACACTTTGGTCCTGCCCGTATCAGAGAGGTCAATAATGATATCACAGCCAGACAAACTTACAGGTACACACTTCTACACTAGGATACAGCTCTTTAAGTCTTATAATTAACAGTCAATTCCTTTAAAGTGAAAGCTGAAGGATATTTCCTATCAGGACAGCAAATAAAAATTTTGAATGCATCTCACTTAATCCAATAACATCCAACAAAGTCCTCAGAAAGGTAAGCAAAGCAGACTGAAAAAGAGCAAACTACTACTCTAAGTGCATCTCACCATACTGTTACCTATGGCCAGCTGCATTTAGGGACAGGGACAACACTACTTTATAGAGGCCTCGAGAGGCACAGGATAACGGGATGACATATCAAACCGCTGAACATCCCAGCAGGAAAGATTTTTTTGTGGCAGGAACAGCTGTCAGGCCTGTGTTTAAAGAGCTGTTTCAAGAAACACATCAGCACTATTCCTTCCTCTTGTCTCCACAACGGGCACTTCTGTCGCACGGAGGCTTGACACAGACCATCAAGAAACCAGGACTGTTTCTCTGAAAACACAGGCTGGACCTCTAGTACCGTTCGTTACACAGGGCAGCACATCCTCAAACTGGAACTGCGCTTTGAGGTCAGTGGTAAAGACATCTCAACATAGCAAAACTGCACACAGTTCTGTTGTCACAAACCTCATCAGCCATGTGAATCAGTCAAGAGAAGTTTCCGTTTTCAAGTGGCTTTTGTTTTCATTTTGAACACAAGAGGTTAAGCTAGCTACAGGCTGAGAACATTTTTCAGCATGATGCAGTTTGGTTTAGTCTTAGACACACTTGCCATGAAAAAAATAACCAGACTAGTTTCGAACATTTTCCATAAGCTATCAGAGAGACTGTTTGCACACCCAGAAGAACTACGTTATCTACTAGGGTAAGATCTTTCAGCACATGAGATGCTATCTGAGCCAAGATCAGTCTATACTGACACTAATAACTGTGGAAGACTCAGAACAGCATCAAAACTAAATGGGTAATTTTCACTTCCTATTTGCTTCCCAGGCCTCATGCTGCTGCCCCCAGCCAAGTAATAAACTCAAGTACCCTCAGCATTTGCAAGACCACTTAAGTGTCTCTTAAGAGAGTCAAAATCCACGATCAAGTGCAGATCGTAAGAAGAATCATGAGTAAAAAGGATGCAAAGGTGTCATTAAGCGGTCAGCTCCACATACTCATTTTTTCCCTATTAATCACAATACTTCATTGTTCTCCCCCCCCCTTAACCTATCATTGTTTTCTGGAGTTTGGACAAGTCACAGGAAGCTGCCATCCCGCTGCCGACCCATGTAAGCCAGGGAAGGTGAGCACAGAACCCCTCCAGGGAAGGAAGGAGGGCACGGAACCCCTCCAGGGAAGGAAGGAGGGCACGGAACCCCTCCAGGGAAGGAAGGAGGGCACTGAGCCCCTCCAGGGAAGGAAGGAGGGCACTGAGCCCCTCCAGGGAAGGAAGGGGGGCACTGAGCCCCTCCAGGGAAGGAAGGGGGGCACTGAGCCCCTCCAGGGAAGGAAGGGGGGCACTGAGCCCCTCCAGGGAAGGAAGGGGGGCACTGAGCCCCTCCAACGCGGCTCCCGGGCTCCGGGCCAGGGGGTTCGCTGCACCAGGAACAAGCCCCCTGTCGATCCTGCCTGCCTCTCCCAGCACCCCGCTGCGCTGCGAACAACCAGCGGCATGAAGTCCCTCTTTCTCTACACCGCACGTGCCCGCCGCCGCCGCCTTCCTTCCCCGGCTGAAAGAAGAGACAAAATTCCTTCAACAACGTCTCGGCCCCGCTGCGCGGCGGCGCTGGCGCCGAGGGCCGTGGGCGAGCACCCTCTGCCGCGCCCGCGGCTCCCCGCTCCGCGGATGCCCCCGCGCAGCACCCGCCGCCGGACCCGGGC